>CM068317.1:32182500-32287500 GCA_034766995.1 Acanthacorydalis orientalis
ATATATATGTATATATATATATATTTATATACATATATATATATATATATTTATATACATATATATATATATATATATATATATATATATATATATATGTATATATAATTTAATATAATAATAATCTGACAGGATGTTACAAAAATAAAACTTTTATTAGAGAAGGAGTATAAGTGATTTTTCAAGTTGTAACTCTTATTGATATAACTGAACTATACTGTTCGTAAATGTTATTAAATTTCCGGCGAATTAAAATGAGAAAATCGTGTCGATAAATTATAGACAACTAAAGCGCCGTAACAAAATTATTATGTAATTAACTATAAATCAATATGTAAACAAATGTATTCATGTATGCTGAAACTCTTATAAGTTTGTATGCCTTATAGTTAACAATGTTTCTGTACGATTATAATTATTTCTCTATTAATAAATCACCATAGTTGGAATAATGCTTTTTAAGGAAATTCCCTGTACACATACTTAGAAAGAAAATATCTCTGTTAATTTCAAGGACCTGCTTTATTTATCTATATTTTTTAAATATTTCCAATACTTTCTTATATATTCTATATTTATTCTATTTATTTATTCTTCTGGTATTTATGTATTTTGGCTCTTAGTCAGTAATTTCTTTTACATGTCATTTATCTTCTCTTCTGCAAATATAGTTCATTCAGATCTATTTAAACACTTTATCTTTTTTTTATATCTGAGAATATTTTCTGTTTTCGTATATATTCCTAGTTATATTTATACACATTTACAGATATATATATATAAATATATATACGTTTTTTTTTCTACATCCATATTTTTTGGGATAGGCTTTGAATATAAGTGTTTCAAAAATATATATACTGATTTAATTGTCTATGAAATACTTTCTAAATTTTTTATATTTTACCCAAAGAATCAACTTTTGAAACATTAAATGGTAAGAATTTGTCAAATTTTCCAAAAGGATTGAGAACTAAAAAATTGGATCTTTTTCATGAAAAATTCGAGTCCACAAATATATGATGTTTCGAGAGTTTTTGGCATTCCAAAATATCATAGTTTATAATCATATCTTATAAATATAATTTTAACACATTGCCGACCGCAATACCGATTCGGTCGTGCAACGCCATAAAAAAAATGGGGTAAACCTATCCATTCGGTCGGCAATGTAGTAAAATCAACTGGGAGGAATGGTGTATATGAAAATTTATTTGTGGTAAAACACTGTTTCAGTTTTGAATTTTGAAGATGTTTTATCATTTTATGTATTATAGTCTGAACGAAACTTAAAATTTATTTTTTAAAATCATTTATAAGGTCATATTACGACATATTAAATATTACTAAAAATATTTTACTTACTAAAGAATGTTTCATAAAAAATAAATATTTAGTATTTTTAGCGTGGTTTTGTTTAATATATGCGTGGTTATATTGAATATGTATTAAATATTGCAATTTAAATATTAAATAAAAGTTTTAAGTTTTTATTACGTTCATCAGTTTAACAATTTAATCTTATTAATTGCTCTGTCTTTCTATATATCTATTTATGTACCTATCTATCTATTTATCTATCTATCTATATACATACATATATATATAAATATATAAATATATAAATATATATATATATATATATATATATATAGATACATACATACACTCACTCATCTTATAAACTATAAAATTATTCTTTATCTAAAATATACTCTAAAAATGGTAAATAATAAGTATTTGATTATTAACCATTTTCAATTTTTGTCTATGAGCATTAGATAACGATATTATCATTATTAGAGTACTAAGGTAGAAACTGCATTTCATCTTTTGTAAAATTATATAAAAAAGATTGTTTTTACACGTAGTTGGTTAAAAAAATAAGTATCTATATAATGTTAATAAAGAAAAAGTTAACAAAGATGATTTTTGCACGATTCATAATTTTTTCTTAAATTTCCTCTAAACACAAAAAGGAGAAATAAGGGTCCAGTAAAAAAACGTTATGGGAGTTTGTGTCATTGTATTTGCTATTATAAATATGTTTGCAAATATAATTACATTTCATTTATAGAAAAAAGATTTTTACATTTTATAAATCAAATTTTTATTAATAGTTTACATTAGTTTACATTACTATGTGTGTATCAACGCACGTGTGTTTTAAATTACTAGCAGTGAAAGTGTTAAATCTTGATTTTAAATCAAGCATCACACGTGTATCTGATTATTTTTGTCGTTTTCTAAATGTTTCTTAATAAGTTGACCTTTAAACCAATCAAGTATATTTATTGTTTCAATAATTGAAAATATTTTCTGCGTTACGAATTACGACGTCCGTTATAATGCAATAGTTTTCGTTTACAAATTAGATTTTTTACATTAATTTCAATGTTTTTAACCATCATTTTACATTTAAATTTCTATTGATTTAGTACTTGAATATTAAATTTCAAACATGTTTCATTAAACGGAGATTAGTTAATTTTTTTATGTAAATTAATATATTTGTATTCCTATTTCCAAACTTCCTTGTGTATCTCTATTTCTTAGTCTGTGTATATAAACATATAAATATATACAAATTTAAAGGTATATATATATATATAAATTAATTTTCTTCTTACTGTGCAAAATATATTAATTTGCATTTTAAATTGGTTTCTATCCAGTGTGTAAATATAAGTAATAAATACTTCTTTAATCTCCTCTGTATAGTTGTTTTTAAAATGAAAGTAAGAAGTGAAATATAGGAAAAATCTTTTTTCTAAAAAGTAATATTACGTGACACTCATGTCTGAATAAAACCATGTTACTCTTATTTCTGACCTACGACTACATACCGAAATAAATACATAATGCAGTAGTTGACACTTTTTATTAATATAATTCATGTGTGGATCGGCAGAGTCCTTGTAAGTTTAACAACCGTTACTGAAAATAGATTGATAATTGTTCTTCACAGCATATGTCTCGTCTCTAACCAATTGAATTAAAGAAAAACTTATCGACCTTGCCCGGCCTAATTCAGCTGATCGGCCCATATCAAGAGGGTTTATCGTGCTGCTTCAGCCTTTGTTATACCTCATTAGCCGATCGTTATGACAAACTTTGCTGATTCACTCGTACATGACTTAAATATCGATCACTTGTTTATACGGATGTGTTGTGTTTTATTCGAGACTTTTTTTGAATTTTTATTCAACGGAATACCATTTTCGATTAAATTAATGTATAATGCGACTTGAATAATCTGTTTTTACTCTTCAGCAATTTTTTTTTATAAAAGAACTTTAGCAAGTATATGGAATTATATATCAAAAATATATAAGTTGAAATATTGCAATGATTACTTTATAATTTATATTTGTATATTAATTATAGTTATTTATTCGGTAAAAACTTTTCTTCAATAGTTATTATGAATATACATAGACTATATACGAATTAGAGAGGATACATCCATATAATATAATAACTACCTATTTACATCTTGAGGAGATTATATAAAAAAATTCCAAGAAGAAATTATCGAATATATTGTATTCTGTTATTTTATCAGACATTAATAATTTACTTATTCATTTAACTCAAATTTATCTAGTTTATTTATTTTTATTTTATTTTAATACTTTATGTTATAATTACAATTTCTGAATTTTTTAGGATAAGAAATCAGAATAGAAACATTTAAATGATTCTATATTTTAATATGTACAATTATTTATAAGTAAATATGTGAATTTATTCACTTACATAAGTTATTTTTGATAAACACCAAGATATTAATTATTTGAACCAGTTTTTGAGTATTAATAGTATTTAAATCTCTCTGAAAAAACTGTATGTTTGAATACTGTAGGTTTTTAATCTCTTAAAGATGGAAAATTTCAAGATTTGTCCTATATCGATAGACTATTTTCAAGATGATGTATGTCTTAAAATTTAGATTTATATTTCATAAAAAAGTTAAAAAGATCTTCAAATAGATTTTTGTATAGAAAGAAATTGACAGTCAGTATTTTTGTCACTAATAAAAGATGAACGTTTCATGATTTCAGATTTTTACATTAATGTAAATAGAGGGTTTTTTCTCATAAAACTTTCAATTGTATTTTATATTGAAAAAATCTAAAAAAAACAAATACAAATATCACTAAAAGTCTATGAATGTTGAAATTATTTTTTTTATATTAACATATATTTTATATTAATTTACTTTAAAATTTAATATTTTGTTTTACTCATAACTATGTATTTAGCTCGAAAAGTGATATTTTTTGACACATCTGTTGTGTAGCCAGTCGACTCTTGAAATCCTTGCAGTCTATGTCGAAAGTAGAGTTTCATGATTTTTATAGATAAAATTTTTTGCACGTCTTGTAGATCGGAGAGTTTCGTTAAGATCTGAAGAAATTTAAATAGCTCTTTGGTAGGGTTACTTCTAGCAATTCTACTAATTGAGCTAATTATTATTAAATCGAGTATAAGTTTAGTAAAATATTTAAATATATTTTATAAATATATGTTAATGGCTAATCAATCCAAATGTTGATTAATTTTATATAAGATCAAGTTTTGCATTGAAGCTTTTTTCTTTTTCATTTATGTTTAGTGAAGGCTGTAAATTGCAATTAAAATTTCACCGGTCAACGAAAGGAAAATTGTGCTGAACAATAATAACTTTCATAGAGATTTGGCGACTATGAACAGTTGTGTATAATACAAAAATATTGTGGCTAATCTGTAATTCGCCAGTGGAAAGTTTGTTTAACACTACTTGTAAAATTAAACAGTTTTGGTTTTTATTAACATTTGAATAAAACAGATATTTTTCTATACCATTATAGTTTGTATTTTATTTAAATATTCTGATAATTCTTCATTAAAATATGTCTATTATTATCGAATTATTTATTTTCTATAATATTCGTTGTTATAAAAATTAATTAAATATATATTTTTGAGTTCATAGAAGTGTATCTGTTGTTTTTAAAAAAATATTCATTTTACACAAGCGAAAATATGGTAATCATTAATAAAAGTTATTAGAATAATATAATTAATTAACAATTAAACTTTTCCAGTGAGTTGTTTAATAATTTCAAAATATGTACTTTTTAATTTTATTGTCCTGAATTTTTAGTAACCTCAATGAAACACATTGTTTTAAATTGTCAAGTATATCTTTCAACACTATTTTATTACCATAAGTTTTATTTGTCCTCCCATTTTATGTAACAAAATTAATTAAAGTGCATATATATGAGTCTTGCATGTGTACATACATACATACATATGTATAGCTATAATTGCAAATATGTATATGATTTACTGTATGCATTTTAACTTTTACTGATAAAATCTGGAAGTGATTTGTGTGGGCACATGGTGAAATTTCCATTTACTAATTTGTTTGTTTTGATGTTGATTCGAAGTAATTGGTAAGTCAATTTCAAAGTGTGTTTCTTAAATTGGTTTTATTGAATTAATAAATCATTGAAAAGAGTATGTATGTACTTGTTGATTGCTACAAATTCATTGCAAGTTTATTAAACTTGTTTGTATGATTTTAAATTTCGACGAAATCGTTATTTTATGAAAGATATTTAATGATTGTGACATACACACATGTAAATATATTTGCAAACATATGTATGTACATGTATTTTTTATTAAGAATAATATGACACTCAGGATAAGGTTATTCAATAATGTTGTTTGAAAATAAAAGATTTTTTTAAAAATATTTTCCTTAAAAAGGAGGATTTAACTAAAGCGTAAATGTAAATACAGATGTTTTCTTTTATTAACATATTTAATACTCGATATTGGTTTGCAGGAAACTGCCCTAATTCAAATTAGTTTATTTTAAACCAAGCGGTTCTTTAATATAAACTATCGTTAACACTTGTGTAGATAATAAACATTTCTTATTATGTCTACATAGTTTTAAAACATGCTGTTCGGTTTAAATATATTTCTAACACGAACTAACGAACCTAATAATTATCGCTGTATCTTTCAGAGATACAACCAAATCGGTGCACGTTTCAAAGCATATCACAAAAAGAGATTAATTGAGAGTGGTTGTGGCGGATATCCGGTGACCCGTTTACGATGGCGCGCGGCGATGTCAACGCCTCGAGCGTTGCGATTCGTAATTGCACACCGTCTACAAATTGGTCGATACGTTTACTCAATTACATGTTGTTCGCTACACACACACACACGTGTACGTTCAGTACATTGTCTCTGTTCAATCTATTTTCGTGCACATTTGAATCCTATCATTGAATTACTGTTTTCTTTTTAGGACGGTATTCATTTTATAAAATAATAACCATTCATAAGCGTAACAGAGTAGTAACGGCGTTGAACTGCCAATCTAAGATACATTTAATCTGCAATGAAAGCACTCTGTTCTTTGACAAGTGATTGTATAGTAACAATTTACTATTTTTAAAAATAATATATTGCATACGCAAATCTACGATGAATAAGTTTTATTTTGGATGCTTGGTATTTTAAACCGTTTGAAATACAGATCTGGTGTTTTTGAAACATAAACTGAAATAATATCCGAAAATTTTTGGTCTTCAAGATATAAATTCGTAACAATTTACTTAATCAATTTGTATGAGTATAAACTTAAATCATAAAATTAATTGTTATACCTATTTTATGATATTGATTAGATTTGAACAATTATTTAAAAAATAAAATATTTTTCAGTTGCTCTAAATCAGGGATAACTACCTTAAGGCCAATTAGAATGAAGTATGTGGCACACGAATCATATATATATATAAAATTATATTAGGTTGGTAGAAAAATTATTTCGGTTTTTGTTTTTTGAATATTAATATTAGTTTTTTTTCAATGAAATTATCATTTCATCGTGTTCATGTTAATATCATTTTAAGGTGCATTTTTCGGTCTATATTTTGGTAATATTGACTTTCATTTTATTATTAATTTTGGATCAAATTGGGCTACTGAATTAAAGATGGAAAAGTACCAAACTAGTGAAAAGTTTTTGTATTAGTTCAAGACAAGTGGTAAAGTAACAGAAACTGCTCGTAAACTAAACAATGCTTTTGGTGTGGGTGCTGTTAAGATACATACGGTGCAATGGTAGTTCAAAAAATTTTGTACTAGGGATAAGAGTCTTGAAGATGAAGAGGGTTGCGAGCATCCTTCTTCAGTTTATAATGACCAAGTTAAGGTTAGTTGAATCAAAATCACCCACAATTCTAGAGCATGTACAAAAGTTAGGCGTTAATCATCCAATAGTTCTGGACCACTTAAAACAGATATAAAAATCAAAAAAGAAGAAAATGTATATAAATTTGAAGGACATAAACTGCAATTATTTTTCTCCCTACCTAATATTTTACTAAACATATGTAATAATATACTTGGAAATACAAATATTTGGACTCAATCATTGTGTTTTTATAAGAATAGAATGTTATTAAAATATTAATGTGGTATAGTGTGGCATATATATGTATACTGTTAAAATACAGAGAATATTAATTCAATGGAAGTGGTTATAATAAATAATAAGTTTTTAATTTTTAAAAAATTCTATTTTCAATATATTCTTAAAGAATTTCACTGAAAAAGGCAGTGGTTTTAACATGCAGAAGTTGATTTCATTTCAGATATGAAATCCTCGTTGAAATATTGAAAAATCACAATAAATTTGTAGTACTATGACTAAATTTGCTTTCTCAAATGATTTTTTTCTGTATCTTGCGCTCTGACAATGATGGAATCGTCATCGAAATATGTACAAACAATCAAAAAAAAATGATCAATAATCATTTACTGAAAATTTGGGTTAGATTTATTTGTGGCTTCTGGCTGGAGAAAAAATTTATTTATGAAAAAAATATTAAATATCAACCTGCTTTTTTTAAAAAAATTATAATTTAATTGTTAGTAGATAAACATTTTTTCTATAAAAACAAGAAATTCTTCTTTAATTAATTTTATTTTATACTGTCCTTGCACAGGTGATTTAAATATACAAATTAAATTTATGATATTTATTGTTCTTTCTAAAATTTTTCAGTTGAGTTTTTTTTATTTCACTTCGTTTATCAAACTTGAATAAATCCAAAAATAAATTTAATTACTGAACTAATATTTTGTATAAATTTATAACATATGTAATTAATATATTTTTTTTTAAAAAAAAGAAACGGGTCGGGTTATTTCGATAATTTTACTGCGAAATTTTTATCTTACATTTTTTATTATATGTTTGTTTGAAATCAAAACTTGTGTAACGATAAACACAAAAAAAATAATCAGTGAAACGTTTTATATAAATTTAATTAAAAATGCAATATCAAATTTTACGATCGTTCAAGTGCTGTTTAGAAAGTCTAATTTATATTTGTGTAGTTTCATTTTAATTAAATTAAGGTACTCTTATGTATGAACAAATTTGATAAAAACGTTTCAGAAAACGAATTAAAAATATAAGTTAACTTTCATGTATAGATGATCTAGATGATGTCAATCGAGTGAAAAGTCAATCTCCGCGTTTGATTTATTTCTTTCCACGCTTATAATACTTAATATAGAAAATTGGTGTGTGTTGTTTTTAAATTATACCCTTTAATTCTCTTTTTACTACAAATACTAACATGTTTTGTTCTAATTCTATATTATTTCTAGTAGAATATGAGAAATAAAAATTGCAGGTCATGAATAATAATAATTTAACATGTATATAGAACAGTAGTAAGGTATTTGTATTAATATTACTAGAAAGTATTTACTGCACTATAGACGTATACACAGACGAGGAATCAGCATGACGAACTGTTGGCTAATATGATTTATGTGCTTGAATATGGAGAGTCACAAGTTTTTGAACTTGAAAATATCTCATATTTTATTAAGAAAGTGTATGTTTTGAATACTTAATATGTTCTATATTTGGGAACAACTTTTCGTTGGCTCAGTGATGTATCAATTTTGAGTTACTTTCATATATGCATTGAGATAAAAACGCGGTCAATAATAATCCAAAAACTATTAATTAACCTATAAAAGTATTTTGTTAATATATTCTAAATGAATAAAAAAATAACACATTTTGTTAAAAACATTTAAAATTAGTTTATGTAAGGAATTCTTTTTTTGAAACTAAGAAGTAATGAGAATATATACATTTTTAGGTTACATTAGATAGAAAGCACAAACGTTGTATTCAATTCTTTAAATGAAAATAATAAAAATATGATCTAAAATAAATGATGTATATATAAATAATTATAAGAAAAAGCGATATTATATATTTTTTAATAATATTCCAAAATGAAGTTGTTTTTTTTAACATTTATGTTTTGGATAATTATTGGGGATAAGGTTAAATACTGTTTATATAAAATTTTTTGTTTATACTTTACTTTTAAGACATCATATATTATATGTGTATATATATATGTTTTTATATATATATATATATATATATATATATGTTTATTTTTGTTCATATCTCAAAAAATAATATTTCTTTCTGGATTTTTTTTGAATTTGTTTTGATTTTCATTGAATAGGATGTTGATGTCTATCTGTCAGTGTTGCTTATATGTATTGAGATGATGATACTATTAACCACAACGTACTGATGTACTGAAAAAATGATTAATGAATTGATTTTTTTTTAAAAAAAACAGATTTTTCTATATCATAGTGCTTTGAGAATGATCAAAATTCGAATAAGTAACAATTAAAAATTATCAATAATCAGTTTATCAGATTTTTTATGGGTTGCGGAGATGTGAAAAAAATATTTGTAGAAATAATCTATCATATTGGCCTGTAGTTCGTAGTTCTAATAAGTCACTTGAGAAGAAACCTAATATTTACTGTCAAACTGACTCATCAAGATCAAAACGAGCAGGTCGATATTCTAACGTGATCCTAGGTATAATATATATATATATATGGTCCAAAATGAGCACAAAATAAAAAATGCTCGAAAAAGTACGTTAGAAAAAATATTTTGGATATTTTTCTAGAAACAACTTTTATCAAAACTGAACGATTAACGGAAGTATTAATTTCATTTCAATTCATTTTAAATTTCTTTCAATTACGAAATTACTGAATAAGGAGCTAAAAATATTTTTATATAAGTTTTTGGTACATTAAGGAGAAATGAATAGAATTTGTTTACATACAATTAATATGTTTTAAGAATAAAAAGGATTCAAACGAAATGATGTATTGATGTTGAATTTATTACCACCAATTAAACAATTATTTTCAATACACTAGAAGACATACATTGATATTTAGATTTTATACATACATATAAGCATTTTAGAAATTATCTACAGATACAAAGCACATTATAAAAATATTTCATTTTTTTACTTTTATCAGTTTACTTGAAAATATTATTTTAAATTGCGTTAAAAGTATTTTTCACATAACCAGAGCATATAAGTATATATATATATATATATACATATGCATATATATGTGTGTGTGTGTGTATTTTAGGTGTGTCTTAAAATATTTAAATAAGTAAAGGAAATACATCAAAAAAACGATAAATTGTCTTTAAATTCACTGTAGGGAGTAATTTTTACCTAAAAAGATAATTTTAAACGAACAACCATCTGTTATTATAATTATTTCTTAAATAAAAAATATAAATATAATATTAATTACATTCTTTCGATATACTGAATTAAATAATACATTCTAGATTAATAAAACAAATATAAAAAAAATGTATAAAGTTTATTTACTAATGGGTTTTACAAAATGATTAATGATCCAGGAAGGATGCTGGAAAACAAATCCATGAACCATACTAGATCATTAACAGAGTGTAACATCTAAATTAAGATATTTCATGACATGTTAAAAGTAGTCAATATGTATTTAAAAAATTAACATATCATTTTTAATTGTCGTGCCAGTCTATCATAGATCACGAATTGACTTCGTACGGTTAACGGTGAGACAAAAACATATATACTAATTAGATGAAAATTAGATATTTCTATCGCTGTTTTATGAATATCTCGTGCGAGAATATTTTTTATGAGACATTTACACACAAAAAATAGAAAAAGAAATATTGTTATTAGGTGCTAATGTTATTTTATGGTATAATATAAGTTTGTGCTGATGACTTTTATTAAATAACTTTACATATTGTTCAATTAATAAAAGTGTAATTTAATAAAAGCTTCCTTAAGAGAAGATAAAGTTTTTTTCTTATTTCATCCAAAGGCATACGTTCATCTTATAGTAATAAAGCATTTATTGCATTGTGAACTATTTTAGTAATTATGATGTAATTAAAGTAATTTTAATCATCTAAAAATTATAATAAACTTTTATGTCAGCCGTGTATAAGTTTTATTGCTTTCATTAATATTATAATCATTAAAAATACCTTGATTGATATTCTTAATTACTGTTCGTTCATATAACTAACTTGTACAATGTTTAATACTATACAACATGCGACTGAACGATTAATTGTATTTTATTTCATTTTGTGTTACGTATTTTTTACAACATTTTAACTGCTTAATTACTATACTCTTCAACAAACTTAATAGAATGAAATATATGCACGGTAATGAAATGAATTATATAAATTATCCTATTCGATTTTAAAGACGTGCTTATATGTTGCGCTACTATGTAGAATAAATATGTTTTCAGTATATCATTTAAATCATATATTCGAGTGGAATAGTTTTAGTGCAAGATAATTGATATTAAAATCGGATCTTAATTAAGTTGTAGTGAGTTGTGAGAAGTAATTATAAAGTTTTATATCGACACTGTTTGCATTATATATGGTGAGTTGATTTATGGCTACTTTAAATTACATTTTTTTGTATACTTAATTATGCGTATTACCGTTTTTGTAGATAGATAATTATATAACTTTAGTATTAATAGATTAAGAAGTTTGTTCTATTAGTTCCGTTTTTTATCGATGACTTTTATTTCAATTAATTATTACCTATATTTATTTTTCATTTTAGGTCAAATAGTAAAATATAGAAAGTTGAAAATATAATTTACTTTAAACTTAATAAATATATTTATTTTACCTTTTAATACAGCCTAAAAATTAATATTTCTCTTAATGAAATTTCGGTTGAAAATTATTATCTCTGACTACAATAATAATATTCCAGTTCTGAATTCTCATATTTCACTAATCTGTTAGCTGTGTCGCCATATTTTAAAAGTGTGTACCAACATTATGTCATAAAAATGAAGGGATGAGGAGTATATTCGCCAAAAATACAGTATATGCAGCTGCTGTAAAATTGAATTAAATTATAACGAAATGGCATTTGATTTTTTTTTTTGAAAAATCAATAATTTATTTCTCAAATTTATCTTCATGATGACTATACTCGTCATAAATAGATAACAGGTTAAATATTTTATTTAATTTAAATTCTCTTTGATGTTTATATTCCAGTTGATTCAGATATATTTCAAGTGAAAATTACAGCTAATCTATTAAAATATTTGAGACTGTTTTTGAATTTTTGTGCCCTACATCTGCTTTCTAGTAGTTAAATTTTCAGATAGATAGGTTGAATAGTTCAAAGCATTTACCTAAAGACGAACCAAGAGAAATTGGCTGTAAGATAAAATTCAAAGCCAGTCCCAATTATTTAATAGAATAACTTTAAGTAACAAACACATAGGAAAATCAAATAATAATGATGTAAATTAAAAATATTTAAAAAATATTAAATTAGTTATTTTCATTAGACCACATGTAAGTAATTTTATACCTATATATATATATATATAGGTTCTATATCCAAGAAGCTTATACTTTTATTAATATAGTGCTGAGAGAAATACAACTCTACAATAATTGGACCTTTATGTATGTATGTATGTATATATATATATATATATAAAGGTCACATATCAAAGAAGTTTATACAATTTTTAATATTGTTAATATTTTTCGCTGATTTGAATAAAATTTGAAGTATAACATATAGAGTAATCTAAAATTAAAAAGTAAAATTAAAAAAGTAAAAAGTAAAAATTATAAATTTTTAAAATATTGTATATTTAGAAAAGAATAATTTAATTTTTTTTCTGACAAATTTTGGTTTAAATAGTATATTATAAGTTTATATAATACATATTTTTATTTTGGTTCATCTGTAAAAATTTACAAGGAATGTAAATATACTTTACTGGAAGTAAGTACATTTTACGGAATAATTATTCAATTTTAATCAGATAATATATTTATATTTATATATATATATATATATATTTACGTTGAGAATTGAACATTCATGTTTGTTGAAAAATCAAGGATTATCATATAAAGACATAGAGTAATTGCATAAATAGCGGGTGTTTATACTATGAATGAAATAAATTCATGCATAGTAATAAATTAACATCATTATTAGAATTAATTGTAGTTCACTCACTAAATGATTAATGTTGTTTAATTTCGTAAGATGAAAATCCATAGAATGAAAGAGAAAAATATTCTTTGAAGATTTTGTACTGCCGACATGTATGTGGTGCATCACGTTTTATACTAGACCAACATTTTACATATATCATGTTTTATTTTCACTGCATAGCACTTATAAACTTTTTTCATATTGTTTTATTTCAATCATTTATTGATACTCGAATCTGTTTGAATCTTATAATATTAAGGCTCTGTTTTGCTAAATAACACTATATAGTAATAGTACTCTTCTTCTATTCTATTATATTGAATTATTATTAAAGATGAGTGTGCATTAATTAGTCTATTGTATATGTGAAAGATAATTAACTTCTAATCTTGTCATTATACCAATGTGATGTGTGAAAGATGAATTACATTTTTTTAGTTTCTACTCTTCAAGTTTTTTTTATTTGACTATTCTATTTGTAATATCATTAAATTAATAATGTGATTCTACCAGAAAATTTAACAAAGTTAATCTAATAATATTACTATTAATTATTTTTTACTGGACGAATAACTGGACTCATTATTTTATTAAATTTCTATACAATTCTATAATTATTAAAAAGTATTAAAATTTAATTAATTCTCATACAACTGAATATTAAATAACCTTTTTCATGTCATAATTAATTTCAATCACAAAAAATTAATTTAAATGTTATCTATGTATCAAATAATGTTATTCTAAAACTAAAATAAATGTTATGTTTTAAACTCTGCAGGAACACATTTTTGTAATCTTTTGTTGTCAAATAATTTATTTTTTATATCAGGTATTTGTAACGTTCATACTTTTTTAAGGAATACATTACTGTTTAATGTATAAACTACATTTTGTAAGAAAGAAATTAGATTAAATATCGTACAAATGCGATCACCTGCTTGAATTATTTTATTTATTGATATCGTTCACATGCAAACATGTCCGTTCATAATTCATATACTAAGCACGCTATAAATAGCAAAAAGTATAAGGTGTCGTTTAAATATAAATTTATAACTTAATTTTTAAATCTAACTGATTAAGAATACATTGTAAGATTTTAATATTATAATTAAAATAAATACAAGGAAATTTGAATATGGTAATTTTCAAATTTTAATTAATTTTATTATTAATAAATTTAAGTTATTTTATGATTCAGTTCAGGCCAAGACAATCAAAATTAATTATTTTTAACGATATTGTTTTGAATATTTTAACCAGAAATGTAATTCGTAAATTGAAAATTATAGATTTTTAATAAGATAAAATTTAAAGCAATGAATTTAGCAATATCATATATTTTTTTTTTGATTTTGTTAGCCTTGGTTATCTAGTGGCAGTTGTTTAAAACCATACATTGGAAATGATTTTTTTCAGTTAATTCAAACAAAAGGAGATTTGAAAATATATATATATATATATATATGTATAAATAGAATGTATCTATTTAAATATATTTTAATTATAAACCAGAACTGTTAGTATTAAAATAACATATTGAATTTATTGATTACATTTATCTATTGAAAATCAAACACATTTATAGTTAAATACTATAATTAATGTAATAATTAAATGTTTGATAAAATAATTTTTCTCTTATACATATAAAAATGTATACGAAAATTGAATATTTTTAATGTTACTTACTCGCATATCGATGGAAATTCCATTATCTCGAAATACATTTAAGGAAGAAAAAACATTATCAATATTCATTGATCAATAATTTTTGATCAATAAATTTTATTTAGCCACTATGTGAGGATTATATTGTTTATTTGACAATGCATTATCTAATGTACAAAGTTATCACTATGACTAATAATTTTCACTTTTATTTAACGGCATCCGATCAAATATAGATTAAAAGTTTAATATTATGAGTCAATGTAATATACATTGATCAAATGTTCAGTAGTCAACTGAAAAAATCTATTATTAATTCAATATGAATAGATGAAATATCAATAAATGATATACACATGGATTTCATTGTGAATTTCATAATATCAATTGTACATTACCGTTACATAACACATGACAAAAATGAATTTTAATGCATTGGCAATTCACATACATCGATTACTCAATAATAAACGAACGTATGATCGAAGAGCATGCATATAAGTATTGAAGTTAATAAAATGTTCATCATTTGGACAAGTTACATATGGCATTCACAAGTGAAATACATATTGTATTAGAAAATACACAGCTATATCTATCCTTCTTTCTTTTTAACGTAAAAAAAGTGAAAATAATGTTAGTATACCTTCATGAGGGTTCTGATTATTAGATAGGTTGAGGTAAGATGAATGCAAATTATTTGTAATGCTAGATATAAATAATTATTGGGTATTAAAATTTTCATATAGTATTTAAATTGTGTTAAAAGAAACTGTTTTAATATATATATATATATATATATATATATATATATATATATAGTGTGAATGAAAAGATAATATTTATATTAATTTTTGTAAATAATTAATGTTTTCTGCTGTTTGCTTAGATTTTTAGGAAAAAATCGATTCGCAATGCATGAATTGATTTGTTCTTCCCTGCTTGAAAAATCTTGATATTTTTTTAGAAACATTTTTAGAAACATTTATTTTATTAATAATTTTTAACGTTTTTTCTGAAAAATGTGTTCATTCACTGCAAATTGAAGACATTTAGAATAGAATTCAGTGTAGTTTATACTGAATTTTATAGCTACCAGTTATGCAATTCATTGAATTTGGTTAAAAATAGAAACTAATGATTAAAAAAATTGGAGTTAAAACGAAGATACACTGAATAATCAACATGGATTATATGGTTTTATTGAACTCACCTTTGACATATTTTATGTTTCTTCGTGTAGTAGTTATGAATAATCTCTATAAAAATGTATGCTTGTAATAAATCAGTTTTTTATTCAAAGATAAATACTCAAACATCATCATCCGTATCTATTAAATTTATTTCCAATTAGATTTTAAGTAAAAATTAATGTATGTCTTACGACAGATATAATTTTACACAGGTCGAGAATGTATGTAACAAATCTTGAATAGTTACACTCATGTGTTCGCTGACCATTCGAAATAAATTAATCGGAGTTCATCTTAGGGTCTCTTAGTACAAGATATAGCACTTTAGCGTGAGCTACTGTTTAGCTGGAAGATAACATTGTTTTTGTACTAACCGCAGTAAAATTGCCGTTTGACATATCTTGTACTCTACAACGAAACAATGCAGCTGTAACTGAGAGTAATGTAAACAAGAACACGCATGCATATATTATATCTAAAGTATATTGTTTTATCTCTATTCAGTGATATAATTTAGTGTTGTGATTATTTCCCATATGAGAATTTTTAGATCAGAATCTTAGATAGTTTATAATCAAATTCTGAGATCATTATAAAAGTTTGAATCAATTGTATTCACTTATTGTAAAATGTTTTTAGTTCTCCCACTTGTATCCACTAATACCAATTGTATTATTATTAAAACACATTTTTAAAATTACATCACGATGCATTTTCATATTATATCATGTCAAATAACAAAAATATCTTAATTCAAGGATGTCAATACATTTCGTACTAGAAAAATAATTATTTTTATAACGTTGCAGTAAATCTCGGGATTGATAATATCTTTTCAATTATATGTTCACTTTATAAGAATATTATTTTTTTAAATAAATTATATAAATAAATAAGCAACAATTTATATGACTGTTTGTTTAACACTTTATTTGTATAATTTTTTCAAAATGTTGGTTATATGTTGTAATCGTGGTTCTACAATAATTAGTATATTTGGAAATGTATTTCCAATGGAAAGATTTTGTTCGTAAAATTCCAAAATGTTATAATATTTTGTTCAGTTATCACATTTATAAGCAATGAATTCAACTGCGGTTTTAATACAATAATAATTTATTTGCTTTGATCTGAATATTCCGATAGTTCAAAAGAGTTGATTTTTTATTAATAAATATGAATTAATATTTGTTTTTATTTTTTACAATAATTTTTATTAAAAATTTATTTACTTATTTATATATTCATCAGTAGCAACAGCAGGAGCAGCCTCTGTCAATCTACTGTAGAGAAAAGGCCTCTTCCATGATTTTCCATTTTGAACATTTGCCTCTATTTTCCACTGATTCTCATGGAAGTACTGAGCTCATGACTCTCCGAGTTGCTTCCACTTGTGTATTAGTGAGTACCTCTTCATTTTTCCTGGAAATAGTTTCCAAATTTTCTCTATATGGTTAAACCTACCGATATTCAACTAATATCACAGTACATCTTCTTGGAATCCCGTTCGCACCTTCCCGCCGCTTTGATGCAATGAAAGAGAAATTTAGGGAAGGATTTATACATTACTGATTTATAAATAAAGTTCTTGTATATGTTATTTTCACCTCGAGGAAAACAGCGGCTACGTTCAAAATAGTTATAAAGTACATCTTGAATTAAGGTCTGTCGGCTCATGATTATTAACATATCTTTTTGTATTTTATACTCTTCAGTATTTATTGTTTTTATGAATGGAAGAAAGATGTGCTTAAATTAAATAGAAAAAAATGGCGGTATTTGAGTTGAAAACTGTATTTGTAGAGAAACCAATATATTTATTATCTTATTTTGAATTAGTTTAATTTATAAACTTGTTTAAAATTCATAAGTATACAAGAGGTATGTTTTATTATTGAAAGAATAAAATATTTCATAAATTTGAAATTCAGTTTATGATAAATTCGTTTGATTGTAAAATCATTTAGCAACTTGCATTTAAAAACCATTTTTGACTTTTCCAGAAACATTAAAACGATCAAAATTTAAAAGAAAATTTATATTATGATTAATGAATAGAATCCGTACGAATTAAAAGAATTTTATAGTTCATAAAGACTTTTGTACCAACTTTCGGTTTCCGTTGTATAAATAGAGATTATTGATTAAGTTTAAATTTAATGTAAATGATCACAGGTAGTAGTTTTTATCAAGGTGAAAAATTCTAAAAGAAAAAAATCACTAATTCTGAACATACACGTCATTTGTGCATAGATTTGTCCCGGTAAAATAATGATTGTTGTTATAAAGTTTCAAAAGAGTGAAATGAACAATACTTGAAACTAAGATGTTATTTCATCATTATTTCATTATATATATATATGCATTTATTTATTTATGTACATATATATATATATATATATATATATATATGTATGTGTGTGTGTGTGTGTGTAAAAACAACACAGTGTAATTAAACATAACATAAAATTGTAAAACTTGCCTTTGGAAATGTGTAAACACCATAAGCTTTAGGTCTGATGTAGTGTACATGGATATTTATAATACTTTTCAACAATTGCCACAATTGTGATGTTAATTACAACGAAACACGCTACATACAAGGCGTACAACTAAAAATATCCTAAAATGGCCGAAAGCTATACCGAGCACCGTCAATAGAATGATAAATAGAATGATTCGATTGCCCCAAGACAGACTTCATTTATTTTTTCTTAATATCAAAAACCAGTTGTGTACTACGTTTGCAATGCGTTTAGAACGTGTTCCGCCCATATATGTTACAATTCGTGTAGTAATTCGCTAATGTCTGAAAGTGATGATTCTTATAACAATCGTATTGTCTCACTTTTAAGTATACATATTTGAATGCATGTGTTTTTGTTAAATGTACATGAAGAAATACTTTGATTGGAATTACGTTAATAGCATTCGTTATTAAACAAATAACTCATCTTCTATGTTCATGAAATAACTATAAATTAATAAAGGTGTAGTATGATTTGCAGACGTTGTAGTAAAAAGAAAAATGTTAAATGATGTTATATAGATTGTATTTTATAATGTCAATAGCATTATGAAGAAATAACGTGTACATAATTTATATATATTCTTATACATATGTACGTACATATATAAGATTGCATTTGAAAATTTCTTGGTCCTACACGATGTAGATGCGGATACAGTAGTAAATTTAATCGTTTCAATTGATCTTTTGTTGGAATGTGTGCTAAATTCAAGTTAACAAAGAATATATATTTTTATATAACAGTTTTGAAATGTATACAGTTTTTATTTTTTGAACTAAACAAGTTTTTATATAGTTTATAATTGATATACAGATAATATATAGCTTTAACTAACATTATTTATTTAAATTTGGAATAATGCTATTAACAAATTTGATTTATTGGATTCCACTGGATAAAATAATATAGTATGTATTATAAATTGAAGATAAATCTTCGAAAAAAATGAAATTGGACGATCAACAAGGAAAAGTGTAGAAAATAAAATTTTAAACTAAAGTAACTAAAATAGTCTTATAAGTAAAAAGATAAACTTTTAGATAAACTGCTACCAAAAAATTTTGATATAAAAATACATTTTTATATAGATTTTGTTTAGTTTAAATAAATTAATAGGATTTGTTTTTTAAAGATAGTTTGATAAAAACTTACCTAATATAAGAAAATTGAATTCCAAATAAATAATTGATTATGTAACATGATAGATGAAGTCGAAATAGGAATTATAATTTATGTTTTATTAGGAAAGGGCGTGATTTAAATGAATTTTGGTTCTAGTAAATTGCGATTTGACTTTGTCATATGATTATATATATTTGCACGTTGTATAAAATCAGCAAGCGACTATGTACCATCATTACTCTAATGGTAATATAATGGTTACATTTTTCTTAGTTTCGTACATGAACTTATAAGTTTGTTGTGGTTTAAGACATTAGTATGAAACAAAAAAGAAAGAGAACTTTGAATATTACATTTAATTTTTTCATATAATCATCATCATTGCCGATAGACTTTTGTCGAAGTTTTTTCATTCGCTTAATGAAGAAGTTTGATGTTTGTACCTTGAGGTAATCTTAACTTTCCACCTATATTATTGTAATAACTGTCAAAATATAAATGCTGATATGTATTAAAATCGAGGGTTATAAAATTTGTTACTGTATTTTTATTTTATACCTATAGCACTATAAAAAATTCAATAAAACAATTAAACCAATCGTTTATAGAGCAGTTAAATAAAATAACAAATACTTTTTACATATTCTTAAAATTAAGTTTTCAATAAATTTGTAGTAATATATGCATGTATTCGACAAAACACTACTTAATACGGGATTCATTTTTCATACAAAGCAATCAAAAATCACATTAATAATAAACTACTCAATAAATTAATTTTTTTCTTAACATAATTGTGGAGTAAAATCAAGAATAGTAATTACAAGAACAATTTACATGTAGTAATTTTTCAATCAAAGAATATTAAGTCATAAATCAATTACGGAACTGATACACTTACACTGTGCATCCGGCAGTTTCTCAAATAGAAAATAAAACGTTTCTGTACACACGTACATCCGACATTGAACGATATGCACAAACATCGGATGCCTACGAGCGTTATTAAATAAATACATTGCGTTTCTGCGTATGGTGCTCTGATTGTTATTGAGATATCAAGGTATCCCGCTGATGTGTACGGTCAGGTCACGTACCTGAAGCATCTTTCATGCCACATACGCTCACCTGTAAAGTACCATCGTCTAAATAGATTTTACCATATCTGATATTGTATGATGTCACTACCGGGCTGCGAACCACTATTCGCACTGTATAAATTTGCATTGCATGCATTTATATTATTATATTATGTATTTATAAAATATGTGTGAGCGTGAAATGTTGATTTTCTTTATGTCAAAATGTTTATTGCCATTTATTTTATATTTGTTGTATGAGTGGCACTTGGATGAACCCATAATAATTGTATGTATATATATATATATATATATATATATATATATATATACATATACATATATATATATATATATATATATATATATATATATATATATATATATATATATGTATAAAACAAATGAAGAATATATTGTACATCATAGAAATTAATATTTTATTTTATTATCCTATTAGTTGTAGTTTATTGTATTAAATTCTTTTACATTATTTTTATACTCAAAATAAATGAAATATATAAAAAACTTTTTGAATTGCACTTTCGGTTATATTTTGTATTTTATTTATCTGCATTTTTGAATAATAATTATTTTAATACAGTGTAATAACAATATATAAGCTCATTTTTAAGAATTTGTTGTTTATAAAATATCGATATATTATACATTTAAATTTAAAAAAAGTCAAGTTTTTATAAAGAACTTTTTATTATTTTCTTTAAAAAAATATGTTTTGGTTAAACATAAGCTTAGGATTCAATAAAATTTCTTCCAATTTACTGAGATTTATGGATTTTTTAATTTATTTGTTAAAGTTACAAAAGGAGAAAGCTCATTCAGCAGCATTAAATATTCTAATTGATTTTAAATGAACTTCAGCTTAGCACTATGACCGACAAAAGAAATTTTCAGAAAAATTGCATCAGGTTAAGGCTGTTATGAGAAATAAAACAATGAAAACAATGCAATGTGCACATATCTGGACGCAATAATCTCAGTCTATATTTAGTCGGTGAAGAAATAAGTAAACGAAGGGTGCTAAGTGCTATAATTTGTAAAATTATTTTGCGTAAGTGCTACAATGCCGAAAAAAAGTTGAACAAACACCTCCAGCCAATATTTCCGTCACTCAAATTCGGGTGACATGGCCTATTGAAAACTTCATGCATCACCCGAATTCGGGTGACATTTTAGTCAGTGTTATACTGTTTAATATTTCTATACATGTATCTCCTCTTTCAGTATCTTAGCACTTCATTAAATCGATTTCAATTAGATATGAACATTGTTCAGTATATTGTTTTTAATGCTGTTCTTGTATTCGGATTTATCTTTGGCTATTATCTGGGATGTGCTCATAAAAATCATGAAAAATTGATTTCATGTAGTCCATCTATCTTTATGGCAGTCAAGTAAGATTTCTATTTCAAGCAAGTTTTATTCAATTACAGTCTTTTATAGATTCATGTTGTATTTTGTAGGTAATATGATAAATTACAAATTTCGAATGTATACCATAGAGAATACATGTTCATCCGATTGAATTTCCGTTAAGACTGAGATATTAGTTTGATGTTTATTCAATAAAATTAAAAGCATTTATTTTTGTTAATATATTTGATACATTACCCGCACTTCTTTGTTATTTTTGCAAACAAACTACATTTCAGTATTGTATAGAAAAATAGGAAAAATAAAGATGTAAACTAAGCGAATTTTCATTGACATATTGACATTTTTATACATTTATAATCTAAAAAGTTGATTAATATCCGTATTTATATACTTATTAAACTTTTTTTTGTTTATTATTTTGTTACCCTGTGTAACCGAGTGGTTCCTGAGACTTTCATATCTCGCACTGTAAGTATTGACTAGTAAAGCTCATGCTTTGGGTATTTATATTAAAGTTGAAACACTTTCATGTTTCTTTCTTCGACGAGACCGCTTCTCGTACTTCAGTTTGTTGAGCTTCAGAGTATTTATGAAGGAACCCTTTTAATGGAATGGTTTTCTTTCTGTTATTAAATTTATATATTTAGGTATATATGTCTAGTTATTAAATAATAAAATAATTTTATAATAATCATAATATTTCACTCAATTATTTACATAAATAACAATAAATCGATACTGTATTTTAAATTATCTTATAAAAATTAATTAAAACAATTTTACTATTCTTACATATATATATATATATATATATATATATATATATATATATATATATCTGTCTAAACGAATAAACTATATTTCATATTATTCTCTAGTACTATTATACATTACTGTACTATTTTATTGTTTAACTATTTTCTTAGTATTCATATTAACCATTATTACTATTTAAATTGTAAAACTGTATTATAAAAATAAGCACATGTAATATAACACCAACCACCTTTGTAATAGGTCATTATGTACCTCGGATACAAATAAATATATTAATTCATTCATTTATATATATATATATATATATATATATATATATATATATATATATATATATTAAAAAGAATATTTTTATTTCAATATTCTATGGATGATTTTCAAAAAAACACATTTTAAATAAAAGACTTATCCTAAAAAATAATTCCTTAAATATTCATAGAATCTTTAAAAACTTCAAAAAAATTTGAAATTAAATTATTGAAAAAATAATTAAGAATATTATATCGTAGAATTTAAATTCATAAAGGAGTAATAAATAATTTTTATATAATACTATAAATAATGTAATAGAATACATTTTTAAACAAAGTGACAATCAAAAAAAATTTATTTAGAAACAAAATAATATTTTTTTAGTTTTCAGGGAAAAAAATTGATTAAAGAATTTAATTAGTGCTTAATATTTTTCTTGATTGTATAGTCTTAGTCATAAGAATATATATATATATATATATATATATATATATATAATGAAAAGGCACATGTATATACATGATATATGTGTTGACAAGTATGATTGTAAGTTAACGGATAAGCGAATTTTGTAATAAATGCAAGTATTGCAAAGATTGACTCGTCTGATTTATATATCAAGTTGAATGCTCTAAATAAAGCCAATTACGTGCATTGCACTGTCCGATATCTAATTGTTAGGAAAGCGTGTTTTATGCGATCGAGATATTACAAGAAATTTATTATCATTGGCATTTCTCCGCCATTTCATTTCCTCTTTTATCCAACACTCAAAACGTACATAAACATAAATAAAACGGTGCATGCGAAACAGAAAAATTACAAAATATTCAATAATTAAACAATATTTATGTACATGCGATCGTGTTGGTTGTTCATCTGTAAAATTATAATAGTTTGAGATTAAGTTAATATTTTCTGCATTGAATGTATTTATTTACTTATATTATCAACTAAATAGTTTTAAAATCAATTTATATCTAGATGATTTGTTGTAATTGATATTAAAAAATATTAGTAACAAATATGTTTGCTGTTTATATACGATAATTGCAAATAATTCATCAAACTTTGAAAGCTCTTTTGATTCAGTGTTTGGCTAAAAAAAAAACTAAAGTATTGATTTTTAATAATATCCACCATTGATTTGAATGCTCTTAACAAGAAAAATAAATCCTTGAAGATTAATTATTTTCATTATTAATTAATTTCTGTTTCTGTGTTCTAAGTGGAATATATGTCATAGCTTTATACAGTATTGGATCTTTTTAATTAAGTTTTGTTTCTTATTAACGTAAACCTACGTAAGTGAAAAAACTGTTTGTCTTAATCCATAACTAATCATGAAATGTTATTGTTTATTAAACATCTTAATTATATATTAGCTCATAAACCATATAAACATTACAAATATTAAATAAGGAAGTAATTGATTAAAGTATTCCTTTTCTTGTTTTAATTAATATTCATTGATAGTAAATTGAAGATCCATATCTGTCTTAGTTCCAATAATTAATCATTCTATTCAAATTTGTTAACGAACACTGCTTCTAATAAGTTATGAATGTTTGTATCATCTTATCTTAATAATCTTCCAACTTTATAATTGGTTTACTTCGCGAATAATGTTCAAATTGGTGATTGATACAATCCTGTAACAGAGTGTCGCTTATCACACTCTGCGTGACAGAATGTCTCATATCCGAGAAAATGTCATTCCAGATTGTGACAGATACCTTATTCGTTTGCTGTGTCAACTATGTACTATCAGTATCATCTCATCTTGTATAGAATAGATACATTATTTCTTCAATTTACATATTGAGTTCAAAAGACCAATCATATTTCAATATGATTGTCAGTAAACGATTTTTAAATGGAATTTATATACCTTTGTATTCGCTACATAACGTTTTATATTTACATATATATATATATATATATATATATATATATATATATATATATATATATATATACTAATACAAGAATGGTGTAAATTATATTTTTAAAAATTTAATATTCTAGAATTGAAATATTATTTCAGAATTAAGTATTATTCGTTTTCAACTGTAATAACATAGAGGGCGATCTTTTTATAATGTTATTTAATCTCTTTCTTATATACATACATACATATATATATATATATATATATATATATATATATATAATTTTCTTTTCTTTATTTTCTCAGCAAAATTTTGATAATTTGTTAAAGTGATTTTCATGAAGAAAATTATTTTAATGTAATAGATTTTCAAAATACTCATCGTTCATTGTCTATATTGCTTAAAACTCTTCAAATTTCAATACTTCCAATTCAATATTTTCTTTCTAATTTAAGCATTACTGACTAATTTGAACTTATATATATATATATATATATATATATATATATATATATATATATATATATATATATATATATATTGTTGCAATAATGGGGGTGGAAAATATAGGTTACATCAAATAATAAACATTAAATTTCTTTATTGAGCGAATAAAAAAATATTACATATCGAAAATCGATGATGGTGATTATATTAAAAATAATAAGCCAATTTAAATATAATTTTCCAAGCTTTCTTTCTTTATCGTCTCACATTAATATCTTAAACTATTAAAGAGTTATGTGTACATGTGCGAAACTATCATCGGTCCTTCGTGCTTTTGAAAGTAGTTAATTTTTATTTAAGAAAAATAGAACCATTATGGTACCATTAAATATATGCAATTTTTGAAATAACGAATATATCTTTATCTTGATAATATTTAATATTATTTAAATAAAAAAATAAATAAAGCATATTTTTTGAATAAAATAAAAATATTGTGTCAATAGCTTATTCATATATATATATATATATATATATATATAACTTATTATTCACCGAAACACTACAATAAAAATGAATTAAGTATATAATATTTCGATTAAATAATTAATATTAACATAAAGTATCATATATTCATGTTATGATTAATGAATACTGTATGAAAGAAACTAAAATCTGGATAAATGGACTAACCGTGCTAATAGTAAATTGTTTCATTAAAAGTCCATTATTTTCTAGTCACTATGTTATTTGTTTTAAAAAAATATCTAATAAAAATATTGATTATCAACTGAAAAGCCATATCTCTAGAACTTGTACATAACAGTGTAATATAATATTTAATTTTATACTTAATTAAGATATAATTATTTTCTGTTTATTATTTTTGCAGGTTTACATAGATAAGGTATACAATTTTTAATTTGAAGATATTTTTCAGTAATAGTATTTTATGGGTCATGTGTAGGAAGCGAAAAATGGACCCACCCAGTGATTTCTAATACACACACATTTATTATATATATATATATATATATATATATATATATATATGTATGTATCTATGTATGCATGTATGTGTATGATGTATGTATGTATGTATGTATGATGTAGATATGTGTATGAATAATACACAAGCAAGTAATTGTAAATTATAAGATATAAGATCAAAGCTATTAAAACCGTGTAATCTTAAATCCAATTTAAACAGTCTCAAATGCTCTTTATATTTGCTTATAGCTGCGTATTATAAAGCACTCTATTATCTAGGATCAAGATAGACGCGTTCAATTTGCGGCTAGCAATCCCGTTATGGCAGAAGAAGAGTTTAACACATAGAGTAACGCTAATCCATCATTATTGATTTTGACATGTTAATGAAGGCGAGATGAATAGCGTGCGGGGATCATCACCCGGTGCGCAAAAAGCCTTGCGGTTTAATTAACATGCGTAATTAAAGTAGATCTAGTCTCAAGATGATTAGATACGAATTTTGAAATGGACATATTATATTATGTGTCCAAAAATCTATTTGTACTGGAATATTTATTAATTATTTGCTGTAAGATGCGACAGAACTGTTCATCTATAATAATAAAAAATAATTCTAATTTAAAGTTACTATATAGATTTAAAAAATTATAAATTAATTTATTAAAAAATTTCAAACTTTTTTAAATTTATTATGTTCCTACAATTCATTTAATTTTATTGCTCCTCATTATTTTCAATAGCTTCTATATAGCATCATATAGGTAAATATGCATGCGAATTTTATATTAAACGGTGATATGAAATATTTTTATTAAACAGTGATATCAATAATGTTTTTAACAACATTTTCTTCTATATATTTCTTTGAATTACATTGAAGGCGCTTACAATAATAATTATTAAATCATTTATAATTGAGGAATAATAATTAAAGAACTGCATGATAAAGTTATTTTTTTTTAATCATCAGGGGGTTTGGCTCTCTACTCGCTATTCTTGTCGTACCTCGGGGGTAGGAGGTTAGCCACTCGCTGCTTGCTGATGCTTGCTCTCCCCTAATAAATAACAGGAATTAACAAATTATACGCACAAATAGTCTGAGTAAAATGTAAGTCGTAATTTTTTTATTAGAAAAGTTTATAAAAATGAACAAGTAAATACAATGTTAAAATATGTTACATATTTTACTTTAAAGCTTCAGTGAATACAATATTTTGAATAAATTTCTTATCAGTTTTACATTGAAATTATATACCCTTTTTCGTTGTACACCGCGAGAGAGCTACACATACATGAGACTGATATCAACCAGTCAGAACAGAGTTCACGTGATATCCATCAACCAATTGTTGATGATCGGTAATGGAAATGGTTAAGGTGCTACTTGTAGAGTCTAGCGGGTGAGGGACGTTGCGGGGAGGTGGTCTGAGTGAAAAAAAAATTGTTCTATGGAAATTTTACAATTGAATTATTTTTTATATACAGAAAGAAAATGTAAGTTTGTGTGCATCTGAAAAAACGTGTTTGTAAACATTTTATTGTATAAAATTCAAATAATTTATTTCAATTATATATATATATATATATATAACCGTTTTTATATAATAGTAATTTATATGTATAAGTGCCTTTCGTTTTTTTCATTAACATTTCTCTAAAATAGAAGTTGTTTAACTGACTGTCTGCTTTGCTGATCAATTTGTCGTGACGTTGAATTCAAACGTAAGAAATATGTCATATTTCATTATAGAAATGATTGACTTGAACGATTAATGAGTTAAAATTTCAAGAACGTTCTAAAACAACATTACTGTATTTCAGTTCAGAAATATATTATTTCCTAATGAAATATGCATCGAGATTCTATGGTTAGTAGATTATCGGCTTTTTTATTCTTTATATATAATCTTTTTGTATTCCAAAAAGAATCACATAAAACAATATCAGTGTAGGCGATCGCATAAAGAAAAAAATAAATAGATAGTGAAGACAATTCATTTTTAAATTGTGTTTCAATTCATTACCACAAGCGGCCACCATCTGTTTATATTCAAATGTATAACGTTCGTGACTAGTAAGTAACAGAAACACCTGTTACGGATTTTTTTCGGCAATCTTTGTTCTGCAAATAGGGTAAGCTGACCATATATGTATGTGTATTCTTTTCCTGTAGAAATCAAGATTTGTCGAACAATGCCATCGCTTTTTGCACACTTGCATATTCCTACATACATCCATACACGTATACACACACACACACACACACACATATATATATATATATATATACATATACAATATATAAGTATGAAAATTAGATTGATGTGTTAATAAATAGAATTTATTAATTTGATTTTATAATTGCTTCCGAGACAGGCTATTTTTTTTTTTTGATATTCTATTTTAAATTTGAATATCATATTTACATTATTTCAAATTTATAAAAAAATAATCAGATAAAGTTGATTAATAATATAATAAAATATAATTATAAACAATATATCATGAAATATTTTATATACATTACAAATGTTTGACGTTATAGGATAGAATTTAGATTTATAGTGTGTTACAAAGTGTAGCTTGGACAAAATTATATTCACCTTAAGGTGTCGTGTGTAAACATTCCAAAGTATACTGCATTGTTTTGCTACGATTCAATGCAAGAAGTATTAAGCAGGTTCGTAGAAACTAGAAACTAAGTACAGATCGGTAGTTTCCATAACTTTTAGTTTTTTGCCATCCGTAACCTTTCCTTTTTCAGTTTGTGTTTTGATAAATATAACGTGAAAAATAAATATTAATATGATATGACAGATGGTCGTTATACATTGGTTATTAAATAAAACTCTTAAAATATGTATTTTAGATTCGATGTTTTCTGAACTATAACGTTTTCATGAAAGAAAAGAATTGTAACAAATTAATAATGAAAACAAAAAAATATTTTATAAATTCCAGCCATAAAGCTGTTGTAAGGAAATTGTTTAAATAAATAAAGAGAGAATTCTTAAATAGAAAAATCAAGATGTATATATATATATATATACATCTTGATTTTTCTATTTAAGAATTCTATATATATACACCTTATATATATATATATATATATATATATATATATATATATATATATGTATGTATTTAAAGTACTATTTACTAAAATATTTTCGAAGGTATATTAGTTACTTATTATGAAATCAATCTAGGAATTGCATAGTCTAGATTTTTTTACTTTATTATTATTTACTTTTATTTTTGAATTTTAGTGATCTTTCCTTCCTTTGTTGTACTTGAATTCTTTTTTCTAAGATACATATTTAACTTATTTTCTTATTTTGTTACTTTATATGAAAATTTTTACACAGTAGTTCATAAATTCTGAATAGTTTGAAGATGTAATTCAACCGAATATTCATTCAATTTCATCCTAATATGATTCATTTCATATTCGGATGAAATGAAAAATGAATGCTTAGAACATAGCCTTTAAAATGGTATATTTATTTATCCACATAACCGTTACTATTTTTAATACCTTTCTGCAAACGTGTAATAAGTTTTTTTATTCAGCCAATAAAGAAACTCATGGAGGTATTCCTGTAATTACCGTTTTTCATCAGTGTCAAAATGATGCAACCATTTTTAATCCATGGTTACTGGAGATATAAAGAGATCATTATTTTCAGTTTCATATTGCTGTAAATATTTCTTAACAAACTACAAATTGTTTGGTTTTCGTTTCTTAGCTCAACATTCACAACAAACAATGAAAACAAATATTTCTATGACCTAAAATGGTCTAATATTCCTTTAGAAATTTAGAGCTTTACATTAATAGAAGTATTGCTTTTTGGAGAATTTTTTAGCGCAGTAATAATACTTGTCACAGCTTTATTTTCCACGATATTGTTGATACAATTTGTGAAAGTTATATGCGACAGCTCATGGTTTATTTTTTTTTTGTTTCACTTCAGTGCTTCAAATTATTCGATAGTTATGACTTTGTATGTAATTTTTCCATTATCCCTTTGTACTTTTATATAAAAATATAATCGAACATTTGTAATTAGAGAAAAATAAATAATTTGAAGTTGTCTCACAAATTCGATTACATATGATAAAAATGCATATTTTAATTTAATTACTTTAAATTCATGATTTGATTAAATATTTATAATATTATACTTTTAATAAATTTAGATTAATTCGATATTTGTATTGTATTCGATATTTGAATCGTGATGATCATATTAACATTGTAATTTTTGTTTTGCTGTAAAGAAATTATATTTTAATTGACTTTTTGATAAAAAAAGCAAAACCACTCAGACTTGAATTAATACAAAACTAGTATATGACTGTGTTAGACTTGATATAATGCACCTACTTTAAAATTTCTTATATTAAAGTTTCTATTTGTAAAATAGATTGCAGCCTTTGAATCTGCCTTAGATAAAGAATCTGCTTTGCAATTCAAGTAATTTATATAAGGTGAATTGCATTGCTAGTAATTGTATGTGAATTTTTTTGTGAATACAACGTATTGCGAATTATATTGAAAACAGTTGTCTCATTTTTGTATGATTGTAACTTGATCTGAATTTTATTGAAAACAGTATTATGGGATATTTTATAACTAGTACATAGAAAGAGTTAAAATTATAAACTAATCGCTAGAATTTGTCTTTTTAATTAATTAATTTATTCAAATTTAGTGTTGGATACAATATTCATTTTTGTATTTCAGGGAGACTAAAAAAATATGGAAAGGTAAATATTATTTAATTTAGTATGAAATTTATTCACATTAAATTGCAATAGATGAAAATGACAGTATTTTTTTATTTTTCTTATGTATACGTTTAATTAATTTGTGTTTGTTGGATTAAATATTTGTTTCATATATCAATTAGCTAAAGATAATACAAGTATAAATGATTTGACAATGTTTTTTTTAAAAAAAAAGATCAATTTATTTGGTTTTATTTTTTTTTATAAAATACTTATATTAATTATGCTCTGTGTATTAATTAATTAACATTGTGAAAATCTTTTCATGTCTGTGATCTCTGTTTTACAAAGTATCAATCATACGTATAAACGCGCCGGTTTTTAAATCTATTAAATTGATTGACGTTGCCATCTACTAGTATACATACCAAACAGTTGACAAAAACAAAATCATAACGGTAAACAAACTGTTCTCGGTTGAAAGTGAAAAATAAAAGTTATGATTATTGTAATTTATTATTAAATTATTAGTTGAGATTGTGAATTATTCAAAGAAGATTGTTTATAAGGTGATTGTGGATTGCTCTCCGAAAACGGTAAGATTAAAATAGTTTATTTGTAATCATAAATGTTACAGATATGCATGTATAATAATGAATGTTGTGTAAGGATTAAACATGTATAATTTTAAGGCGTACATAATGAATTATACAGACCTTATATTTTAATTCCTTTTAATTAAATTTAAACATTCTGTAATCAATATCCGCACTTTAATCGAAAATAAGTATTGATATTTATACATAAAATTAAAAAAAATAGCACGGTTGTAATATCGCCCTAAGTGTTATAAATATATTATATACCATTCAATATATATATATATATATATATATATATATTAAATATATATACACATATAACTATATGCATATATTATGCATTTGTATGTAATGAGTATAATTTACTAAAGTGTAATGTGTTCTGAGTCATTTAAAAAATGGAATTCTTTAAAGTGTCAATGAACGTTTAGTTGATGAACTTATTTTTTGCGTGAAACCATTCAACTTTCTTTTAAATGCGTATACGAAATAAAACTGTATCAATTTTATTTAATGTTCAGTGTAAATTTGAATAATCATGTAATAGTATATATCTGATGCGTCAATACGAATAATACGATATTTGGGTATATTTGTCAACTTAATATTGTAGATGTAAGGTTATGTTAAAAATAAATTTTATCTTTTTTAATTGAAAATTGTATATATATATATATATATATATATATATATATGCAATGTATATATATATATATATATATGTACATATATATATATATATATATATATATATATATACACATAAACTTTATTAACAGATTTCAAATAAAAAGTGTTTAAATTAATCACTATTTTATTGGTTACTTATGTGGATACATTTTTAGAAAGAAATCAGTTCTTTTATTTCATATATGTTGATGGATATTTTTATTATAAATGTATTTATATTGTTTGATGTATATAAGCTTTAAGAATAAAAATGAATAAATCTAGAAACATTAATTACTTGATTGAGTACGTTTGTACCATTTGATATATGTATTTATATCTAATCAATATATCTGTAAGAAATTATAAAAATAAATGTTCATAATTTCTATATTATCGAAAAAGTTGTCATAAAAGAAGAAAAAAATATTTAAAAATGGAACAGATTTGTAAGAACTGAAACTTTTACATACAACAAAATATTTATTATTTTAAATATTTTGATTATACAAGTAAAACATAATCGAAGCTGTTAGAATGTCTCATGAATATATTATTATGAAGAAATGAAAATAATGCTTATTTTAGAAATAAGCTATTTTGAAAATTATTTTTCAAAATATTCTGATATAAATGTATTATTCATTTTTAATCATTTTAGTAGAGAATTTAAATTACAAATGCAGTGTGGCTGATTTGAAGCTGATAATGCAGCAAACAAATGAAAAATCTTGATAGATGTATTTCTTAATAAAAAATAAAAATATGTATTTATGATTGGTACACATTCATTTCTTTGATTTTGGCAGGTTTATTTGAATATATATAATGCTTTATGTATATTTATTTGACTTTTATTAATAAAGATTTCTAATTGTTTTTTCAACATTGTCAACATTTCGAATTCTGATTTTCAGCTCTTTTATGTGCAGTATTTGTTTGTTAGAAGAAATTTTTGTATTGCACATACAAAAAATCTTTTCTTCATTGTTTATTTATATGTAACAAAAGTTTAATTTTATTTTTATTAGTGTTAAAATTAAAAATAAATATTATAAAATTATGTGTGTCTATTATTATGTTTTTGTTGGTTTTATTATATTTTTAAATGTTATTTTATTTTATAAAAACTATTTCTTGTATGAACTGACTAAAATTTTAGATAAAATACTGTATAGTTTTTTAATAAATATCATTTTTAATATTTTTTTATTCTGTATATATATATATATATATATATATATATATACAGAATATATATATATATATATATATTGTATATATATATATATATATATATATGATATATATATATATATATATATATATATATATATATTGAATTTTTCATTAAATAAACATTACTTATTTTATAATATATTAAAATATATAAAAATCGTATTGAAATATTTTTCTTTCAAATATAGAAATAATTTAACTTTGGAAAATATTTTTTCTACTGTTTATTTCATATATGTTGATTTTTTGGTCCTTTACCTCAATGTTTTTTTTATATTATTTAATAGTTTAATTAAACATCACTCTATTTCTCCATACGTACACACATTTATATATATATATATATATATACAAATATGTATAACATTTGAATTATTTTATTAATTCTAGTATTTTATGAAAGAGTATCTGATTCTTTTTTCTTAAATATTCATATCTGATTTGAAATAATATACTTAAATCATTGTATTAGTCGAGTATTAATAATGTAATAACGTTAGCTAATTTATAATTTAATAAAAATATAAAGATATCATTGAACTTAATAATGAAACACCATTCCTCAATGTATGTTTCAAGATACGTCACTGACGCTTACAACGACTTGAAATCCGTCATTATTCAACTGTATCAGTATTTTCAAAATAATAACAAAAAAAATCACTACAATTCGACGTGCGCCAAATGACCTGAATTTAAAATCCATGTCAATTCACCGTAACACAGTTCATTATTATACACGTCGTAATTTTTTTCCACGCAAAACAATTTGTTTGTTCATTTTTACCAGAAATTTTATACACTCCGAGCGTGTTGCATGCTCTTGCAAACGTTGAAGACATTGGAGTATACACTTTTTTAATCTTTTTGTTCGTTTCAGTGTGCATTTCGTTATGAAATGATTTGCGTTATGTGACTGTTTGTCATGTTACAAAATGACATGTCTGTCGTTTTTAGAGAGCGAAAGTAAAAAGAAGGTCGGTTAAGGATTTTAAGAAGCTGTCATTAGTCTAATGATATGCTTGTGAAGTAATTAGGTTTAGTCACTTCTGTACAATTATTTTCAGTTTTTCATTTAAAACCTTGTCTCTACGTAGCGCATATTTTAATAAAATTAAACGGTACTTTAATGATTTTAATAATTAATCAACCTTTAAATTTCTCTATTATATATATATACACATTTAAATACGAATATCTCATAATTATAAACAAAAAATAATGACTACAAGGTTATAACAAAATAATCTATATTTTTAGTTTTCAGTTGAAAATTAAAAATATTAATGTAAAAATGAAAATTTGGAGTCTCAATTTATATTTAATTGATGTTTATATAATAGTCTACATAACAAGTATTTTATATACTATATTGTTACGCAAACACACAACACCACACACATACACATATATACATACATATATATATATATATATACATCTTGGTTAGTGCTAATCATTTAAACACTGACAGGTTACCATGTTATTGTAAGAAGTTTCTTATAATTTTATTAGAAAATAAAAAAATGACATAATTGAAAAATTGACAGATTGACGATTGATATTAAAGTACAATTGGATATTGACGGTATTTGCATTAATTGTTTGTTATTACGAATTTCTATTTATGTAATAATATTAAGAATTCAATTACCAATGTTTGTTTGACTTTTTGTTTTATTGGTACTTGATAGAAAAGATAACTGGGGTATTTCTTTCTTTGTTAGTGTATGTATGTATGCATATATATATATATATATATATATATATATATATATATATATATATATTATAATTAGTGTTTATTTAATAACCTATTTTTAAAATATATATAGACGAATTTTTCCTCTTACAAAATACAAGAAAAATGTGTTTATTATAGTGTTGTCTTATTACGTATACACAATTCCTTTCAGTATCATAAATAAATCAGAAAGAAAACAACATATTTCACAGTTATCAAAACATGTTAAGCTACAGACAAATATGTACCTTTTTTATTCAATCCTGTTGTATTTGTTATACATCGTTCAAAAAAGTGGGATTTTTGTAAAAAAAAAACAAACTTAATAATTCTACATATGTATAATGCTGTAAAGCAGTTTAGATTTAAAGCATATTTCGATGCTCTGCATCCATTCTAAAGATTTTAATAATATAAATAATGTTATTATTTATACACTTAATAAGCGCGTTTTTTATTGTATATTTACACAATAATGGCAAATATTTTATAATATAGAAATAAAAATTGTAAGTAGTTGTTGTAAATATTTTGATTAATTTATATTAATATTTAATATTGCATATGTTATAAATGTATGTTTATTTCTTCTCTCTCTATATATATATACATACATATATATATATATATATATATATATATATATATATATATATATGTAAACATGTATGATTAATATTTTTTTAAAAACAACGTATGCAAAAATTACAATCTATTTCCTAATTATAGTGAAAATTATTTGAGTATTGTGTTTATGTTTATAAGCAGTAATTTTTATGAGCTTTTTTTTATTGATTTGCGTGTGTAGACACATTTTACATGAAAGATTAATAATTTGGACAGTTAGTTGGGAAAAGATACAATTCTAAAATACAAATGCTTATTTTTTCCCGAGAAATTTTTCTTTTTTTAATAATTTATTTTTAATATGAATTAATTTTCCGGAAATAAGTTCACTTAATGAATTAAAATAATTTTTAATATTTCATAACAATTACTAAGAATTTATTATACAAAGGATAAAATAATAGAAGAGTAAATAAAAAAATAAACGAATGAACGGTAAAAACCAGGTGAATCGCTTATAGCAAATTAATGAAAATAAGAGGAATTTTACAAATGATTTATAGTTTGCACCTGACAGTGAGTAAACAGACTGTGGAGAAATATTTAACTAAATGTTAAAGAATATCATTTATTCGGACGATAAATAAAAGAAAGGCAATTAAAAAGATATATTTGTACGAAAGAGAATTTGTACGTTCAATAAAATTTGCTAGTCTAATGAAATACTGTGAATATTTTCAGAACTTTTTCAAAATTTCTCACGTCTATTTATTTGCAGTTCATTTATTATAAATACATACACGTCAGTATAGTCAAACTAAAATAGAATAAACGTTTAAGGAAATATTACTTTTAATTATATCTTCTGAAACTATTTATAACATAGATAGATGAAATGTTTTCGTTTGCCGCTTTGATTTTTTTCTATTCGTTTATAACTCGTTTTAATTGTTTTATATAGAAGTTCATACATAAACTCACACATACATACATACATATGTATATATATATATATATATATATATATATATATATATATAGATAGATATAATACATACATTTGAAACTGTGTGCGTGCCAGGGATATCATGTGTTATAATTTATTATAAATCGTGTTCAAACACAATCGATTTATTTAATTGAGCATGTATCACATCACAGAGGCGACCCCCTCATGTTGTGCCGCTGAATGCGCAAATCTACTTTCACGGGGCCCCATGCAGGCGGTTTTTATTATAAACGCCTGCGGGTTGGGCGGTGAGGAAGGACGCGGCACAACCGCAGGGTCTTGGATCATTTGTAATGTTTTTATATAAATAAAAATAGTCAGTAATATAAATTGAGCTAGTACATACACATTCTCTTACACACATTATATTTACACATACACACACACGTATTATATCTATATACATACATATATATATATATATATATATATATATATATATATATATATATATATATGTATATTAATAGTAATGTCATTAAGTTGAAATAATTAATCTTATGCAGTTATTTGTTGATGTTATTCGTTGGCCAAGAAATATATTTAGATTTGATAGAATATATTTGATTTGAAATGAATTATCATTTCAATAAATAAATTTGGTAGTTGAATTTAGGAAGATGAGGATATAATAAGGCAAAATTTAATTATAGATATATTTTCTTTAAGAATTTTGAATTATTAAAATATTCTTTTCTTATTAAACTGCAGTCAGTGCACAACACTCGTATGTTGACAATCTTTTGAGAAATTCGTAAATTTATCTTTCAGAGATATTAGTCATTATTTTAAAAATTAAACTTAATTCTTATCACTTGTATGTATACAGTTGTTTGATTGTTGTTTGGATTATTAATTATGGGTATAAAATGGTCATTTCCTGTGTCTTTGAGTAAAGATTTTTGTGTGATGAATTGAAAGTATTACATCATTAAAAGAAGAGAGTTGTCTCGTAATGCCAATTTTTTAGTATTGTTTTTTGATAATAACTGACTTTAATTTTGTAATATATCATATATATATATAATCAAATAAGCTTATCAATACATAAATAAAAGTCAATTTATATATTTTCCACGCAACTGATTTTCTTTATAGGAAGTTGCGGTTGCGACGTGTATGAACTTTAGACATTTTTTTTTAAATTTGTAAGCCCAAAATTTATTTCACGGTATATCTTAAAATTAATGAATAAATCGTATGTATAAAATACGAAAGTAAATACTTTACAAAAAGTACGATTTCATATATTTGTTTTTATTTCTTTACTTTATTTTTATTTTCTAATATTGGGCTGGTTTTACTTTTCATTCACTAAACAAACTAATTCTACTGTACATAAATTGAGAATATAAGTAAAGGACAAGAGTTTTTAAAATATAATTACTGAATTCGTTCAATTTTTTTTAATATGAATTCAATAAAAGTCATTAGGTGATTATAAAATTTTTTTAAAGAATAAATCTACTTTTCTTTTCTTTTATAAAATTCTGGAATTACTTCAACCGACATTATTACTTCAATGGTAGTCATTGTGTTTAATCTTTAAAGATTACTACTTCAAAGCTCCTTCAAAGTTCTTTCAATTTAAACAGTCTAAATGTTTATTTCCTATTTATTTCTAATAAAATTTTTCATATGAATAAAGATTGAACATAATAAATAATAAATCAATTTATACGCTGGTCTCGTCCTGTACTTTTTATATTTATTGTCTCAATCAAATAACTTATGTTGTTTATTACGTGTCTTGTCTTATTTCAAGATGTTTCGCCTACTTCTTATTTCAATTTCAAACTCTTTAGTATTTATATTATGCGTGCTCTGTTTGTTGTCATATTCATTATATATATATATATATATATATATATGTATATATATATATTTGTGTGTGTGTGTGTATGTTTGTGTGTGCGTATGTGTAAGTATAAAGAAATGTATCCACCGATTTTTAAACACAATAAGATGGGATAATTAATTAAAATATAGTATTATTATTGAAGTACATTATTAGAAAAATATTATGATTCTACATATCACAGATAGATAAAACATGACTCGCGTGTCAGATAATGAAAGTTTGCAAAATTCAATCCGGCGTGTAATATAAAAAATAACGATTATTATGAACCTGTAATTAAAATTGAAAAAATAATCATTAAGTATAAATACTTTTTAATGGATGATTAATTTGAATATTTTGAAAGGTGTATTAAAATAAATTATAACTGGGTGGTGACCGCTTCATTATTATTATTATTGATGTATTTTTTTCTTGTTAATACTATCTGAATCGTAATCTTAACCCAACCTTCTCAGGTGGCCCTGTGACCGAAACTCAGTGCTACTTGAAATAATGTTATATAAATTTACTGCATAATTAATTAATGTTTTGATCTCCCGTATTATATCTTAAGATTTCGAGATCAGTATCGTTATTTGATACATGAGAGAAAAGTTAGAAATTAATATAATTTACGATTATACAGAAAAAACCTAAATGTTTCCAATAGAAATGAGCAGTTTTATTTATATACTATATAATACATATGGCGAATTAATTGTAATTGACTTTCGGTAGTTCAGGAATGTAAATTGCAATTATATGTTTCAGATACTTTTAAGCAGAATAACTATCGTTCTTTAATAAATGTAACTATTTTACATATGATGAAATATGTGTGTATGTTAAAAAAAACATCGAATAATTCGATACATTTGATTGGCGGGTCTTGCTTTCGCCTGACAAAACACAGCGGTGTTTGCATCTACCGAATTCCTCCATTTATTTATCTTGTACATACTCCTCGTATGTCTTAAACGGCGGTTATTAGCAAATGTCTGTCAGTTTTTTAACATGCGCGCATTTCCTAACACGGAGTTGATCTCACTGAGATAAAATTGTTACACTGTTAGCAACAATTGGTAAATAATGACCCATGTATCAGTAAAAATGTAAAATGTACACATACATTTATATATATATATACATATATATATATATATATATACATATATATATATATATATACATATGCGAGTTAAATTTATATTTGAATGTGTTTAGAATCAATGGGTTAAAATAGATATGTAAAAGCATTTATTTAAAATCTGTTTTAAAAATTTGGTCCCACTATAACCTTTTATAAATAAAAAAATAGTGAATATAATTTTAAGACTTATTAATTCATTGTATACCTTTATTCATATATACTCAATTTCATTATTGAACACCTTCAATAACAGGTGTAATGATAACAGGTATTTTCATTTCATGTTATTTACGCAACATTTATATAAATAGTGTACTTAAGTACGTTTTCGTAAATTTTAATTTTTATAAATAGACAATGTTTGAATAAAATTAATATTTAAATTATTGTTTAGAGTAGGATAGTAGTTGAAATTTATGTTATATATATATATATATATATATATATATACAGATATATAGATATATATATATATATATACAGATATATAGATATATAGATATACATATATATCTGTATATATATATATATATATATATATATATATATATATATATCTCTGTATATATATATATATATATATATATATATATATATATATATATATATATATATATATGTGTGTGTGTGTATGTAAAGGCATTTCAAGAGTAACTTGCTTCGATTTTAGAGACAACAGCTTCAGTTTCAAAGTGTACTTTATTTTTTGACATAATCCTCTTAAAGCTCAACGTGCTTGTCCCAAAGATTCTCGATTTCCTTCCGAAAATGAGTTTATTTGATGTTCTCAAAATAGTCGATTGCGGGTTCTCTCATCTTTTTATTCGTCCCATAATTGCTATCCAGCCAGGAAAAAATTGAGTTTCGGGAACAGATGGAAATCCAAACGTGTCAAATCAGGCAAATAAGGTAAATATAGAATGATTTCATACTTGAATTCGGTCAATTTTTGCTGAGAAATAACATTTGAATGAGTCGGTGCATCGACATAGTGAAAATATACTTTTTTTCTGGTCATTACGGGACATTTTTTCGCGATCGCTGCCTTCAACGTCTCCAAAAGTGCTCCATAGTATTGGCCAGCAATGACCAATACTATGGAGTGAATATGCCATGAAAAAATACTAGGCAATGTAAGGAATATACTTTTATGGTTTTCTTTCTGTTTTCCCTTCAAAAAGAAAGAACTGAATCACACCACGAATTTCGCTTTCACCCATTTTGCATTTTTGCACGAAACGCTTGTTTTGAAGAAACTGTCAAATGAAAAATTAATGACGGAATGACTTGTAACTTCATATGCGTTACCAGAATGGAGTTATGTGAAAACGTACAACCTAACATATATATGTTTTGAGCTATGTAAAAACATATGTGATAACATATATACAGCTATCCTCCTCTCTAGCAACAAGTACACGAACCAAGTTACTCTTCAAACCTCTCTCGTATATATATATACACATGTTTGTGTATGTAATTTATACACAACTTATACATAGTATAAAAATGGTAGATACTGTAGCAATGTTCTTTAACTTAAACAAAGACAGATTTGATTGCAAGTGTCGATACAAATTATAAGAATTAAGCATGCTTATTGATAGACGCTGATGCCTGTATTATAGTTCTTGATATTAAAAGAAAATTGTGTTAAATTACTTTTATATATTATTGATGATATTGAAATGAAATAAGAATAATTTAAAATATAACAGAAATGATAAATTTTATTATTTTATTATCTTTTTTATTATGTCATATATTCTTAGAAATATTTGTTCCGACACTGATCTTCATAAAAATCGTATTAAGTTTGTATTTAGAGCAACGATGATCTATTATATAAAAGTATATTCTGTTCTTCAAAAGAAGAATAATAGTATAATTATTTACATAAACAATAGGTATAATAGATAAAAAAATTTATCACGAGATACACACAATATTTTCAGAACAATGAATAGAATTGGTTTAAGAACAGTTTTGATAAAAGGCAAAATAAACAAGTAAATAAAACGGGTACGAATTTCTCTTGAAGCAAAACGTTCTGTCGAAAAAAAATACACGATCGACGTTGTTTCCAATTCGAACACAAAATTCGTGAACCTCGATACTGCGGGATGTTGATTATAAAGCTATACATAGCCATCTTCGGCGGACAGCAGGATGCTTCCACCGGTCGTTTGTCTGCAAATTAACATACGTGTTGTGTAAAAGTTGAAAGTCATTCGTGCCCAATCAACTTGTTGAAACACCACCATACTTCAGATCACCATCGGACATTATATATATATATATATATATATATATAGAAGTGGCCTTCTTATTTCTGAGACTTTGCCTCGCCCATCGTGGTGCCCCTACATACATCGTTTTACTTCCAGGTTTAAATCAGATTCAATCACTGCGGGAACACGATAAGCTTCCAATTGTCAGTATTCAATTCGTACATGAATTCGAGAATGACTGTGTGAATCTTGTCAATTATTCGTGATGCATACTCTTAAATCTATACAGTTGTATAATTATAATAATTTTCTTTAAATCAATATTAAATCCAGTAAAAATAAATAAAATTTACATTTAAATCTTTATTTTAAATAATCTTTTATATAATAACCATATTAAAAACTGAAATGTATATATATATATATATATGTATATACATATATATATATATATATATATATTTATATATATTTATTTATATATATATATATATATATATATATATATATATATATATATATATATATTTCTAATTATTGTTATTTGTAGAATTTAAGTGTTTAAGAATTAATTATTATTTATATTAATTTATAGTTTAGATTTTTAATTTATACAATTTTTATCTTTTTCAGGAACATTTTCTTATGCCTTTAATTATAATAAAATATAATTTTCTGAGAAAATTTTCTACCATATTATATAAAAATTAGATTATTATTAATAGTATTGTTTACATTGCATTAAGATTTTTAGGTCTTCACATAAAACGATGTATTACCAATATTATTTATTTTTGTTAAATAGTAAAACATATTCAGTAATTATATAATGAATTTAAAACGGGCAAATTTTTAACCTTAATTCTCAAAATGTACGGTTATTAAAAGGAAATATATTCTCATTCGAAAAATGCATTATTATAAAGCGGGAACAAATTTTATTTTTGTATTTATTTTAGGTTGATAGAAAAATAATTTCGATTTATGACCTCCAAATTCATATACATTTTTCACAGCTTCGATTTTCCTAGCTGTATTAAGCGCTCAAGAACTATTGGAATAATCCATAACTTTTGTGTACGGTCTCGAATTGTTGTACGTGGTTCTAATTCAACTAATGCCTTCAGTTGGTTATTTTGAATTGAATGACGACCGAAAACTTCATCTTCATGGTTCTCGTACCCAGCATGAAATTTTTTGAACCCCCATTGCAGCGTGCGTTCCTTAACAGTACCCACATCAAATCATCGATTAGTTTACTAGCGGTTTTTACTGCTTTACCGCCCATTTTCAGCTCATACAAACAATTGTTCTTATTTTCTTCTTTACCATCTTTAAATCAATAGGCCAACTTGAAGCAAAGTCAATAATGAAACCAAATTTTTGTTACCAAAATATAGACTGGAAAATGCACTTTAAAATAATATTTACATGAACACAATGAAATGACATTCTCATTGAAAAAAATTAAGGTTAGCATCCAAGAAACAAAAACCGCAATTGTTTTCCTACCAACCTAATATTTTGACAGATTACTAGTATCATAATTAATTTCGATATTTTACTTTTCGGGGCAGTAGAATAAAAATATTGAAAATAATTCCTAGCAAATGGTTTCTTTGTTAAAAATATTTTTTTGAAAAAAGCAATATTTATATATTCTTATTACAAATAATAATGTAAATATATTTGCTTAAAATAGCAAATCTGGTGTCAGGTGTTCTAAAAATGAACAAAGAATGTATTATTAACCGACATCTTTCTTCAATCTATGCTTGAAGGATTTTATTGATGACGGTAGTAGATTTAAATATGAAAATGCAATTTATTTAAGTCATACGCTACTGTGTAGAAAATTGAACATTTAATTAATCGTTCTTTATAGTTATCTAATTAAATTTTAATCGCATGAGCATTTTTTTCCATAAGAAGGAGACATTATTCTTCGAATATATTCTGATGTGCTTGAACAGCCAATAATGATTTAAATATAAAAGTGCAATTTGCGAGATTTTACTTTTCTGAATTTTCTCACCATATTTCTGTAGTCATTTCACTTATGCTAAAGTGAAATGTGTTGATTTCCTTTGAGTATTTTTGTATTAAAATGAGATTTGTTCAAATAAGTATTGTTTTATTAATTTTAAATAATTTTGTCTTTAAGCAGACGACATTTATTTTGAATTTTATTTATTTATTTATGAGTTCATTTTTATAAATGTAATTAATATTAATAAGCAAATATATTATTTTTTAAGTAAATATATTTACATTATTATTTTTAATAAAAGTATTTAAATATTGCTTTTTCAAAAAGAATATTTTTTTAAAAAAAAACCATTAGTTTTCAACTTTTGTATTTAAAAATATAATTCTGGTTAATATACCATAGAATTATGAATACGTTTGAAGTTTTCTAGATTATATGAACTCAGAAGAAATCTAATTTTTTATAATAAAATTTATAGCTACATAAAATTATTACGAAATAGACAGAAATATGCTAAATAAATCAAAATTATTTATAGTATTTTCAATCAGATATCAGTTTATTATACAAAGAGTTGATGAAAATTTTGAACAAATATTTTAAAATATATAAAAACATACAATTTAAATGAAAGTATTTTTAATGTAAATTTTAATATTTCTTCTTTATTTTACGCTTGATTTTTTTTAATAATTAGTTCTTTACTTTTTTGCACACTGTATATATATATATATATATATATATATATATATATATATATATATATATATATACAAATGTGTGTGAATGAGTGTAATAAAATACTTCAAAAACATGTATCCGGCGATGCCAATTACAAAATAAAAAAATATGAAGAACAATAACGAAACTTGAAAATGTACGATAAGGTCTCGTAAAATGCAATTTAAAAACGTATTTCCGAGGGAACACATTAAACATGCACATAATTTTTCCCATAATTGAACAGACAATAATCGTAAAGATATCAAAATTGTTCAGTGCCGATGGGTCAATTATGCGGAGCGTGAATCCGATAACGTCATAAATAAATGACTCCGGTATACAAAATAACCTGTACGTTTTTGTAATTGATTTTTGATGTGTGAAATGATTATGTTTATTGCGACCATTATAATAACTATAAGATCCGAATTATTATTTATGGAATATTAATTTATATAAAAGATGTCAATAAATAAGGTTTTATAAGTGAACGTTACAGTTTATCTGGTTTGTTAATTGAAGTTTCATTTAAATTCTTATATGCAAATTGATTTTAATGCGACTATCTTATTAATGAAGTCTGAAAATTTTCTTGAAATGATAAATATTTATTATTTTATATAGTATATTTACTTTTTTTAATCAACTTATGATTTGATAATGAATATACCTACACAAACATATATAAATTATGTTTGTATGTATATAAGATTCAATTTATAAATCTTGAATCAAAAATGACAATTTCACTCAAGTAACATTTTAGTTTGAACATAAGTCGATGTTTAATAAAAACATTTCATTGTATTTAAATTTGATCATAATAAATATTTCTGTAATTTACTTAAGACATTTATCTGTGTTGTGTAAAATATAGGAAATATAGCGGACATTAACTAGAATGTAAAATAGATTTTTATACATGCTGAAATCATGTTTAGCCGTTTCTTGACATGTTATACGTTGTCAACACTAAAAGATATCGAATTACAGTTCGTATTTATCATCTGTTTCTACTAGACTAGTTGCTTCGAAGTAAAACTGTTCGATAAATAAAAAAAATATATCCATTTCTACAAGATAAACAATACGGATTTTATTAAAACGGGATAATATATTAACAATCCTGTTAGATCCGAGTGAGTAGAGAATATGTTATGAGCGAATCATTATTATTACGAGAAGATATTTGTGGGAATGTGAGCAGATGTAATAAAATACGAGATACTCTTAAAGATTTTTATTTTATAATTGTTATACATAAATGGTAATTATATATCTTCTCAATGGTGTATGACTATATATACATATAGGGTGATTCAACTCAGGCTTCCACACGAAAGTATTAAAAAAACATGTTATCCTCCATTTAGAATATAATTCAATTGTATTTTAGTATTGAATTGAACTAAAATATTAAATAAAAAATAACATGAGTTTTATTAACCCCTGCGAGTCCTTTTAATACATCCATGTAGAAGCCTAAATTGAATCACTCTATATATTAAAATTTGCTTCATAATTTCTAATATTTTCTTTAAAAAAGCGACTAATTCAAACAGTGAAAAAAATTTTATCGTAACAGTATATTAAAACAATATATATATATATATATATATATATATATATATATATATATATATAAACGTTCAAATATATATTTTTAAATATTTGAATGAAAAACATTTAATAATAAAATAGGAGTTTGAAAAAATTATACATGTACATGTATGAAGTATACTAGTGTAAAAGAAATATACTTTTATTTGAATTTGCCTTATTTAAAATAATATCTGCTCAAAGTATAATAGAATAATAAGTTAATAAGATAAATTTCATTTAGACTTTCCTTGTCTAAAAACAACAATTAATTGTGATTAACAATCGGTAAACTGTTGATATAATGTGGAGCAAATTTTAATAAAGTCATGAATAATTAAATCATACAATTTTTAGTAATATGTAAAAGTCGAAAATTAACAAATCTGTTCTGACAATGGCTAAATTTACTTTTACAATTGAATGCTCTTTTTAATCATATACTATAAAAATGTTTTTGGTCAAAAATGTACAATCAAGCATTTTTGATTACTTTTGGCCAAATTTTTTTTAAAAAAGAAACTCATTTTTGAATTAAAAAATGAATGATTATAAAAACCCTACTCTCCATGTGAATTCTTTTAAATACTTTTTCTTTATAAACATGCATGCTTACAAAATTGTTATAATTATTATATTTTAAGTGGTAAATAAATATAAAAAGAAAGGAATGCAACAGAAAGAGTATTTATTATATTATATTCTTATAAAAATATATATAATTTATTATATTCTTATAGAAAATTTAATTATGTTTTGAATCTTTCTTGTCATCGAAATTAATAATTATATTAATGCAAATCATATAAAACTAATAATTTCTCAGTGTCATTAGTTTTTTATTAGTTTATATACAAAGAATATTTTGTTTTATATCTTGAATATTATATTTATTTATTTTATATAAAATTAGAAATGATAAATTGAAAAAATATTTTTAATTTTTTAAAACTTGTTTCCAGAAAACATTTTCCAGCACTATTTCCACCGGTTACAGAAAAATACATTTATCTTTTATGTAAAACATACATCTATTATCTGATGTTAAATCAATATGTAAATGGAAGGTACTTCTTTCCAATTAATCAGATAGAGATTTTTTATTCGTAAACACGTATATTAATTATCAGATAAATTAAAGCAAAATATACAATATATTTATTGTAACTTGTCTCATAATATGTTTTCATCTTCTATATATTTATTTGCTTATTTTGATGATATTTTTGGCGTTTATAAAAAATGATATAATTATATCTTTGAAATTACGTCCTTAATACTTCTTTTTTATCTTTTTAAATTACTCATATTTTTCATCAATAGACCGCAAGTAACTAAATATATTGTATTTGTAGTTATTGAATATAATAGTGCCTAATATAATAATATAATTTTATATAATACAAATTTACTTCAGTGGTGCTTATAATTTAATACAATTTCATTCACAAATCAAATATACAGTTTAATACAGTGGTACGAATCTCAAAAAAAAGAAATAAACGAATTATTAATGTCTATTATCTTTGCATTTCTAGATAAAAATAAAATCATTTTATATAGAATTTCAATGTTTGTAAAAGTATCTAATAAAAAAATAGAATTTTATTTCTGATTCCATTAATTTTTTGTATATTTATCGATACAAATAATTAAACATTTAGCTTTAAAATCGGAAGTTTAATATAGAAATTTTAAAATTAAAATTATTATTATTTTTGTATATATCCAAAAATTGAATATCGTATACAGTAATAATCATTGTATATTTTTTTGTTATATATATATATATATATATATATATATATATATATATATATATATATATAATACACAGCATTTATTTTTTGTTTATCGTTTGATAATTTTAGAATTATTGCAGGAATGGAGTGAAATTTAATCCCAGTTGTCATGTTTTCTTAAATCTTTTTAGTTTTAATAATTACCATATATACACTCACCGCTCTTACAACTCGGTACTCAAGAAACACGGTTTCGATATAACACAATACAAAAATTGAGACGGTTCTCTTATAACACACGGTTCCCATATAGAACGATTTAATAAATTTGATCAACCCTCATATAGTACAAATATATTCATCACACTTTTTTGGTTGACATAAAAAGAAAATTCCCTTTGTAACATAAAAATGCGAACTCTGTGTGAATCTGTTCTCACTAAAAACTAATTCAGTAGACGGTTTCTTGTTCATAAATTCAGAAACACTCCCAGAACACGGTTTGATGTAACACGGACCAAATTTCCCTGATTTGTATTACTTCTAGGATTTATTTAACAAGGGTTCGATACAACACGGAACGAATTAACTGTGTTATAGAAGTATTAACACCCCCCCCCCCTCTCTATACATATATATTAATAATCAACATGTTTCTAATAAAAATACTTAGTATTAATAAATTTGAACTTATTATTATCTACAGTTTGTAACGATATACAGCTAAATTAATGTGTGTGTGCTTTTTTAATAAATATTTGTAGTTTAAACTACTAAATTACCTTGTTCCACAAATATTTAATGTATTAAATATTTGTGTATGTGTATACATACAAATATTTAATACATTTGTGTGTACACACATTTATGTATTGTGTATGTGAATGTGTATACATATTCTCTTACATATAAATATATATATATATATATATATATATATATATATATATATGTATATATATATACATTCTCTTATATTTATTAGTCTGCTTTTCAATGCTTTATAAATTTCTTGGCTCTAAAAATAATTTCTGTTGTCAATCAGATGAGTTCTCTTGTTTAATATTGTCTTTTCAGTTCCCAATTCAAACTGTTTATTGTTCTTATTTGCTTTTTCGAAGTAAATATTATCTGATTTTGTATATGATATTATATTTTTCAATTTTTTGTTATTATTCTTAGTACCTATATACCGTATGTTTTGTTGAAGTAATTGAATTATTTTGATATTGACATTTTACTCTCCTAATATATATATATAATATATATGTGTGTGTGTGTATGTGTGTGTATCTGAGAGAGTGTGTGCCTGCGTATGTAGATCGAAATGCTCGTCATTCGGGAAGAACTTTCATAAACGTATTTACCTGACGTGGGTGTGTGTGGTGAAGCGACAAGATCAAAGATAGCCATGCGATCTGAATGTCAATGCAGATCACGTTACTTTACATAACATATTGCTTCCAGTAAACATAACACCTTGGAAATCTGCAAGCTAATTCATGTAATAATATAACTTATATAAAATGCAAACTGATGTGTACGCAACAGAACACGGTTGTGTTGACTCAATCGTCAGTTACAGTACTTTTAATAGGTTTCTTAAATGGTTATTTCACAGTATTTATTTTTATGATTATTTTTATTACATTTTATAAATACGTATAAATGCGAGCAAACGAACTTTCATATTTCAATAAAATGTGAAATTATACAGTTAAGAACTTTATTAATATCATATAACGTTGTCGGTAATGTTACCAAAGAACTGAGATGAACAGGTCTATATATCGCTGATAAGTTGATATTCAATACGTTATGAGTTTAACTCTAAGCTAGGGAATATTTTAAAGATAGTATCGAATGATAAATGATATTTAATCTGGATGAGAGACTATAAAAGGCATAGATGTAAAAAATATTAATGTAAAGAAATAATGTTTCTGTTCTAATATTTCATATGGACGAAAAATGAATTTTTAGTCAGTTTGTAATTTTTTAATTAGAGATTTTTTTCCTTGCAGAAATACTTAAAAAATAAATCTGGAGAAGCATGCATAACGTGTAAAATTAAAGTTAATAAATTCTAATTCAAAAATTAATTTTGCTTTTCTAAAACTTAATTTTTTTAACAATTTGTTTACACAAATTAGAAAAAATTGAGGAATAGGAGTAAAAAATATCATTTTTTTTAAGTAAAGGAAGAAATTATAGTATATTTTACAGTTGGTATAAATTAAAAATATATTAATGTTTTTATATACACTAATTTCTTTCAAATATTTTAGTGGTTAAAAATAAAGTTTAGTAAATTAGCCTTAAAGAGAAACTACAAACTGAAAGATGATTATTTCGAAAAAATAGTAATCGAGTTAAATCTTAATTAAGTTAAATATTTAAATAGAATTATTGAAAACTAGAAAGAAATGTATTGCAAAATTCAAACAATTTAATTCAATGTAAAGATTTTATTGCAAAATAATAAAATTGCAAAGAAAAAACAATACTATTTTATTACAAACCAATTTATTAGAACAATGCTTTTTATTCCTTTTTATAGCGAATATAAATCATATATTTTAAAACAATAATGTTTTATATATCTGTCAGCCTTCTGGCAGGAGTTTGTAGGGAGAAAAATACATAGAAGGAAAATATTATTAAATCATAAAGTGAATATGTACAATATTGAACATTTTAGGTAAAAAATAATTATAATATTGTTAGAAAAAAGTTTGAAAATTAAATTCTATTGAAGTAAATATTTTTTCTATATTTTTATAAGCAAAATTAGAGATGTTTTGGCTCATTCTACACATTATTAACTTAATTTTAGATTTAAAAATGATCAAATTGATTATAAAATTATTTAAAAATTGTTATAGTCTGTGTAGATTTGTCTGTTAATTGATTATTTTCATGCTAATTGTCATTTTTATTAAATCTTTAAGATTCGCATTTCAGATATATAGTAGGAATATTTGCTTTTAATTTTAATTTAGTTCATTTTTATATTATTTGACTCAAATAAAATAAGTCAATTTGTAGCTATAGGTATTTCGAATGATTATTTAAAATTAAAGTTATATTTACTTCTAGGCAAGATTATATTTAATGTAGAAAATAGTATATTTCCTAAGTGATGTTTCTTTTTATGTACATACTTGTATTTTATATATACATATATAGTTAAGTTTTAATACCATAAAAAGGATCCGCATGCAGTTTTCACAATACTTACATACATTAGATGTGAATTCATGATAGTATACTACTTGACTGAATTTAAAAAAAAGTTACACGAATACACAAGCGCACACAGACACATAATATTCGTAATGTGATACCTACCCAGCAGTGGGTCCGTTTATGTCGACATTTTATGGTAAAATGGTTGTAATTTAGAAATCATAGTATGACAAGTATATGAAAATTTTCATTTACATGTATAAATAAATGCAGTTATTTTATTGCTTTATTATGCGATGTATAATAAAGGATAAGTTTCATGTCTTCTTTATACAACTATGTAGTAATCTAATTTGTATAGCAGCATGGTGTTTTTGGATTTTACATATTGTTTACTGGTATTCATTTATTCTCTCTTGAATATTTATTAAACGGAGAACATTATCATTTATAAGAAGAATTGTTTACATTTTTTTATCAGTAGTTTGAAAAGAATGTAATAACATTTTCAGCTATGATGATTTACTGTTAGATAAAATCATTCGTTTTTTACTTAATTTCAACGATCTACTCTATTTATTACCTATCTATCTATATATATATATATATATGTAACAGATTTTCTGATATGCTTCCAGATATTTTTTATTGTGATTTTTAGATTTTTTTATTATACAACAATTATATAATTATATATAAAAATCATTTTATTTAATTACAGTACAAAGGTATTATGAATATAAGAAATAAAAAATATAATGACTGATTGTTGATATTTGAAGTAGTATAATTAGATATAAAAATATATATGCTGTTGAAATAATTAATTATTTCTTATTGTGATATATAAATCATTTTAATACATATAAATCCGAGAAAAGAGAAATTTAAAAATTGAATTTCGATACGAGTAGTCTAACTCACTTTATTTTATTGATTTTTACATCATTTCTTTAATGTAATAAGAGTTTCAGTTCATTTTGAACATAAAATTAAAAGTTAATATAAATAATGAAAAAAATTTTTTAATTTTTCACTACTCATATTATGTATAAATTAAAAAAAATAGATGAAATATAAATATGAACCAATAAGTACATTTTATTCACTTTTTTTGAAAATTTTTTTTGGAAAACATTTTTATTTTTATATTTTACTGATAAAATTTGTATTTTGTTCAAACATTTATAAATGAATTAATATAGAACATATTATTTAAAACTTATAAAATTTACATTGTAGTATATTATACAAGCATATGTATATTCAAATGAAAAAAAAAATATATATATATATATATATATATATATATATAAATTTAAACATAACAATGAAGAAAAAAAAACTAGATATATCTGTCAGAATATACTTCTATTTTTATAACATAAATAAAGTAGAGCCACAAACATTACACAAACAGTCCTCATGTGAAGACAATGATGTTATGAAGATATTACGGGATTCAGAAATGGGCCATTTAGGTGGCCATTATGACGTATTTGGTCTCGTGAGACGAGTCACCGATGACCCCAGTTTTAATAATATGTAGGCGGAATGACAAATGTGGGACTCTGTTCTCGCAGAACTTTAATGTTTTTCAGACGAGTATATGTTTATTAACTTTATGGAGATGAAAAGAAAGGTCCATATCTTATTGTTTTATGTTATACTTTTTTATTTTTCATGTCGTGAAATCCTCATGAATGTCTTATTTTATGCATTTGTTTTATACGTATTTTAAATATAACTTGAAAATATTGAGACTTTCGATTTGTTTTAAAAAGGGTGTTCAGCGAAATATTAAAGTATAGGTGTTTTTAATTTATTTTATTATAGCAAAAAGATAAGTTCGTCTCAAATAGATTCTTTCAATCTATATTTTAGAGCAGAAGTAGTTTTATATACGATTTTAAATGTAAATATTTTTCAAAACACACACATTTAACATTGTTTAATTATTTATTAGAAAATGTCTTAATTAGTAAGCAAAATATGAGTACATCTAAAAATTCATAACTAAAAATAGCTAATATAACTTAGTAATGTAAATATTTCAATTTCAAATATATTAGGTGTACAAATTAATTCAGACCTTTTTATATAGGAAATGAATCTTTATGGAAAAATAGAATAAATTTCAATCCTCTAAATATTTCCCATTATTTTATACATCATTGGTTCCATTTGTCGGATAAGTGACGAACTCTTATAGAAAAAACTTATAGAAACTCTTGTAGAAAAAGATCTCAGTTTTGAATTGATGAAGTTGTAATGAATTTTTGAAATTTTTCTACTGTTTTAGTATTTTTTACATGTTTGTTGCATCACAACATTTCCTCCTAAAATCAATAAATCATTTCAGAGAATTCAGCAGCATGTTTTTTTCAATTGTAATGGAAAATTTATGCTGTTTTTCGAACGCGATAGAGTAAACTACTGTTTTGTGAAGTTATAGTAATTACATGACCAAGATATAGTTTATTTTTAAATGTTAAGTTTGGCATCTCAAAAGCTTGAAATTAAGAAAAATCTTTTAATTTAAAATATAGTTATGATTGATTCAATTTAAGGCCACCGAATTAATTGTTATACCTAATTAATTTTTACACTTAGGTCAAATATATTTTAAATAGGTGAATAAATGTAAGAGGTAGGCAATATAAGACAACTGGTAAATTAATATTATACACTGTGAACGCAAATTTGGTTTTGTAAAAACAGTAATCTATTAATATAATAATTAAAATCTTATAATATGAATAAATCTGTTCAAAATTGGTTTTTAAGTATAATTTATGTAGCTATCCAAAAATTTTGAAATATAAACCTCTAAATGTTTTCGTTTATGGTCTTTTTTGAAAGTTTAATATTTATTTTCTTTCTTCTTCAGCTATATTAACTTTTTGCTGTTTCACATTTTGTATTATATATATATATTTATATATATATATATATATATACATACATCGGTTTATAAATACTTTCATTTATTATTAATAACTATATAAACAGGTAAATTATAAACAGGAAATGTTGTAAGTGTTAGTGATTTTGATACATTAATATAAATTAATTATAATAACATATTAATTACATTTTAAATTATAGTTTTCAATTTATTAATTTAGTTGTCAATTAATATTACGTAAAAGTAATTATGGTAAAATAATTGTGATGAAAATAAAGATTACGTCCACAAAAATTTAAAGATTATTTTTTTTGTTTCATTTTCTATCCTACATATATATATATATATATATATATATATATATATATATATATATATATATATATATATATATATATATATATATAGAGAGAGAGAGAGAGAAAGAGTAGCCGAGAAAAATATGAATATCTAAATTAAAATACCAAAATTATGCATAATAAATTATTTGTCATATCACAGATCACAAACTTTAAAGGTTTCACGAAAAAATGTTAAGAACTGACCTAACCAGTTTTAGCAACATATCTTAAGCGTGCAATATGGATGCATCTTCTGGAACATTGATCTATGTTATGAGAAAATAATGTGATGGATGATTTGAATCCTTAAAAATGTGTAGAAACCTTTTAATTAATAAAAATATCGTACATTCTTTTCTGATCAATGATTTTTGATCGTATATTTGTCGTGGGAATCATTTAAGGTGGTCTTGAAAAAGATAAAATATCAGCATTACATGTTTGCTAAATTTATTGCTTTATTGAATATATAATTTTTGTTTTTAATGCAGGTGTTGAAGTTTTTACCTCTGTTATTAACAGAATAAATAATTTTAATAAGTAACTTTTGTTATTGGTTGTTTCTTAATTTTATATATGTTTATATTTTTGTGTTTATTATATATATATATATATATATATATATATATATATATATATATATATATATATATATTATATATGAAGAAGATTTCTTTTAAAAAAATAATTCGTTCACTCGTATTACATCAAATATTACTGAAATAATATTCATTCAATAACATAATATAAATGGATAAATATTTTATTTTGAAATAAAGTTTTAAATGATAAAACAATTATTATAAAAATAATACAATAAAAATAAAACAATATTGAAATATATTTTTACTTGAAAAATATTTAATATAATACAGTAACATATTTTTATTTCTATTACAAATGCAATTTTAGAATTAGTAGAAAGATATAGCAATAATATAAATCTTTTTTATATTATATTACCTTCTTCATTTAATAGGTTTATAAGCTAAATTTTAATTTTAGCTATATTTTTTATATTAAGTAATTTATTTCTAATTGGAAAAACGAACGTTTATGAGAATTTGAAAAATGTATTTAATAAACAGGTAGATTCATTTTTATTATTCGATTTTGGCTACTATATGTATTGAAAAAGAACTTCTGTTCAAAATTAAATATTAAATCATATAATTACTCAAATAGAACTATAAATATATTTTGTGTTTAGTTGTGGTGATGTATTTATTTGGAAAATTTGACATCTTAAAAAATTGTAGAATATTTATCAATTTTTTAAATAGTCTATATAACACTTCCTCATACTTATTTTTTTAAAAAAATAAACTTTGCTTATAGGTTAGTTTTTGAGGAAAGATATTAAAATTAAGTTTTATTCCTTTATAGAATTAATATTTAAAAATATAACATATACTTTACTATGTAGACATCTTTTGTTGAATATAATATTGTTGCAATTAAGCTATTGTTTAAAATATTGTGTATTTAAATTTGGATTTAAAGATTTAATGCACAAAATTAGAATTATTACTATTTGTATTATAATTAAATTATTATTAAGTTCAGATTTGTTATTAATATCAAACAGCTATTATATATATATATGTATATATATATATATATATATATATACATATATATATATATATATATATATATGTGTATATATATTAGAAATCTATTTGCAAATGTTCGACTTTTTTGTCTTAATAAATACTCGCAGTACAGGAATCTGTTCTAAATTTGAAAAAATATTCTTAAAATACATTATTACAAATGACTCGTATTAACAAACCTTGATCTTAAGGAACCTTGCACAACAATATCATATAAATAATCTCTTAAATGTTTATAAAATTTATGATACTATATTAAAGTTATTTCTTTGTTTTACTTTTACTGCTGGTTAAATTTCAATGTTGAGTTGAACAATAAAAATCATTAGAAGTAATATATGTTGAAAGAAAAATGTTTTCGAAGATTTTGTACTATATTAAATTAAAATTATATATTTTTTTTTTGATCTACGTATGCAATAATTTTTTTAAAGATGTATAAAATATATGATTTTACTAATGAAGTGAATATATAAATTAAGTATTTTAAAGTAAGACAAATTGTACATATATATAATATATGAATGTGTGTATATATATATATATATAAGCTTATAAATAAAATGAGATTGCACTATTCAACATTTTAACCTCGGTCTTCAACTACTGCACTCACACTGTTTCGATTAATAACGTTATTTATTTCTATACTCGATTCTAGATAATCGTTATTAATGTCTATTAATCTAATTATTTATTCTTCTTTCAAGTACTTTATATTACACTAATTACTTTATCTTTATAAATGTGCCGTCCACTTTACAACTTATAAATAATATACAGATAATTTTCTGATGAAGTTACATTTTTGAAAAAAAATGTTTTTAATACAACACTTCCTCATATTTATTTTTTTAAAATTATTTTAGAAAGTAACTAAGAATAATGTTTATTAAATGTTTGATATTTTAGAATTTTTAAGCAAATGAAAGTATTTTTTAGCATTTTGAGTATAAATTCAAACAAAATAATTATATAATAATAATTAAATTCATTTTCTGTTTGAGACGTTAAGCTTTCTTCAATTTTTTGATTAAATTATTTTTTTTCATTATTCGAAGCAAATTTATTTCTTAACAAATTTTTCGATTTGTTTTAAATATTTACTTATTTCTGATAAATCTTCCTTAATAAATTATATTTAGAAGAATGTTGTAAATTCTAAATACCAGAAAAATATTTAATGAAATATGATATATATATATATATATATATATATATATATATATATATATATATATATATATATTGGTTGGAAATATTTGTCTTTTACGATCGGTTGGCAAGACTTGTGACATCTGCAGGTAGATAATTTTATTTAGCCTGTCAAATGGATCAATGTTTTATTTTAAATTATGTTTTAAGAACATAGATGATAATTAAAATTATTTAAATTCTATATTTAGATTTATTAAGATTTAAATTACTTTTCATTATAAATATTCATTTATTTGAATCATTGGAAGTCAATGGATTTAATTTTGTTTGTTTTTGTTTCACTTTTTTTTATAATAAATTCATGTTTACAGGGTGGTTATTAGGTTTCCAAGGCGCCTCGATTGCTAAGATCATTAACGCCCGTTAATATTTACAATTAGTTGAAACTTTCATACTTAGTTAAATTTAATTTACACAATTCCAAATTATTATCTATAATTTTTAGCACTTAATTATAGAATATCACAGACACATTTTTGTTGACTTGAAAACATTAAAATAATTACTTGACGGTGGTAAAAGTGCTAGATATGATCGTGGTAAATAATAAAAAAGGAATTCAAAAAAAAATTGTTTGCATGAATTCGAACAAAAAAAAACTGCATTATGCAATTTTATTGCGGACTTCAAGAATTCTTTAACTTTTTTTGACTGCTATTTTTAAATTTCTATACGCAGAAATATGAGTTAAAAAACCTTATATTGAGACTATATTAAATATTAATTCAAGTAATGAATAACATTGTTCAAATAATTGACATTAGAAATTCAAGTGATTTCAATTGGAACGAATCTAAAAAAATAGAATACAGTAAGTATCATTAAAAAAAATCAGATCGTGATTATTATGTACATCAAAATACTCTCAGTTTGTATAAAGTACTTATTAAAGATATGACAGTTGCGATAAGTAGCGTTCTTGTACTACATTCACATTTCAAAAAAATCGTCTATAAAACGCAAAGAAAACAAAAAGAAAAAAAATAGAAGAAATATATATGTACATATATATTCACTTTCAATTCGAGTGTTATGGCTATACAATGACAATTCGTTTTATAACCGGATGGGCTGATTCTATTTCGTGAAATTAAATAAGTGTAAAAATAAAACGAGTCGGATTTTTGTAAATGAAAAGTAAAATAAAACGAAAAACACACTTCAATTAATTCTTGCTCGGTCGTGCGCGTGCCGAAAGACGCGCGATTGTTTCCGGATACGCCCGAAGCTATTAGTGCCAACTGTCGGCGTTGATGAAAATTACCTAACAGTTAATTCATTAGTGCAAATGTATAAGAAGGTAATTTAATGATAATTTATCATAGAAAGTTTTGTATATATATATATATATATATATATATAATATTCTTAGATGCATACAAACATTTTATTTTTTTTAATAATTTAAAATTAATTAGTTTAGCGGATATATGTATATTCAACAGAATGTAATATCAAAGGAATATTTGTATGATGAAATTGAGTTTATACATACATACATATATATATATATATATATATATATATATGTATATATATATATATATATATATATATGTGTGTATATATATATATATATATATATATATATATATATATATATATATATATGTATATTATTAGTAACAGCGGTTTTGCTAATTTGTAATTTGAGGATGGCCGCAAAACTGAAAGTGCTAGTCGTAAATGAAATCTATTTTTTTAAATATACATAAATGTACATTTTTTATTTTAGATTTCATTTATTGTCAGATAAATGGTTATGTAAATTTTCAATTTTTGGTCATTTGCTTCATAATTGTTTAAAATGTATTTCTTGTAAAGTTTTGGAAGATTATTTAGTTGTAAACAAGAAAAAAAATTAGGAAAATATTTTCATACCAGTAAACATTAAATTCGAAATCCAGTCTTGTAATTTTTTTAAAAAGTCTCTGTTTATCTAAAACGTCTATGGATATATATATATATATATATATTAATTAATAGTTTGAAAGTAACTATATTATAATCATATAGTCACAAAACCTTATAAATATATTTACAACATCGAAATCTGAAATACTTTTTGCATATGAATCTATTGGGTTTTAGTAAAAAAAAATGTCATGAGATGCAATTTGAGTATTAAGTATAGTAGATTAAAATATTTTAATTTCTAAATGTTTCTAAGATTTTTCAGTTCTTTTGGTATTTTATAATACACATAAAATAATTTAGATATTTCTTTCATATCTACGTTTCTTATACCTTTTCAACTGTTTCTTTTTTAAAATCGTCATCATAGGGAAGAATCTGAGTTCAACAATAATCTTTTCAGAATGATAAACAAAATGATAAGTTATATTCAAATTACAATGATTGCAGATGATTACTGTTCGAACCTATTGAATTACAATATACACCTATTGCAAAAAAGAACAATATTTACTTAAGTTTTGAGTAACTTTTAAAAAGCAATAAAATATAAAATGTGGATTTTAAAGAAAAAAATGTACATTTGATAAAAAGATTAGAGATTGAGATCTTAAAAGGGTAAAGAGACGCAGCAAGTTTTTGAGACTCTAAAAGAGATATTGTAATGCGTTTTGAATCAAATCTAAGAGACACCAGGATGAGATTTAACTTTTTAATGAAATATATTTATGCAAAAAAAGGAAAAAGTAAAATTTTCCCATCGGAAGGTCTGACAGTTGCATGAAAATATAACTGTATAAAACGTATTTTAGAATTTAGTAATGTAGATATATGAAAAAATAAATATCAAGGTACTATAAATTTATTGAAACTTATATAAAATTATACAATTTGAAAGAAATTAATTTGGAAATTTATTGTATTAATGAATAATATATTTTCCTTATAATTTCAAAATTCATAAATTTGTTGATCTAAAATTTATTTTAATAAGTGAATATTAAATTATATATATATATATATATATATATGTGCATATGCATATATATATATGTACATATGTATGTATATATATATGTATGCGTGTGTGTATGTATATATATATATATATATATATATATATATATGTATAAGTATAAAGTATGGAGAGAGAAGGTAACCGATTTTGAAATTAATTTAATAAAATAAAACAGCTGCAATAAATCTCATATGTCAAAAGTCAAATTGATGAAAGAGTCGAAATTATTCTTTATTAAAAAAATACCGAAAACTATTTTGTTTGACATAAACCATACATATTAATAAAGTATTTGTAAAGAAGTTTTAATATATTATTTGTTACTTATTCACAACAGGACTAAAAGCAATCCTACGCATATATTTTAAATACTTGATGAAGACATAATATTTAAGATTAATACATGTCTTTCAGATAAATAAGGTATTGAATTTTTCTTACGAGTCAAAATTCATAACAGATATACTTTCATCTTATTAATAGCGTCATAAAGAAATAAATTTCGTTCAGAATATCATTCTCTTTATATGTTTTCTGTCTGGACAATGTAAAAAGCGTATCATTCAACGAAAAGAATACATATTATACTGTTTTAGTTATAATTTTATGTACAGCATTTTTGAGTATTGATGAAACTTTCTTTGATTCTTTGTACATTTGGATTTCAGATTTGGTGAGTGTAAAAATGAACGTGCTGCAACATTTAATAACATTGTTTGTGGTTTGCTGTCATAATTTATTTTCTCTTTGACGAGGATATTTGATAAATATTATCGTATTTCTTCAATAAACTCTGTTTTTATGTCTAATTGATTTTACCTCAAATTATTCTAGTTTGAATTAAATTTATTGCTAAAATATTAAAATAAGTTGTCTTAAATTAGTTGAATTTACATTTTTATAGTTATTTAAATTAAAATTATATTGAATGATTTAACGTATAAATGGGATTCTTTTTTTAAAAAAGAATCACCGTCATAATTAAAACCGTCACCAATCAAAAAACACGTCATAATTAAAACTATATTTAAATTGACAATTTAATTTATCCTGAAAAATTTATTAAAATTGTTTTTCGCGTTATAAATAATAGTACAATAATTTGATTAAAATAATTATTTTACTAGTATGTATTGTCAAAGGTGTAACAATATAATAAAGTACAGTGAATACGGAAATTATTTAAGACAATTATATAATTTTTGTCCAGAAGTTTGAATAAAATGTAAATAAATTATATTAATTGAATATTTGTAAACGCATTTCACGGACTTATAATGATTGTAAAATGATAAACAAAGTTTCACTAATCTACATGTTTGGCATGTAATTAAATGCTGAAATATCAATTAAGTTAGTAGCGGTTTCCTGTCATGACAAATAAATCGATTTCACGGTTTTGAATTTTATCCAATTTTATATGAAACATGTTCGTGTTTCATTTAACTTTCCATAATTACTGAATATGTTATTAGTTTAGATATATACAATAAGAAATATTCTTACGTGGTTAAATAGACCGAAACGTGGCTTTGATATCATACATTCAGTTTCGATTTTTTATTACCCTTTTTATGATCATTTTCCGCAACTACAATTATAACGTTTAATTTTGAAGATTTTAAAAGTAAAATCATACATATTATTGTTTTTTCTACCTCACAAGGATGACTTTTATTATTTTGACATGTATTCAATTTTTTCATTGTATTATTACAGCTTTAAATTTTATAAATATTTGTATATTTTTCAAACGTTCGATTCATTACGCGTTGTCAATTAAAACTTTTACTTTTTTACAGTCAATGTAATAATTTAAGATTGATATTTTTTATTATTTTAAATAAGGTTGTTTTTGAACGTTTTCATTACTCATACTCAATAATATTTGAGGTATTTCGTGTCGGTTTAAAGTTATCTATAAATTTTTTAAGGTCTACGAATCTATAATAAATCATAAAATAAACTTTTTATTTTTTTTATAAATCTTATTGCATCCGGTTCCTTTTTGTCTTAGAGTGTATGTATGTATAGATTAACTACAACACTTTTTCTATCTAATTTAATTAGTTATAAGAATTGAAAATTTATTGCCAAACTTTTAGTTTTTTCCTTTATACATGCATACATATTTGTATATATATATATATAATAATTGAATGTTTTTACATCTGATATATCTAACTGATACGTTGTTCTGATGCTTTGTTTTCGTTTTGTAACCTAAATTTTTACTCTCCAGTACTAGTTTTAGACTATATGCTATCTGCAGATAGATTATAGAGATTGATTTTTAACCCTTAAATGCTACTCGGGGTGACGGACACCACACGCGAACTTTGCGTTCGTGTGAATTGTGCTAAAATTTAGAAAATCGAACTTTTTTCACTTTCATCTGTTACACGAAGATACCCTCTTTGTTTTGTCGGTAACCCTTTTGTACATGCAAATTCCAATCTTCAATTTTTCACAAAATCAGAATAAACACTTTTTTTGGAACGCTCATTATGATAGTTAATTTATCTTAAAAGTACAATAACTGGAGAGCATCGACCTAAATTTTTATTTCAAAACACTTAAAATTGCGCAAGTTATTCGATGTTAAGTAAAAGAAGTCATTTTCTGCCATGTCTTTTTCAACAACATTTTAAATATTGTTAATTTCAAAAAATTGCCTTGAAACCTGTTTGTCCACAAAATACATGCCTTCAGCTTCATTTAGTATTTTTTTTTTGCATTTAAAATATTCAATAAAGTCATTACAGCACACATTCAAAGATGATGGGGCGTAGCATACCCCGTGTGCCCTCTACGTAATTTATCGGAGGTGTGCCTTTTAAGTGTTACTACTGTATATAAAAAAACAGATAAATAAATAAATCATTCTCTTAAATCTAACTGAAGTTATCACATATTCCAAAACCAGTGGCAAAGAAGAAATTCGAATGACTCAAAAATATGAAAACTATGAATTCAATATATATATATATATATACGAGTATATATATATATACACGTATATATATTATTGATTTATGTGAATCAGATTTTGAATAGATTTTTGCACTGAATTTATAAGGAAAGGGGTTTTTCTTACTACATTTTTTTTATAATATGTGTGTTATTAGTTGATACTATTTCCAGTTGTAGTTATTTTTTATTTACAACAATAATAAAGAATATAAAATGAGACGTTTGACACTAAAAAAATTTATATACATATATATACATATATATACATATATATACATATATATATATATATATATATATATATATATATATATTACGGGAAAGTCTCCACTTTATCGCAATGGGAGAGCTTTAGTACTCTAATGATTCAAACAGCTGTTGATGGGAGTATAAGTTCCTGGTACAGATATTTATGTCATATAAGTATGTGGGAAGAGACAAAAAATATGTTGTAATCTTGCAACTTAAGGATTGAATGTGAGACCAATAATTGTACCCTCTAAAATTCTTTCTTATAATATATAAAAACGTGTCGACTTAAATAACATTTAACTGTTATAATACTTTTCGAATTTTACTCTATAAACTTTCATCACAAACTATTAGTTTTTCGCTGCATAATTTTGTAATATATGTTTGTGATTTCGATACGAGCTCTATAGATTCAATTTTTATACCGGATGTTTTCTAAACATTAAAAAGTATAATATATATATATATATATATATATATATATACATAGATATATTATTGATGTATATGTGTGTGTGTGTTTTTCAGTGTATGCATCAAATTGAAGTTATTATATATTCAGTAAAAAGATAAAAAAAGTTGCAAACAATGAAGGTATTCCAAATAAAAAGTTATGACATTATTTACGTAATAAGTATGCCGGCTAAATTTTACAATGCAGTAATTATTTCATACTTTGGCGACAGATTTAATTACTTTTAAAATGTATTTTTATTGCTATCGTTGTTTTATTATTATATTAATTATAATATTTCTGTTGAATAAATATCAATCAATTTTATGTAATCTGTGAACAAATTATTGCTTATTTGACATGTAAAGAATTTAATTAAAATGTTTCGATTGCATAGACTATAATTACTTATTAGAATAAGAGTTCTGTTTAAAATAAACAATGTAAATGTTAGAAAGAAATTATAATTAAAGCCGTGCAAATTTATTCGTATGTTTATTTTTAGATCTTTGTTATTTTAATTATTTTTAAATATTAACTTATTAATATATCTCTACAATGATTATACATATTAAATTATTTAATTAAAATGTGTTTGTAAGATGCAATTAATTATTTGTGAAAAAACTTTATAATTTCAACACTGGATGATTTTTGGTAAACTGTATCAATAATTTACAAGGATCAGGTCAAGTTCATAAAAGTTGATATATATATACATATATATATATATATATATATATATATATATATGTCATTAATTTATTTTTGAAGTAATATTTTTATTATTGTGCTTTGTGTCATTGTATTTTATTTAAACACTAAACAAAGAAGAAAATTGTATGATTACAAAAAATGTATGATTTTTTTTAAAAGTGGTTCGAATTCATGAGAGTTTTAGTATTTAAAATTTTGACTGTGATGACTTATTTTTAATATATATATATATATATATATATATATATAAATTTTTGAATTTAACTTTCTCAATTTTTTATTGCATCTATTGTACACGAATTCAACGAACTTGTCATTTAAATATACAGATTTTTTCAGTGTGTCTCATTTTGATGAATTTGTTTCATCAGGCAACTTATATATATATATATTAGTCTTCTCGCTTTAATTCTATTAGTTATATGCATTATAAAAATGCTTCATTAACTCTTTTGTTCAACGACTTTAGAGATTTTTTAAATATACCAAGCATACATTATATAGTTGAAGTAAATTTTTGTCACGAATTCAGAATGAATAATTTTCGAGTTTCCAAAATTCACGGCCCCTGAATACTAGAATTTATTCAAAATCTAAATGGTTAAGGAAAAAATATTAATTTAATAATAATATTTTTTCTATTTATTAAGTGTAAAAGTTAATTCGGTATCTTTAAATTGAATCAATCATAACTCTCTTAAATTCAATATTCTCTCGTCGTTTTAGGAATTTGAAGTACTAACATTTACATTTAAAAAAAAAAACTAAATATATTTGTCAAGCAGATGGAATAACACCACAAAACAGTAGTGAACACGATGGCATCCGTAAAGCAGCATGTTATGTATTGTATACTTTTCCAGTTGAAAAAATGCTGCTGAAGCCAGATAAATGATTTGTTTAGCTTTGAGGGAAGGTGTTGTTATGCATAAAACATGCATAAAATGTAGTTTAGACAATGGATGAGCTCCAATTCATCGATTCAAATTCGTAATTTTTTTCGACAAGGGATTTGTCAGTTACCGTCAGATGGAGCAGTTATATAAAATAATTGAGAATAATTTGACGATTGAAATGTATTCCATTTTTTTTGTAAACATACCTTTTCTATAAAAAAGGTGCCTAAAATATAACTCTTATACTAAAAATAATATATTTGTATATATAATATATACCTCATATACTAAAAATTATATGGTTTTTGTAGGAAAAATAATTTTAATTAAAATAATTTTATTTCGTAATTTATATACGTCTATATATATATATATATATATATATATATATATATATATTTAAAAAAATTACAAAGTACACCTTTTTAACCACTAGTTTACTTTTATTTATAATCCATTTTATAAAAATGTGCATGTAATGTTCCTATTACAATTTTTTAGAACAATTGTATGCAAGACATCATCAAATAAATAAATAAGCAAATATATACATTTGAAAAAGTAATAATATATTTCAAAATTCTAATCTATTCCCAAAAGATTGACGATTCCAATTTTTTATTTTAATATTTTACATTGCAAATAAATTATTTACGTTGGTATTATATTTAAAAAAAATTGAAAGGGAACTTGTTTCAATTACATATGTGATATAAAATTTAGATCCGTATGGGCGTTTAAATATAAACATATAAATATATAAATATATATATATGTATATTGACTTTATAATGTACACTCGTATTGTTGATAATAAAAATAAAAGTAATTAATCAAGAATCTGATTGTACAATGATCAATAAAAAACGATGACGTTGCGAAGAATCAGAATTTAAAAAAAATGATATAAATAGAGCAACCTTGAGCTACTGAAATATATTTTCACGGATCTGATCGAGCGAGACAATTTTAAATTAGCCAACAACTGGTGAACACAGTATCACACGATTCGATCTGTGGCTATTGAAGGCTACTTTATAACAATATTACGTATCTCCACGAAATTGACATGCATAAATGTAAAATTGATTTTTATTGATGACTATCACCAAAAATACCAGATCTCTTTTTTCTTTTATACCTACGTACAAATACAAATACAGTACATTGTCTCTATATGTGATTGTGTATATATATATATATATATATATATATATATATATATATATATATATGTATGTATGTTTGTATGTATATATTACGAAGATAAATAATTAAACATGCACAAGATTCAGAGACAAACATTGAATGATTATTAATATAATCGATACATCTCACCATTCAACACTTCAATTCCATATTGTGACTTTTTTGTGTTTTATTGTGGTATCAACTGTTAATAAAAAATATTAATATCAAAGATATTTTATGTAATTGATGTTCTGTCTACAATAAATTATACACTAGCTAATTTACAAACATTAATAAACCAATCACAACATGTATTATTGGTTTTTTGTTAATTTTTTTCATAAAAGAAACCTGTCAATAAATGATTTTGTCTAAACAATAAAAAATCGATCTAACGAAGCGAAACGTTCTTGGTCCAATATTGTGATGACACATTTTATGTGAAGTTGTGCATTGAATTAGATTTTTTCTCTGGTTTATATACTATTTAACCTTGATGGTCATCTGTAAAAAATATCGTGTATATATATATATATATATATATATATATATATATATATAAACATATATATATATATATATATATATATATATATGCAAATCTGAAATTATTAAATTTCACGATTATTATATTTTTAACATTGCTCATTCCACAAGTTTGTTATTTTCAATGATATGAATTTATGTCTAGTTGAAATTGATGAAAAACAAAATTGAAACCAATACTAAATGTGTTAATTCTAAAGAAAAAAACCATACAAATTAAAGCAATTATAATACATTTTACTAAAAATATTTAATATAAAAGTAAATAAAGAAAAATTCATTCAATATATCATAGTTTGATATACAGAAATGAACTAAAGATGTTTATCAGAAAATTCTATAATAAAATCTGTTGCAAATTGATAGTCAATCGTTAATAACAGAAATTATACATATGGGAAAATAAGGATTAAATATATAAAAAAATATTCCAGATTTTTAATCACTTAACATCGTTATCTCCTTCTTTCTCTTATATCTCTGCTTATACATACATACACACATACGACTATATATATATATATATATATATATATATATATATATATATATATATATATATATATATATGTTCTATATATTTCCAGTATAATTTATGATATTTTTAAATCGAATCCTTGGTATCTTTTTTATTGGGGTACTAGTCAGTAATTCCTATATTCATTGATTATTTTCTCTTTATATAGTACGCCATAAATTTCTATTTTAAACCGACAAAAATATATATGTACACATTTTATTTCAGTATAGAGTCATTTTATTTACTTAAACAATTTGATTGTCTTTTTAAAAAGGTTGACTTTTTATAGTCTTTTCAATTCTTTTTTATGATTTATTTAATTTCTAAGAAGCTCCAGTGGGGAAACTTGTCAGATTTTTGTTTATTTTTCACGGATTTCCCGGTACAGAATATGCTTTTGAAAGGACAGTTGTCATATTTGTCGTTACATTATAAGTGTTACATATAGGAGTTAAATAAAGAAGCAATTTTATTTAATTCCTGGAAATGTATTTTTTTATTTCAATTTCTTTGAAGAACATTTTTATAAATACTTTAAATTAATATATTGGTGACATTTGACTTATTAATAAATACTGTAATTTACCATTTGTAAGTTTGGCTTATTCTGTCTACACTCTTATTTTAGTTTCAATTATTTTTCATTTTATTTCGCTTTCAATTTTTTTGTATATTCAGTATTTAATTAACGAAACTTTGTCAATAGTTTAATATGAATTTCGTTTACATTTTTCGTCAAATATAACATACAAAAATTTTATTGTGGTTAATACAGATTTAATAATGCTTAAGTTCTATCATAGGTAACAGCAACTATATTGTATATAAAATGAATACTAAGTTTGTCAAAATTTGACAATTACTGAATAAATATTACAATAATTTAAAATTACTAAAATAAAAGAACAAGAATATCCAAATATTTATAGAATGAAAGAAGATAAAAACAATCATCAATATAAATCATTAAAAAACTGTGTTAACAAATGAACAAGACGTATAAGTATTCATGTTAAAATAAATAAAAAAATATTAAGAATATAAAAAAGAGATGAAATGTTATTTGGTACACATACAAATAAAACTCAACATCATACATATAACAGGCGTTGAGTTTGCAATAAAATAATTATCATTAAATGTATTTTGAATATTTATTATCCGCGATAAAATAAATTAGGACACAGAATCAAAGTATTAACACATATTACGTAACGTGACTACACATGTAACAAAAGATACAAATTACCACAAAGAGTAAATATGTATATGAAACACTGTTTCACACATCGGAATATGCAAAATCATGCTTACAATATCCGCGACCGCAGAAATGGTCATAAATCGAATTGTTGTTGTTGTTATGAAACGACTACCTATTTTTACATAATTCATTTCAGTTTTTATCATAACGTTCTTTTTTCCTAATATCTACTACAATCGTTCGTTTTCTTCTGTTCTCTTAATTTATTTGTAACTGAAAATAAATCTGAACACTTCTTTTTTTAAACAGTATGTTTTTTTTAATATTACGACATATATATATATATATATGTATGTATATGTATATGTAATTGTCTCTTATTGTCCTGTCTCTTTTAACGACTATTAAATTGTTCACGGACACGATCGCAAGGACATTTCGTAAGCATGGCAGCCAACCGCAAGGCAAGAATCATTGCAAAAAAATCCGTTCCGCTACTGTAAAGTCGTTATTGACAACACCCATATTTTTACTACCAAATAGTTTGCTAATCTTGATTGTTTGATAGGCACATATTACATCAGAAGCGTATTATTTTATTCTTGCTCTCGATTTTAATATAAAAATAAATTACTGAAAAAGTGTGTGCGTTCTTCTAAAATGTAATAAAAAATTAATACAGATTTTTTATTACAAATAGGCTTTAAAATTTCAATGTATTTATATTTTATTTATTAAATTATTTTAATTGTAATTATAGTTTATGATTTTTTTTAATAATTAAAATTGTGTTCAATTAAGGACTTGATTAAATATTAAAACTTTAGAAAGATATTTGATTGCAAAATATAATGTTTTTGGGAAATAGGCACTTAATGATTACAGTTATAATTAATTAGTCTCAATAATTGATTTTAAATAATATATTACTCTAAACGATTGGGTTTAGATATGTTATTTTAATTTTATACAACGAAAAAATCGAAACTAGCCAATATATCAGTTTTGAGGAATTCTCATAATTTTAAGCAGAGTTATATTTTAGTACTGTGTTGATGTTTAAGGTATTTATTTTTGGTTTTCACCAAAGAAAATTAATCTTTATATGGAATTTAAGTAATTAAAAAAATAATGTATAATACCATTAACTTTTAAACAATCTAAAAATACCTCTTTAATTCATATTGTATTTAAAATTCTTTTATTATTTTTTTTATACGTTCAAATAAAGAACAATTTATATTCATCAAGAATAAATTTTCTAATGCTATTTATTAACTAAGATAAAAAGCTTTCTTTAAATACAAATGTTATTAAAGAATATTATTTTTCTTTCATGACAACTGTAGAGGTAATAAATAAATATAAACCGATAATTTCACTCTGAAAATTCCAAATAATAAAGTGGAATGTAAATATTTTTCGTACAGATTTATCCTCTTTAAAGTGTAAACAACTAAATCAAAGATGGGAATACGAAATATAATGTTTATGAACAATTATCCTCATCAGAAGTTTGTTAAAAATAATTGTTTGTACATGCAATATCTATATTGCTAAATTAAATATCTTTTATTATGTTAAAATAGTTACAAAATACTATTGTATTGGAGAAATAATACATTTTCTGTTGATGAACGAGATTGAGATATATAATTTATTTGAAAGAACATTCCGCTCTCTGCCTTAAGTAAATAATTTGTGTCTGCAACGCTGAATTTATTCAACTTTTTTGTTCATGATATTTATATACATATTGGATTAAAAAGATAAATAAGAAAGATCAAAAAAAGACAAATAATAACAATCTATACAACTGTTTTCTGCAATGAATTGTTATATATATATATATATATATATATATATATATATATATATATATATATATATATATATATATATATATATATAAACAAACCTTTATTCTCTAAATATAAAAGGCAAAACGCAAAGTATTTTCTTCTCTTACTTAAAAGTATATGTTCTTTTATATGGTATAACACTAATATTTATTTAGTCTATGATTACAAATTATACTGATTTACTTTAAAATTTACTTGATTACTTATATTTTGACTGCTGTAGCGGTTTTCAAAAATCTATTCATTAAAAGTTAAGAAATGGATCAAGGACAGAGAAATGTATTGTTATATATATATATATATATATATATATATATATATATATTATATTTTACTAGTTTATTTTGAATCAATTTATTTGACTTACAATATTCTATAAAAATGTATTATGTTTTATATTGTAATATTTGTGATAATAGACACATGAAACGTTTTAAAAAATATATTTAAACGGTTAGAGATATTAAACAAGTTCGCAATCTTATACATAATGTACTTGTATGTGTATATATGTACGTATGTATACATATATATATATATATATATATATATATATATATATGTATATATATGTATGTATGTAAAGTATAAAATATGTGTGTTAGGTTTATATGTGTGATTGGCTGTATATCATCTCGATTTGAGAAAAAAAACTCGACCTAAAAAAACTAATATATTCGACAATCAGCACATGACGACATCAGATTAAAAACCACGCGTCAGTATCCATTCGATGTGTCCATGTCATCTTGAACAGGATGACGTTGATGAAAAGTGTACCGCCTTGGAGTTTGCTCCATTTCTGGTACAAATAATGCTATCGACCACACCTGTCGCTTTACTCTCGCATATGCGTTTGTTCACAACAAGAATAGATAGACATGTGTCGAGGATTGTTACGTGAGAACGTGAACGTCATAAACAGTATTGCGATTGTCGACTGTCTCTGAAGCCGCCAATCGACGACATGTTTGTGGCATCTCATGGCAAACTTGGATAGACCGTGTCCATCTGTCAGTCAATCAACATACACACACAAATATATGTATATATATATATATATATATATATATATATATATATATATATATATATATATATGTATGTATGTATGAGTAATATGTTAAGGATATAATGAGGGTCGAAGTAATGATAAAATGATATATCCGTTGTTATTATTTGAAATCAATTATAAATGATCTAGAATATGACACATTCTTCATACAAATACTTGTAATTAATTTTTTTCAATTGACTAACATATTTCTTGTAATTTTCAAATGTTATACACACACACATGCACACACACACACACACACACACACATATATATATATATATATATATATATATATATATATATATATATATATATATATATATATATATAAATGAACAGGATCTTTAGAAACGAAGAAAAATATGATTTACTCAAAAAATACCCAAGAATAAATTTAATTGAGTTTATATTTAAGTGAAAACCTTTTCGAAACTTATTCTTGAAGTTTGATTTAGATATATGACTAAAATTACTAGTAGATGAATTTGTAATAATAGATTTTCTTTTTAATATAAATGTAATTTCATTTTTAAGGTGTTATTTTATATGAATAATATTTGTTGATTACATTTTTGAAACATTCTTATAAATCAAGAAAGTAAAATAGGTTTTTAGGAATGAAGAGATGCAGAAATAGGTTGGAAAATACTTCTTTGTGAATGATAATAAGATAAAGAATATATAATTAAGATTTTTAATAATATGCTAGAGAGTCATAGGAGGCAACAAAACACTTTTTGAACATAATACATAGGTGTTCTTTTTTTTAATTTGTATCCAAGTAATATTATTTTATATGATATTTAAATAATGCCATTTTTTATAAAATTGATAATAATGAATTCGAATTGTATTTGATTTTTAGTTTAATAAGATTTTTATTTTTTAATGAGATAAATTTTGGATTTTTTTTAAATTTCAACGAGTGAACTGTATTTGATATGTGGAAAATAAAATATAATCAATTATTTATTACAATAACTTTTTAAAAGAATATATATATATATATATGTAAAATAATTTTTAATTAATAAATAGAATAAAACATTACTACTGGCAGATAAATAAAAAAATGTGTTAAATTAAATCCGTCTGAATAATAAAATGACTTATTGGTACATCTATCATAATCCTTTTATATTTTTTTATATTATTTCTGACATTTCAATGATAAATTTAGTTCTTGTATCCATTAACATAAAATCGATCTACATCTTGTTTTAAAAATTCTTGCAATTTCTACCAGTAACAATCAGCATATTGTATGGAACTTTTAACAATTTGTAATTTAATTACTTTCTCTGTGTTAATGATTGGATTTTACTAAAAAAACTATTGAACTTTTTTGATCGGTTATCCATCTAATTCTAATTGTTGACGTTTTAGAATTCTCTTAATTTCTGCAATTTATTTAAATTTATTTAAATAGTGTTTGTTTACTATTTTTAAATTTTGTACAAATTAAACTGAAACTGTTAATAAGTTTTAAAAGTAACAATTTTTCAATGATGTGAAGATATACGTTCTAATACAAAGTAACTGGTATTCAGTGAGAAGATTATAGTAGCTTTAATAAAAATGACTATATTGACAGCGTTTAAGCAAAAGTTATTAGGTAAAAAAGGATAATTTAATAGAGAGCATGACTTATTTCTGTAAACATGTGCCAGTAAAAATTTAATAAAAATTTATGATCACAAAAAATAGAGTAATGGAAATAAATAAAACTTTGAAAGTTCAGTGATAATATGACGGCTCTTCTCCTTTTTATTACCGTAAGTATAAGTCAAAATATTCAATTTTGACTTATACTTATTGCAATAATAGTGATGTTGGCTTGAACTCTGGTGATACAATATAAATCTGAAATCAAACTCATAGTACGTTAATCATTGGGAATTTATTTTCATTGTTAATACTCGTTAAATATATATGTGTATTGGAATTATTATACAAAAACATAAAATATATTTTTGTACTCAAACATAGAATAATCCATAGAAATTAAATGAATATTTATACTAATTTGATTAGTAATTTAATTTATTTATGCCTATAACTGCTACAATTTAAAGGTCATTTAATGAAAAATGTGTTTTTTTGTTTTCACAAATATAAATTAAATCTTATTATAAAGTAATTTTGCTAATATCAACTAACTTCTGTTATCAATAATGAATTGATTAGTTCTAGTTCACAGTATTGTACAAAAGAAGTAAAACTCGAGCAATGGATGAAATTGATTTATAGATTTGCATTAAAATTAATAAGAACGTCCTTTGAGAAGAGTATTCATCTTTAAAAATATTTTTTATGTTTCATTCTTAAAACACATTTAAAAATATTTACAGTAATAATTATAATTTGAAAACGAGTAGATCTTTTAATCGATTAATGGAGAACTTAGTAATTCATAATTCCAAAATGATTACATTTTTTTCATTTATCATGACATGTACGCATCAAATATGTTTGTTTGTGTGGGATTTAAAATAAGTTGAACTTTTAAATAAGAAACATCTAAATCAAAAACATATATAATTAATTTACTTGCAAAATAACGTACAGATATATCTAAAGAAATATACGGTTAATTTATAAATAAATTTATACATCAAATTTAATCTTTGTGACGGTCATAAATTTTAAAACAAATCTTTTATGAGACATTAAACATGAGCATTAGTTTTTTATTTTTATATTGTATTTACTTACGTAGAAAATTTTTGTATATATATATATATACTTATATACAGACACACAATCTCACACACACACATACACAGATATACATATGTATGTATACATCAGAAAAATATCGCTGTCATTAAAATGTTAAGGCCATTTTCATCCCACTTGTCACACCAACACGTGACAACCTGCCACGCCACATTGTTGGATCGTCCTTTAGTTCGTTTATTTAATTCGATACAATTACATAAATGAATATTTTTTATACATAGACCGTTGCTAAATTATATATATATATATATATATTATGTATGTATGTATATATATATATATATATATGTGTGTGTGTGTGTTTTTGTGTGTTTTAATATTTTAATAGCATTTATTAAATTATTGTTATATTTTCATTAATAACTAATAATAAAATTGTGAAATAGTGAAATCGACAATTCAGAGATCTTGTTATTTAGAAATAACCACATGGCGTTTGCATGATTAGTTATGAGTTTAAATAAATTTTAGATATATTAATAAAAATATAGTTTTAGTTTTTTAATTTTAATATTTGTATAATTGTATAGTTAAGAAAAATGAATTATCTATTTTTGTAAAATATTGTTTTTTTATATATTTGCTGAATTTTTTTCTGTTCAGAAATTAAGATAATTATGGAATATTTTATTTAAATTATTATTTTTCGCATTTTTTTAAAAAGAATACTACAGTTCGTCTCTGTTGTATGTTTATTTTTGTATTTATTACTTGAAATATCAATTAATGTATTCAGTCTCTCTTGAATTATTTATTTTGAATATATTAGGTTGGTAGGTAAACAAATGCGGTTTTTTTTTCATTTTAATCGTGTTTATGTTAATAACATTTTAAACTGATTTTCACTCTATATTTTGGATACATCGACGTTGGTTTTATTATTAATTTTACTTCAAATTGGGTTATTGAATTAAAGATGGAAAAGAAGCAAATAAGAGTATTTTTTTCGTATCAGTTTAAAACGGGTGATAATGAAATAGAAACTGCTCGTACAATAAACGATGCTTTTCGTGTAGGTACAATGGTGTTAAGAAATATCCGGTGAAATGGTGGTACCAAAAAGTTCGTACTGAGCATGAGAACCTTGTAGATAAAGAAGGTTGTGGGCGTCCTTCTTTAGTTCCTAACGACCAACTGATGGCGTTAGTTGAATCAGAACCACCCACAAACATTCTAAAACTTGCACAAAAGTTAAGCGTTAGTCATTCAACAGTTCTGGACTATTTAAAACACTTAGAAAAGTTAAAAAAGAGAAAAAGTATATGAATTTGAAGGTCACAAGTCATAGTTATTTTTTTATCAATCTAATAGTTGGTATTTTCTAAGATTGATTTTATAATCAAAAAAAATTCTTTCAGATAAATTCAATTAAATTTTAAAAGATCGTATAAAATTAGCAATAAACAATTTATCCATTAAGTATGAAAAGTAATGTATTTTAAACAATATACTCATTAAAAAGTCTAAATTTATCCCTTAATATAATTTTTAATAATACATATCGCTATAAATTGTCTTTTATAAACGAATGATTTATTTTATCCCATACCATAACATTTTTTCTGATTCAAAATATTCGATAATTAATAATAATAAGAAAAACCACAATATAATAACCAGAAAAAAGGGATAGTCGTTGAAGATATTTGGAGATAGATAACTAGACATAAAAATTAGATCTATATAAAATATTCAATTTGAAAAAATAGATTTTTCTGTATTTTAGCACTTTGAGAATGATTTCATATTTTTCTATTTCGTTTATGTTAATTTTATTAACAGTAATATTAAAATTTTGGTAGTTTGTTTTCATTAAAACTAGTTTGTATAAAAAAAGGAGTTGTCCTTGTAAAATCTAATATTAAAAGTTTTGAAAAAAGTTATTTAAACCATTACACTATTTTGTTGTAATAAAATTAGGTCAGATCACTAACCTTTTCACTTTATGGTAGACAAAAAAATCTTTTCAAGTACTTAGTAGAATTTGATTAAACATTGATGATATAATATTATTTTTATTATACAAAAATATGATATTTAAAGGTCATGAACTACTAGTCTGTTTGTTGTAATATTTTATAATTATTACTTTGCAAAATTTGTTAGTTATTTCTAAAATGTGCGTGTTTAAGTGTGTAGTTGTCATTGACTTATGATGTACGTTCTTACGAATTTTCAATAGAAAGTGTTTGGTCACATATGTTAGATTCATCTGTTGTATTAATTAAGTATTTATTATGTTCCCAAATACACATTCACATTTTTTTTTAACTTTATTAACAATTAAGTGTTGCGGTTTACAAGAATATAATATAATTTAAAAATTATTACAATTTGTATTCTTACAGTCGAATCTATGAATTGTCCATCTCATTAGTAACTTTTTATAAAATTACTTTTTCAATAAAACTCTATAATGATTTCCGAAAATAATATGAAGATTTTATAAAATAATATTTTAACCTCAATTATACGTTTTTTAAATATAAAACTCGCGTTGTTTCATATGAGTAATTATGAAACTTTTAGTTGTGCAATTTATCATTTTTATGAATGCAAATTTTACTTGTACGACATTGATATTTACAGTGACGGACTTATGTGCGAAGTATCGATCTTAGCTACTCTTAAGTTCACATGATTATGTAAATATATAGTAAATAATATGATGTCTTAAAAATAATAAAGTATTTACATATCAAATTTAAATTTCTTTTTGTTAAAAGAAAAATAACTGTCAAAAAACTGTAATATAGTTATACATTTTTTTATTTTTTAACACTAGATTTTTGAATCAATTTGGGTTTTGTTTCTGCTTGTCTGTATCTATAAATCACTTCTGAGTACATTTTCCATTGTTTATTTTAACTGTTAGATATTTATACAGATGAGAAAATGTAATGCATTAATATATTATTTAAATTCGAAAAAATCTCTTATTATTTAACCAGTAATATTGACCAGTCTTAACTGATTATTTTTTTAAAGATTTTTTTATCATTTCCTGTACGATAATTATTTTATGTTTAATATAAATTTTATATTTAAATTTTATATTAGCAGAATCAATTAGTCAAATCTAAATGATAAAATAAATGAAATTTTCAAATGAGAATATTGATAAGATTTTCAGCCAATTGTAATTTGAATGCAAGAAATAATGTAGTGTAATATAAATATTTTTAATGTTATTAAGTGCTTTTGTGATTCACATTAATAAAATCAGTCTTTATTATAAAATGCAAGAGTGTTTATAATCAACTTAAATATACATCAGTTTATATAAAAGATATTTAAAAATACATGTAACTATCGTAAATGATTTCATGTCATCTACACAATTTGTATTTGAATGCGGAAAAATAAACAAAGTAGGTATTTCAATTGGTGGCCATTATTTAAAGAGAGATAAGAATTGGCACAGATTTAATATATACAAAATGCACTTTAACTACCGTACCGCACGGACAAGGTTAGAGAGGTCATATTCGTGTCGGTTAACAAAATAGTGATGACATATTGTCAGAAAGTAGAATGATACAACAATAGAAACAAAAATGTTCAATTCACTTGTCAAGATATGTATTAAACCACTCTGAATGCTTGTATTGTTATATAAATTAATTTTACTGTTACTTCTTTGTAATAATAATTGAAGCTAAAATTGTTTCGCTCTTAAGAAAATATGTAACGGTTGCTTTAATTAACGTATCTGTTTTCGTTTAGGTTAAACGTGAAGGGTCAAGTTATGGATAGTTAACAATTTTGATTTAGATTCAGAACACCGGATTCAACATTTTTCACATTGATAGTAACTGGAAATTATTATAAAAGTTATATATATATAATTTTATATGTATTGTATGAATGTATAATTTTTTTATACAAATATTTTTGTGTGTAACATGATATCTGTCATTCTTGCTGAAAAGTGCATGCACGAATCATAATTTGCCTTCATTTCGCTACAATTCATTAATATAATAGATTTTTTGTTGTAGACGTTGATATTTGACATGAAAGTTGAAATCCGTCTAGTCTCAGCCATTGTTATAATATTCTTTTACGTTTTTGTTATTTTCAATTATGGAGATATTCAAAAACCTTTTTGTGTATTTTATTTGAATATACATTTTTTATAGCTTAAAATATATTTACATAATATTAATAGAAAGTGTGTAATTTTTATAAACATAAATAGAACTTTATATAGTATTGTGAAAGGAACTATGGAAATTGTAAATCAAAAAAATATTTGTGTAATGTTGTAATGAGAATCTTAAAGAAGGGAAAAAGAAAAAGGTAATTAACTAAAAAAAATATTTCTTTAAATACATTCTATAAGTTCCAACGACTGTTTATTCTGCTAAAAAAAAAACGATTTACTTAAAATGTTAATTGAAAATACAAATATAATTGAAAGTTTTTTTTAAAGCCACCGAGAATTAATAAATATAAAAAGCGTGCATTTATGTATGCAATTTGCGTTCCTACGTCACTGATATATCACCGTTTTTGAAAAGCAAGTTGAGGTCATCAGCGGAAGCAGACAGTTTAATTGATTTGATGTTGATCAGCATGAATGAATCGTTCGTTAAAAAAATTTAATCCTTTGAAGACGATGAATCATTACATTTCATTACAGTATTTACTAGTCAAATTATAATAGTAACAAGAAATTCGACTATACAACGATATATACAGACACTTAAATATTCTTTTGCGAGCTGCACTATAATAAAAATGTAATTGTGTGTAGGAATAAGACATAAATATAATAATTTTATTCTTCGATAATGATTTAGTAATAATTATTAGGAATTTTATTGATACTTACTCTAGCCTTTTAAGGATTGCCCTCTTAATAAAAATCACTAGGTTCTTACACGTGAATATATATATATATATATATATATATATATATATATATATAAGCTTATAGAAAAATAGATGAGAATCTATATATATATATATATACCTTCATTTTGGATATTTTAAAACCATGACACATGGATGACAAAACGTTTTAATATATATTCTGAATAATCTGGGCATCTCGCGTTTTTTTATAAAAAAGTTCTTGATGTTTTAATATGTATTATACATGTGTAGAATTTGGGCTTATTTTAAAGCGTTTCTCTCAGGAAGATCTATAAGAACTTTTATAATCCCATAATGCTTTAAATGATTTATTTAAAAGATTGTGTTCGTGTTTAAAAGATTTTAGTCCTATTTTATTCAATTTACTAGTTTTATCTAATCAATATTCAAGTATTTAATTAGTATAGATTATTTATATATGTATATATATATATATATATTTCAACTCCATGAGTATAAAGTTTTGTATTATCTGATTTAACGTTTGGCATTCAGATATTTTGGGTTCGAATTAGAGGATGATTTGAATACAAGTCTACAATCTGGGTGTATTTTTATTTTGTATTTATGTTCAGGTGCAGATAACCTTAATTGTTAACGTGCCTTTAAACTCTTAATAACCAACTAATAATCGAAACGGTTTACATTTCGATTTCTAATGACTTAATTTTAATTTTATACTCTAATCTCTGTCAAGAATATCAAATCTTAAATATCAAATCAAACCTTAGATAATTATATTGGCTATGTATTATATTGGATCACCCCATAAGAAAAGCGGTTTTTTAAAAATAAATTTTGACACAGCGAAAAAATTGATGTTTTAATTCTGATCCAAAATATATTTTCCGTTATTATTTACAACTTCTTATCTCAATCATAATTTTCAATACCTTGACGATAAAACTTAAAAAATGCCTTGTATTAAAGAAAGAGCTGAGTCTTCGGACATCATTCTCTGTATTAAACCGTTTTTCATTGATTTTGGAGAGATTTTAGAGACTTCGGAACAGATGATATTCTGATGGCGCTGTCAGGGGAATATGATGGTTAAGTCATAATTTCTCATTTAAACTGCACAGTTTTTGTAGAGTTTCGCGTGCCGTATATGGTCTGGCGTTGTCGTGGTGAAAAATTACGCCTCTTCTATTGGATAATTCTTGCCGTTTTTCTTTACATTTCTTTATCAGGAATGAAGTGTTGAAAAAAAATAAATGATAACGTAGTTTCTTTATATTACTTTATTTAAGTTCATAAAATGTAGTAAGAGAGTAATAATTTGAGTATCATCAGTTAAATTTAAATTATTCACAAATGTATTAATATATGAAATCTGAATATCTGTTTCCTGAAAATAAGTTAAATAATGGATTCTTTTCTATGTAGATCGATCATCCGAAAAGTATATACATATATATATATATATATATATATATATTATTCTTAAAATAAAACCCTTTTAAGTGAGAAAGTTTACGAATATTATTAATTTCAGTCTATAATTAAAATACTAGTAAAAAGATACAAAACTTATTTCTGTTGATTATATCTTCGTAGCTACACATTAACATTAATGTAAATTATAATTAACATCGATTAAATAAAAATGTATAAAACTGACACGACGACATTTAAGTGAACAATTATAATTGTGTATGATATTGTCCATCTTTAGTTTTTAGGACAGCTTGATATGTTGTTGACATTCTTAAATTATTTTTTCCATGTTATAATATTTTCCGACCTGTTCAGTACTTTGATATGTGGTCTTTAACATTGCGATTAAATTCCTTACATGACGTCAATTATAATGTAAATGGTTAATGAACATATTGTGACAACTTAACCATATTTTCAAGTACATTACTTTCTATTTTCTCTTAATTTAATGTTTTTTTTTTTAAATTTTATAAACTAAAATTATATATATATATATATATATATATAGTTATAAAATTTAAAATTATTAAGAAAAACTGAGTGAGAAAACAACTTAAATATATTTTAATAATTTTACGTGTGAAATATTAATTAATATGTATGTGATATATTCTGAAATCATTTATAACCTTTATACTTACCTTCAGTAGGAGACTACAAATGTGATATATGACTTATTTTATTCTTAAAACAAACCTCTACTATTGAATTGATATATGATAAATAGACATAATATTGTTATTTGATTTTAGATATAGAAAAAATAATTATTTTGGTATAATAAATATATATATATATATATATATATATATATATATATATATGTGCATATAGTTATATTCACTTATCTGGAATGATCTGAAATAAAAAAAATAAAAAATAAATATCGATCGTTTAAAAATATTATTTATTATAACTTTCATTCATAAAAAATAACACAAATATTACAAAATATACAATCAAGTTATCTACATTACAAGACACCATATGTAAGGCTATTTTACACAAATAATTAATTAATCAATTTAAAAAAATATCTAAAATTGGTATACAAATTCATTTCTAATGGTTGTTGGTTTAACAATTAATTAATTCTATATACAGGTAATTTGTTAGCAAATTATACTACACGTGACTACAAGAAGGCACTTTAAGTGCTAGATAATTTTTTACTAAACATTATAATTAAGTTGGTAACCATGTTTGACTAACACAAACACCAAAAACATCGATGTAGTTCTTATGGCGCAATATTATTAAAAAAAATCTAAATATATATTTTATTTATATTAATTTTTATCGATAAGAACAAATTAAATTTCTATCATGGTGTTAAAAAATTGTACCCAATTATCACTTTAAATTTGTTAGACAAACAATGAATAAATTAAAAGAAGAACTTTCAACGAAATGAACGAAATTTAATTTGTTTTACAAGTAACTATAAACTATCACGTGTTTTAAACACCTTTCTTATATAAAATAATAAAGCACAGTCACTAGTCGTTGCACTTTGTTACAAAAATATAATATATTTTAAAATATTATTCAATACAGCAATTTTTTTTCAAACATTTAGGTTAAGTTTGTCTTTATTCTAATCTAGTATAGTTGATTTATGGTGGGTTAACATCCACTTAAGTTTATTTATTATTTTTTTATAAATAACTCGTTCAATTTTTATTACAAGCAATGTAAAATTATCTATTTAATACATTTAAATACTATTCTAGTGTAGTTTAATACAAGTTTTTTCTCAAGAGAAAACTCATTTTAGTCAATATAAAACTTAAAGTGGACGTATATTCGATGTAATTTCAAATAAATATCGTTTTCACAAACAATGAGTGAGTTATTTGCTCTATTTGTTTAATGAAAAAGACTTTATCTGTTTGAACAAAGAGATCCAGATAATAAATAATTCTCTTATTAATAACGTATTTAATAATGGTGAAAACAGACTATGCTCGTTTTGTAAGCAATGTGATTCAAGATTTATATTAATGCTATTTATTTAGTTAGTTTATAGTAGTGAAGAATATTTAAATTATTACCTAAATCTACAGTTAACTTGTACATGAATAGAGTTTTGCATTCAATTTGAACACAAGTGAATTCGTCAGTTTTGAGCAAACAAATATTTTTTTACATCGGTCTTTATAACAAAGATCTATGTCTTACTTTTTCGTATGCAACTTTCTTAATTTCATATTTTATATGATAAAATATAAAAATATAATTATAGTATTAATTATTGTGTTCTATTCGATTGTTTAAAAAAGAATTATTTTACAATCCTCACTATGAACGATATTTACTTCATTAATTTTTTATTTTATTTCATACTGTTATCGGAAGTAACGCGATATAAGTGTATATTCTGCAAACATAGATTAAAACAGAATGTATTTTATACTTTTTAAACTTCTTTATAATAAAAAGGAGGTTAAATGTACCGTTTCTGATAAGTGGCTATTTTATTTCGAATACTATTATATAATCATGGAATTATTTGACATTCTTAGAAGTACTTCCATCAGAGAATAGTTATTCAGCATTATTTTACAATTTAAAAATATGATAAATATAAAGCAGATATACAATAACAGTATAATTACTATATAAACGGCTAAGGCAGATTTTTTGCAGAAAGTAAGAAAATAATTCTGCTTAATAAATATTTTGTGTATGTCTTTAGTTTTATAGTGTAAAGAGCCCTTAATTTATTTTTAAGAACTTTTTTGTAAATATTTTAATAAGTATAATTAATTCCATATAAAATTGTTGAAAACAAATATTTTCAAAACGAACTTAAAGTGGAAAAAATATAAAAAGTATTACAATCTAGTAAAATATATTAAATACTTATAAAGTATTCAGAATTATATTTAATAAGTACTTTTTTATTAAGTAAAAAAAATATAAAATATCAAAGACATTTAATCGGAAATATTCTCTGAGTTTGTAATATATGAGAAAACGTTATAGTTTCATTTGCTTTGGTAAATGAAAATTGATATTATTTGTATTTAGTATAATTAATAATAATAAATAGTTAAATTTTTTAGAACTGAAGATGAATATTAAATAAATGTAATAAATGTATCTCCATAAAAAATTATTGTAGTTTAAAATTAGGAAGAGTTCTTGTAAATATGCAGAAAAATATTGCCTCATTTGAAGTTAAAATTATAGGAAGTTATAAACTCTTTTCGGTTTTATGTTGAATTATAATTTTTTCACACACACATATATATATATATATATATATATATATATACACATTTATATGTGTGTGTATGTTTTTAAAATAAATCTTTAATTAAATTGTCATCAAATAATTATTTTCTTCAGTATAATTTTTCTAATATCCTTTTTATATATTTAATTCCTAAATGAAATGTAAATACTAGAATAATTGGAGGAAAAATACTTATTCAATATCTTTAATTTGCGCAAGAAATAATATTTAACGTAAAAAAGAATTTAATTTGTTGGAAAATGTGTATATATATATATGTGCTTGTACAATTAAATGTTTTAGTTACGATTAATTGCTCTAAATGAAATTAAATATAAACAAACATGAATTATCGGATTTACTGGAATATCATTCTATTTATTTTTCACAGATAATATTTGTTTATTTTCTAAAAAAAATAACTAATTTGTTTCCTCATAGCGTATAAATGTTAAAATATTCTTTAGAGATGTTGATAATAAGATTAAATTATTTTAAATCTTATTTAAAAAAACAAGGGCTCGAATTTCAATTGATTGTTGTTAAATATGTCATATGTATGAATAATATAAAATATTTTATAACTTCCGTAATTTTTACTTTTTTAAAAGATATTCTTACTATTTCTTTTTTTGATTTTCTTTTTTTCTAGTTGATAGCGAACCTGTAACAAAGAGAAAAATTATTAGAAAAATGAAAGGGTTTCAATATAATGAAAAAATATAAAAATAAAATTATGTAATTTTTATAATGGAGAAAAAATATTCATGTATGATGTATATGTTTCGTTTAACAGAAACATTTAATCAAATGGTTTTGACCCAATAACATTTATTTTGTACACAAAAACAATTCCAGCTCATTAAAAATATTTTATTTATACAATATCTGTTGTAAAAATCACTCGAAGACATAGCGAGTGGTACGTACGCCCGAGTAGGTGTTGCTTCATAGCCAGAGCCTAATTTTCTCTAAACCTGATTTCGTGCCCTTTTTGAAAATATGTCAATCAGTTTCATGCCAAGATATATAATTACTTGCATATATGTTTCGGTGTGCGTGTGTTAATCTTTTATTTCGATAAGGTCATCTGTCTCATCCATTATTGCACCATATTGTTCCAGTTCTCTTACATAAAACATACCTCGGTTACACTAAAGGCCACTGCCCAATGTATTTAATGCATAGAGAACTGATTATTAACATTATATGATTTTTTCCAGTAATTTATTTATATTAATAAATAATTGCACACTAAATCTTTATGACATGTATTCATAAGTTCATTATGTTTGTATGTACGCTAACATTTTATTTTAAGTCGAGAAAAGTAACGAAGTATTTTATTCACTCAGAGATTTCAATTTGAGATACAACATTTTATTATCCCACACATGTTTATGTATTGAATTAGAAGTAAACTAATTGAATAGACTTATTAATGTTATATTTAGATTATTTTTTACATAAACGATGTTTAAAATTTATTAACTTCTTCATATTTATTCGCTCTATCAAATGAATGAAATCTACTATGACATACACAATGCCATTTTTTCAGTTCTACTTTTGACAATTATACATACGCACACACAAATCCACACCCACATTACTAGACAATAGTATTTATATATATATGTATATATATGTAAATATATGTGATACGTTCAAATGTATGTATGTTTATATATATACATATATATATATATATATATATATATATATATATATATATATATAATCAGAGAAAATTATTTTAATTCGAAGTGAAATAGTAAATCTATAAATTATATTTACAAGTTTTAATTTAAACAGATTATAATTATATGAATTCATCTTCAATTTCAAGTTTATAATAGTATAGAAAAACATATTTTGAAATTAAATAATTTATAGACTGCAAATTTTAATTTTAACATACATATGTTTATTTTTTAGTGTATGCCAATAGAAAAAATGGTGCTTTCAAATAAAGTATGATTGAATCTTTTTTGTAAAATAAAAATATTTCGTCTAAACCTATATTTTAAAATATGTATAAATAAAAAAAAATAATTTTCAAAGTAATTATATTATTCAAAAGAAATAAATATTGATTAAATAATTTATTATAGTAAAAGTTTAATTTCTCAACATATGTAACAATATTCTCATAATGTAAAATCTTTCAGTACTTCTTACTACCAGGAAGATAGTTTTTATTAAAAATATTATTTCCAAATTGGTATAAAGCGAATTCATTTATATTTTACTATAAAAAGTATTGCATACCTTCATTGAAATTCGGTGTGAATAAAACAAGCAAAGTTTATTTTATCTTGAGAGTTACAGTCGAATACTAATGTTTACATAAATAATTAAAAAAATCCTTATCTGATAATTAAAGTACTGTATATAAAATTGTAACAAATCTCTTGACAATTAATCAAACTTACTATTTCTTAATATGTTCTTTTTTCTTATTTAACGTGCGAACAGATCTAGATCATCAATTAAATAACTGTTATAACAGTTCATCATTTTGTTCAAAAAAAAGAATCGTAGATGAAAAATGTAAAATCAGATCACGTATAATCTATGCGTGTGTATCATATAAAATATAAAAAAGTAATTGTTAATTACAAGTGAATATAATATTTAAATTAAAGAAAATATTTACAAACCTCATATATATATATATATATATATATATATATATATATATAATACGACAATTAATTTAAAATGATTAAAGTCATTAAAATGTTCAAGTGTCTCATAATAAAACATACAGTACTTATTTGTATTCAAACCGGTACTAGAAAATAAATTTAAGTAAAAATAAGTTGTATCAGTAAATATTCAAATGAACTCAAATATTTTAATGTTCTGAAAAACAACACTTATTACTTAGGATGTATAAAATATTAAAGTGAAAGTCGTACATTCATATATATATATATATATATAAATATGTTCGTGGTGAATCCTAGCACAAAGCTGAAGGACCGGTTATAGCACGACCACGCCTGGCCCGCAGGCCCCTTCACCGTTTTTCTGAGCATGCAGATCCATTGCTAGTTGCCGCTGACTTGCGACATTTATTACTCGATCAATCATTTACATTTTATTGATAATTTATATTTTTATATTGAATATGTAATAGCGGATATTAGACATACACACACACACACACACATATATATATATATATATATATATATATATATATATATATATATATGAGAATATTATACGAAATTATATAAACTTAAGTCAATTTTTCAATTCAATGTAGTTCTTTTAACACTTGTAAATATATATACACTGGATAATATTATGTCTACAGCTATGAAAATAGACATTATAGGTACTTTTAGTTACTTATATTCCTGCAAAGCCATTACTTGTAATTATGTAATTCTATGTAATTTAAAAATAGCATACGTAAATTTTGAGCAGCTTGATAGAAATTAACTACTTATAAATGGTATAAGTAGTGAATGCGATCATAATAAAAAAATATATAAAAAAGTATAAGAAGAAGTAATAACAAAATTAGAAAAAAATGATGTTTACAGTTATTATTTAATATTGATTTTCAAAATTTCTAAATTTTTTGGATTCTTTTGAAACAATGTTAAATTTAAAACTATTCTAATGACTTTAAGTTCAAAAGAAACTCTTTCTTGTAAATATAATATATGTCGAATGTTAGAAATTCATATATATATATATATATATATATATATATATATATATATACACACACACACATTGTTATAGAATTTAATGTGTTAAGTACTTAAATTAGATATAAATCATTATTTTGATAATTTAATGTTTTTATTTTGAAGTATTTTTAAAATTTAATCAGAATTGCTAAGAATTATAATACAAAAACTAAAAATTATCATGAATAATTTAAAAAAAAAATTGTTACGTTTTTTTATGCATGATTTTATTAATGATTACTAAACTTTTTCAGTTCTTATTTTTTTTTATTCTACATACAACGCAATAATTTTTTTTTCATCATCTTGTATCTTGGATCTTTTGTATCTTCTGTTTATCTGTTTATCTATCAATATATTTATCTTTATATATATATATATATATATGTCATACATATTTTCTTTCTCTTTGTTCTCAACGAGAGAGAAAGAAGCAAACAGTTGAACAGACCGTATGTTTTAATATACGAATTCTATAATCCATAATTCTTCATATATATTGAAAATGATTTCTGATTTTAATCTAAAGATTAAGAACAATAATAATAAATCTTAAGAAATATAATCCTCTTAATAATATCTTCTCATTGTGTATATATATATATATATATATATATATATATATATATATATATCTATATCTATAAATATATATATATAAATATATATATATATATATATATATATATATATATATAAATATATATATATATATATATATAAATATATATATATATATAAATGTATATATAAATGTGTATATATATATAAGAGATAATAGAAGAAAGACAAAATTAATTATTACCATAAAAAGTTGATTAACAATAAAGTTATAATTATATGAATTTATTTATTGTCAAAACTATCGTGAAAACTTTATGAAGGTTAAAGTGATACGCATTTTTAAAAGTTTCAGACATTAAAAAAATGTATAATGTAAGCGACTCTTGTAATAATAACAATTGGCACAGTTAATAAATCTGATATAATTATACGTTTGCGTATAAGTTTGTCAATTTGATTTCATATAATCATTGGTTTATATAATATTCTTCCAAGAAATATTCTTAAGCGGTTAAAAATACAATACTGTCATTGAAACATTGTTTCTTAAAAAAATATGCACTTAAACATACATATATATATATATATATATATATATATATATATATATATATATGTACGTATGTATATATAAAGAAAATGGTACATAATAGTTTAACTTTCAATATTTATCATAATTTAGTAATTTCAACTGTATATATATATATATATATATATATATATATATATATATATATATATATATGCCTGCATTGAAATATTGCATTTGAACGTAAAATGCAAATTTTCGCATAATTAAATTGTGAAACGTGAAAATAAGGAAGTAAAACCAAACATGTGCACCGATTAAAGCATATGAAAAAAAACCACTCTCGCTATCAAAAACGGCAATGACTTCAATGATATAGATTTTTTTGTCACATATTGTGCAGTATAACGAAGTAGAGATGTTGACAAGACACACTTATTAAATAGATACAATGTACAATCTCCTTGGACACGTCTACCAGTTTATTGATACAAATAGCTACAGTGGCCAAGCCCTGCCTTTAGGGTTAAAAGTGAGTGTCCACTCAATGTTGGTTGGTGGAAAGACGAACACAACAGAAGGTCAAACGAGCTAATATCTCTCCGACTTGTTTGTTGCCGGTAAAGTAGGCCAATGTTGATGAAGGTACATCATTGTAATTATATTTGAGTCGATCTGATAACGTGAACAGTGAAATATATTGCAACATAAATGAAACGATGCCAAAAATAAATGAATTGTTAATTGCTATTTGATTGTTGGTGATTGATTTACGGTTATTGGCGTTAATTTAATAATGGATCTAAATATTTGTTTAATTTTACATATAAGGATAAGATGTATTCATGTATAAAAATAGCATACGCTTACACGTACATATATATATATATATATATATATATATATATATATATATATATATATATATATATATATATATAACTTATTGTTAACTACGGATAAATTATTCTTTTCTGATTTAAGAATTATATAATATCATATATTAATATACTGAGACAATGATGATTTTTTTAATTAATATGATATTCTTTTCATTTAATTTTCGTTTTTATAATAACTAAATTGACAATATTACTTTGAAAAAAAAATAAAATCAGGAAATATGATGTTTATAAACATAAATTCATCTTGATACAAAACTTGAACGGATATTTAATATAAAATAATTATTTTAAAGGATTTAAATTATTATTTTATTTTCAAAAGTTTGATTCTTCTTTTTGAGATTGATAGAAAAATATAAAATTAATTAGTAAGATTGTTTTAATAATATCAATAATTGTAAGGTACCTACTTAGGACAGCAAATATTGTTCTTGTTATTTAGGGTTTTAAGGTGTGTCGACAACTAAGGTTATTAGCGCCAGAAGAATAGCAAATCCGAGGATAGAAATGTCAAAAAAGAACAAAAACATTTTCACTAATAATTGTAATTAGATTTAACATAAGTTACTTCAAGCATGAGAGCTTCTATACGGGCTTACACATTCATCAACACTTACAATCGTTTAATTTAATTTTAACCACATTATCATTCTTTCCATGAAAGAGACTAAGTTATTATTGCTATAATTTTTAATTTTAATTTTTTTTAGTAAAATATAATTAATTTATTTTAAGAAGTAAATCTTTTTTATTTATATATATAGAAAAAAAGTAAAATCAATGTAAATATATAAATTTAAATTTATAATTTATACTCTTTTTAAATCATAATATTTTCGACTATTTATTTGCGATTTATACATTAAACATGCATATCAACAAGAGAATAAAATATAAAGGTATTTTTTTAAGTATTCTTTAGAAATGTTTAAATTATTTTTATTGTTATTAAATTCTTTGCGTATTCATAGTATTTCTGAATATCATTTATTTTTATAAAGACGATTAAGGATTTGCGTGGTATAAAATTTTGTTAAAATTATCGGTATCAAGAAAGACTACTTAATAAATTTGTACGATTTGAAACCGGTCGTAATAAGAAACCTTAAAATGTCCTGAAAGAAAACTTAAATAAGTTAAGATTGGCTAACGTTACATTTAAAAAAATATACAAATTAAAAAATGTTAATAATAAAACGTTTATTACTTGAAAAATCATATACAATTCCGTGTTAATTAATATTTATTCTCTTATTAAATACTCCTACTTTAGTAAAAACACATGATTATTTTATAAAAGCAAATAAAATTTAACACAAGAATATGTTGAAACAAACTGTATTAAACACACATACATATTTTTCGGATATATATTTCAATTATATTGATATTATTGTCAGAATAAATTTATATTTATTATTGATAATAATTTATATTTAAGTCAAAATATTTAATTTTATTTATTTTTGTTAATATATTTCAAGCAATTCACTTATTTATTTTTCGTGAACTTCTTTTCGAATGTCTTCACAGACATTGGGAAATCCAAGATGAATATTACTGTTTTAATTTTATTGTTTGTATTGTAATTTAAAAAAAGTATCAGTAATTTATAGTTTATCCGCGTGAAAGTATATATATATATATATATATAAAACATTTACTCTTCTAAATAAAATCTGTTTTGTTATTTTTTTTATAAAAAGATAGTTGTTAATGGCCTCACTTCCATAGAAATAATAAATAACACATTCTAAGATGTGCTGTCGATACATTGGTTTATACTTTTAAGAAATATTTTTTGTGAAATTTTTATATGTGCAATAATTTTGATTTTAATGTATAGAGAACTATAATTGAAGTTTTGTTCTTATTTATAAAAAGTTTGTTTTCAGAATGGTTAGATATGAAGCGTTTTGAAAATTAATATATATATATATATATATATATGTGTGTATGTATTGAAAATATAAAATGTACAGAATATACTTATCTGAAACACACCTCTCAACAGTTAAATATTTCTATAACAGTTATTCTCTACAGCTTTTTAATTAAAATTATGATAAAAATATACAAAAATCTATTAACACGCCTTCTGCATCTTATATAATTATAAATATATTTTGTAACGATCGTTTAAAATAGTCCCACTGTGAAGTTACACAATCTATTAAACGAGTACGTTAGTCATCAATCGTTGTATGCACTAAATTCACAAGTAATTTTCTTTCTGATACCATCATCGTTTATAACTTTCAATTCTCTATTGCAAATCATGCAATTTATTCAGTTTGTATCCAGTGAATTTTAAATTATGGATATTGATTTTTTTAATATATAAACCGACAACCTATTTTATTTCTAAGATATATCTTTTTAACCTTGATGATATATACATATAATTTATAATTTATTTATGTGATACAATTATTTGAAATGTTAGAATGAAATGATATAATATAAAATTAAATTCAAACTAATAATTAATTAATAAGGATTCATTTAAGATATTTACTTGAAGGGAATACTTTTTATATAACTAATCTGTGTTTTAAAATTTTAAATGTTAATAAATATTGGAATATTGATTAAAATATAATAAGTTATAACTTGAAGTATTGAATTACTTTTAATCAATTCATCGATATGTTTCCTTTACTTTTTAATCCTTTATATACAAAAATGCATATATATATATATATATATATATATACAAATAATAAAATAAAATAACGTAGTAACTTAGACGAATTTGTCGTTCATTTATAAACAACGATGGTTATTTATGACTGCTTTGTTTGTACTTTTATATAAATTAATATAATACCTATTAACATATGTATTCTTTTCATACATTCCATAGTAGCATTATTTGTAAAAGATCATAAATGCTATGAATATATATATATATATATATATATATATATATATATATATATATATATATATATGCTGCATATAATAATATAAAAATTTATGTATCAATAAATTTAAAATAATTATGCAAATATTGTGTTCTGTTTAGCATGTGTACGTAATAAATCTCAACTGAATAGCTATTGTATACATATGTCATATTTTTTATAATAATCTTATAAATATAGTCACATCGTAAAGAATTGCAAGTGATTCTTGCCAATGTCAGAAAGCAAATGAGTTCGCACCTTGATCTGCCATTGAAGTCACTGTTGTAGGCCAATGGTAACTCCTCACTTGACCGAGAAAATCATCGTTACTTGTATTTTTTACATTTATAAATTAACACGTAATAGTCCATGATGCACGGATTGTTGATATTTACTTTTTTAGAATGAAAATAATATTTCAGATATGTTTCATTTTACTTTCAATATATTAAAAGTAAATTAATCAATTATCTGTAATTAGTTGTATTTCATAACATTTAATAGTTCAAAAGCAACTAAATTATCTTAAACTAATGATATTTTATGGTCTATGCCATAACTATAACTAGTTATATATTAAAAATAGTAATAATATTAAAAATCCGTTAGAATGCATTAATTTACTATTTCCGAAAGTGTTTAAATATCTAACCAATTATTTGTAAAATTACTGCCACTAGTTCTAAAAACATCTAGTAAAACTATTTTATTAACAAGTTTACTTTCAATACACTTTTTATCATAAATATTATGAAAGTAATAAGAGTATCGTATTGAAATTGTATCAAAGAAAGTAAATTTTATAGAAATATGTAAATTTAATTATTATATATTAATCAATAGAGGAAATTAATAGAGAATAATTTTTGATTAATTTTTAAGTCCACCAATTACTTAATAACAAGGAAAATATTTCTGGGATTTACATATTTATATATATACATTTTTTGTTCAACAATTTCTTTCTTATACACATATTATATGCATGCAGTAATATAACTTTTTTTCGCTAAATATTTTATGTAACTCATTAATAAATATTGTATAGATGCTAGATTAAAAGATTAGGGTTTTCTTGTTAGTGATCTCATTTATATAGTATTTTTTATTTTTATATTTTTTTGTAGTTTGTACAGACTTTTATTAAAAGTTTCCTTTCCGCTCAGAAAGTATTTATTTTTATGGAGACACCCGAATAACATCCATAAGTAATTGTGCTATTAATATCTTTGCTATATAAAAAAGGAATTCAAATTTAAACCTACTTTTTAGAAATATGATCTCATAATTAATCTGTAATTAAATTTCCTGTTTTTGTTGACATGTTGATTTATATTTTTGAATTTAAATTCCTTATTTATATATCGTAAAAATATAAGGGCGAAATTATAATTTTGCCTAATTAGCGTTCATGATGGAAATTTGACATTGACGGAAGGTTTAGAGTAGGAGTTTCTTCATATAATTTTATGTTAATTTATGAACAATTATTATTAACACACACAGGAATATTAGTTTTAAAACTATTTTACTAGCAACAGTAATATAATTTTACAAACTATTGAAAATTGGTTATAGTAAACACTTGTTAAAAATAATATTTAATATTTTCGCATTTTGTAAATTATTGCTGTATGTATATACGAATATATATATATATATATATATATATATATATATATATATATATATATATAAGTAAAAAATTAAATTGTAATGACGAATAATAAATTATCATGTTTCAGAGATTAATATTTGATTAGATAATTTAAAGAGTTTTTATTTATTTTTATTTCGACATTTTTTAGTTTTGAAGTATATTATATTTTTTTTTGTAGTAAATATTTTATTAAAATATCCACTTAGCCATCCACTAGTAAATTAAAAGTAAGCACAAAAGGGCAAACGTTTTAAAAGCTTATATTTGAGATAATAGTCTTTATTTTCGAAAACGTATATTTATTTTTAATTTGATTTATTTAAAAAAATAAAAATAGTGGCTGTTTATAAATAATTAAAAAATTCATTTAAATTTAAATAAAATAAATATTTTAAACTGAAATTAGCCATTCTTTCCTTGCGTCTACTTTTAATTTTTAACACCAAAAAATTATATTTTTTGGTGTTAAAAATTATTTTATGTTTTGTTTCAAACCAAAAATAATATTTTTTAAATATATAATATACTGACTTATTGATGTTTACACGCATTTATATATATATATATATAGAGAGAGAGAGAGAGAGAGAAAGAGAAAGAGAAAGAGAGATTCAATTTAGGCTTCCATATGAAAGTATTAAAAAAATCGCAAATCTTTTTAAAAAAATGTTATTTTTTAACTTCGTGAATTTCTTTAATATTTTCATGTGAAATCCTAAATTGAATCATCCTGTATATATACACGCAAATTCATTTCTATGTAGGTTGTTGTTATGAATGGGTCTGTGTGTGTTCATTTATCGAGTAAAAATCTATCAAAATTATTTGCACATATAATCATTCATAGTGAAAAAAATCATCGGAGCGTGATAAATTCGCAAAGAAGAATGATATTAAATTAAAAACGAAAAAAAAGAATCCGTTTATAAACTGGTCTCTCTAGTGGACTGTTTACAGCCTACAGTCAATAACAATGAGTATGTGTATCTGTAACAATTTGCTGACAAGGCGGAGAAAGTGGTACCGTTTGTCTGTGATGTGCGCGGGTTTGAAGCCGCGAGCCTTTTATGGTTCATCGAGGCTGCCGAACCAGCGGGGCGGCTACGTTCCATCGCTCAAAGATAAATTGATTACTACTTTGCAGTTATCTATTCGTGTTTTGTACAGATACGATATTGATTTTGGACGGTGTCTTTTTAGTCTAGTGACAATGTGCAAAGTCATGCGAAGATCACATTGAATTATGATCGATTTTATTGGTTTAACGGTTGTGTCACAGGATTTTCATAATTAAGACATGACACATACATATCTGTTTTTTTATATTTATTGATTACTTTCAATGCTAAAAAATGTATATTTTTGAAAAGAAGATGGGTTTTAACAAAATTATATACGTATATATATATATATATATATATATATATATATATATATATATATATAACTCCGTATTTACATTAAAATAAAGTTTATTTACACTTATCAACTAAACATTTTTGTGAGTGGTAAAGACAATAATTGTTCTTCAATTTGAAAGTGAAATCAAATTATTGATTTTATTTTATATAATTAATGTTTATTTGAAAGTAGTACAACAAACTGTTCATTTAATCATTAAATCATTATTATGTATATATGTATATATATATATATATACACACATACATATATCCATTCATACATACATACATACACTTACATACATTCCTACACATACACACACACACACACACACACACACATATATATATATATATATATATATATATATATATATATATATGTGTGTGTGTGTGTCATAATTCTATTTATCCTGTAAAAATAAATTTCGAGTTTATCTTCCTCCTACATTAAACAGCGAGTTGTTGGCTCATTCAAGTACGAATTTCCAGACGAAAAGTGCAGTTTGATTGTTTGTGGATATTGGTAGTTCTATGAACCAACATCAAAGTATTCGTATACAAATTTACGGTTGTTGCGACAAAGTATTGAGAACCAGTTAATTAATTTTAACAGTAAAGCAAGCAGATATGGGTATTACTCCGATGGTCTGAATATCTTATGAACTTACAATTTACTGGTATACTATTTTTTTAAGTCCATACCTTTCTTAAAACATTTCTCCAACTTCCCACATCACTTATTCTTCGTTTTAATTTAAAAATAATTATAAATAATGTAATGAAATTTAAACTCTAATAAGCTTTGATAAAAAATGTAATTCATTTATAATAACATCAGGAATAGATTTGCTATTTTATGTTTTATATTAATTTATAAATCTTAAAACTATATTAAATAAGAAAAATACAATTACATTTTCAAAAAAAAAATAGTGAAAGATGTGAATGTTTTAAAAATGAAGAGATAGTCATACCTGAGTGATTAGTTTGTCGAGCGGATACCTTGAAATGTTTTTTCTAAGAGTAGTCAACAGAGAGAAACTTCAAGGTACCCAGAAAGATAAATCAATAAAAAATTGCAGTAAAAATAGCATCACGTCGTATGGTCGAGAATAAAAAATTTTTAATTTTTGACTACCTTATAATTTACAAAGATTTAGTTAATTATTTTTTTTATTATTAAGAAGACAATCGTTTAAGTAATCAAATCTAGTTGGTAAAATTTAAATTTTTCATTGTCCTTCAAAGTTGAAATATAACTCTAATTTTTATTCAAAATGGTATTTATTCTAAATTTTCATTGTTTTATCATTAAAATGTATATAATTTATTTAAAGACTTTTTCTTAATATAAAATATTTAATTGTTCTAAATTTATATTTTTTCTTTAAATATTCAAACTGTAATATAACCGGTTTTTGATAAATTTAAATATTTTTTTTTAATAAAAGTTTCAGTAATATAATAACTGATTTGGAATAGCGTTACATTGATTAATAACAATTTGTCATCGTAATTTTTATGAAGTGGATTTAAAGAAAATGAATTATTAGATAAAGCTTACTCTTCCTGTCACGAACTAAAACTTTAATGACAAATACTGATTCAATGATATATTCCTAGAAAAACTTTAATCTTAATTTTATGGTAATTTTGAAAACAGGAATAGATGAATGGCTCGACACTGAATTTTAATTTTAAGTTCTTTAAAATATTCATTTATTATAATTAATAGAAGATTTAGGATTTGCATTACAATATATATATATATATATAGATATATAAATATAAATTTAACACATATTCAGTGTATAAAAAATGGCGATAAAATATCTTGTCGAAAATAAATCTTGGAAGTCATCTATATCTTTTCATTATAATATTATAAAATATGAAAATTCCAATTAATCTATTGACTGTTATAAATCGACTGCTACTGGAGAAATATATTCACGATCGAATTAATTAAAATAGTACGTACACATATGAGTGTGTGTATGTACCTAAAAATGAATTACAAACTTTCATTGCCATTTTGTTTATGTCAATTAATTTCAACATTCTTTAATTTCATTAATTTGATTCGTATAGCAACACGACACTTTGATTGAATTCTGAGTATTAATCATAAGAGAATAATATATATAAATATATATATATATACAATATATATATATATATATAATATATATATATATATATATATATATATATATATACATATATATACAAATGAACCAATGTATTAATTAAATACTGATATTATTTTAATAAAAATCTCAAATTTAAAGAAATTTAATTCTGTTTTAGAATTATTTTAATTATTGATAATTTAGTTTCTTTTTCTCTATCTTTCTATCTGACCCCTACTCTCTTTCTACATATATATATACATATATATATATATATATATATATATATATATATATTATATACATCAAAATTAATTTAACATTAATTGTGAAAATATATAATATGATATTTGAAGACTGACTAGTAACACATATATTACACGTGTTAATTACCAGTTAGAGCAGCTGTTATAATATTTTGACTACCACAGACTATGATTTAAATAATAAGATATATAAATTAAAAAAAATGTATGTAAATTTTGTACCGAAAATAAATTATTTTCGTCTGGATATTAAATAAAAGAATACGAAGGTTCGCCAAGAATAAAGTCATTAATACGTCTTAAATATTCAAAATAATTTATTGACAGTTACAAATCTACTGCAGAAACATCTTTATTAATAAGTGTACATATAGACGACATATATATATATATATATGTACATGTATATATATATATATATATATATATATATATATGCATAAACAAAATTCGAACTTTCATTGCCATATTTTTTGTACAGCACTCAATTAATATCAACATTAATTATTTTCATTAATTTGTTTTTAATGGTCGTGTCTCGTCAAACTGATATTAATTATTCATTTTTGACATCTCTTTTTATCACCCACACTCACTTCTTGCGATTATGGTACGGATTTTCTAAATGCAGTTAACTATTTCAATTTAATTGATTTAGAAATTTGACTCCTTCATATTTAATGCGTACTATGTAATACTTTTAATAATTTTATCACTATTTATTTAAAATGTTTGTGAAATATACATTATATATATATATATATATATATATATATATATAAATTTAAAATTCACTTTTATATAACGTATAGACTGTAAAGTGTCACGAAGTTGTTAAACGAAGTTTCTACTCAAATTAAAATATTTGAGTACCAACCAATGTATCATTAAAAATGTTAAAAGAAATCATTTTTTCTCTTAAATTAGTAAATAATATGTCTTTTTCTTTTGCAATACCTTTTCGATTTCAAATCTATTTCTAGAAAGAAATTTTTTAATTCATCAAAAAGATAAACAAACTAAAGATTTGACACACAAACCAAAGTTTTAAAATTTTTATTCATCCTTATAGTTCAAATATAACCCGTTTCAATTTTTTGAGTAGCGGAAAATTTATTTTCTGAAAAAATATTCAAAAACGAATATATTTAAGAAAAAGTATTTTATTTATTTATGTTTTATATTCGGCTATTATTCTGCGTTATTTTTTAGTTACTTATTTGTGTAAAATATAAAATATATTCTATTACATGAAGAAAAACATATTATTAATTATTTTCTATTTTAGCTAATCTGTTTTTCTGATCCACTATAATTTAATTTATATGAAATAACTAACAAAGCTTTATATAGAAGTATTTCTTATAATAATGGATACATTATGAATACACACATACATACTTTATATATATATATATATATATATATATATATATATATATATATATATATATGTAAGATGTGTATATAACTGAAATCAAGTATTTAATAGTTAAAAGTAAGAAACCTAGTTCATAGTAAAGTTATATTAAAGGAAATTATGTTGAAAGTAGAGAATATTTCGTAATTTTTTGATAAACCAATTTAATTTTAAGTAATAACATATATAAATTTGTGTTAGGTAAACATTTTTGACTTAATTAATTGAAATATATTCATATGGTCAATTAGTAAGTGTATTGAATCAGGGCAAGTGTTTGGATGAATTTTATATAAATTAATTATTTAAATTATTATTTTATACTTAACACAGTAAATACATTTTTTATTAAAAAATTGTTACAATATGCACTTAAATTATTTCATTATAATTGTGAAAAAGTCAATATTAGATTTTAATTCAATTGAGCTGTTTGCAACAAATGTTTAATTTCGAAACTAACTGTATTCTTTTTAAAATATAGTTAGTATTTTATTTCATCCTACCATATATTGCAGTATCAAAAAAGTTTTGAAAATGAATAATGAATCGATCGATGATGGATCCAAGAACAAAAAAAAATACTTTTATTGACTAACGTAAATTTTGTATCAAATTGATTAATATACTTTCATGCAAAGAATCATATATCTATATATATCTATCTATATATATATATATATATATATATATATATCTTGGAGATTATGTTAATTAGGTGTAAATTATTTAAATACTGAATATAAATCGTTTAGTTTTTAATTGGTGAAAAATGACTCATCCGACGTTTCAGATTAAAAATTTGATTTAGTTGACATCATAAGCCATACATACATACATTTGTATATATTATATATATATATATATATATATATATATATATATATATATATATATAACATATACATGTATTTACAAATATATACATACATATGTATTTTTGATATAATAAATATAAATCTTCTTTTTGCATGAGTGAATGTGTATGGAAAAAATTTAATATTAAAATGAATAATCGGAAACAGTTACTGCTACATGCATAAAGTGTGCGTTTTGTAATTTATTTTTATTTAAAAGCTTGTTTGTTGGAAGACTGGTACTGAGTGAACCATTAAATTACTTTAAAATTCAAGACAGATAATTCTGTCAAAATGCACTGTATTCTGCAAGCAAAGTAATTTGAGAAAATATTTTCACAACACTTTTATAATTGAAAAAAATATAAAAACTTTTTTAATATTTTTTAAGAATATATATATATATATATACGTATCTTTCTTTTGTTGTTATTGTATGAGAAAAAATAGACCTCTCAAGAATAAAACGCAAAATTTATATTTAACTACTAGCATATATGAAATGTAGGCAACGGAAGTAGAAAAAAATGGAAAGAAATTAATTTATAATTATAGAACAAAAAAGATAGAATGATATTAGAAAATATATTACAAACGTGTTGTACATTATAGAAAAAAAATGAATGTATATATCTTGAAGAAAACTACGAACGGCAATGTACGTCAAAAAGAGATCATCTTGTATTTTAGATGGTAACATCGATTAAGACATATATATATATATATATATATATATATATATATATATATATTAATAAATAAAAAAGTCAACAGAAAAAAAAAACATTAGAAGAAAAAACGATATCTGGATCATTGCAAGAGAATATGAAATCTTGAATGCGGAAGCGTGATGTTAAAAGCAGATTAGTGGAGACTAATTGAATCGCTTTGACGCGCTGCTCAAAATGTAACTGAAAAGCTTAATCGGTGACAGCCCGGCCTACGGGAAGAGAAATTCGAATATTGGATGAAAAAAATCCGTTTTAAACGCAACACCTTATTAGGATCGATGTCGATAACCTTTTTCAAAGACTGCACATACAGTGTTATAGTTCTGTACAATCACAAAATTGACCCTTTCACTGGACAATCATTCTTTTTTTGTAAATGGTAGTAGCTATGGTCATTTAAATACTGTCTTGTTTATTATTATTTAATTGACATAATAGATTTTGATTATGTCGAACATAATTATATAGACATATTTTATATACCTACATACATACATACACTCATATATTTATATATATATATATATATATATATGTGTATACATATAAGTATGTGTGTGTGTTAATATAATATAAATATTTTTTATACATTTAAAAAGTTTAAAATAACTATAATATGAATATGAAATGAATAATCATTTGTTAAGAAATGTAATAAGTACACACTTGTTAAATAAAAAAGGCATCAAATATTAAATTATTATGTGATTTCTAGGATTTTAGCTTTTTATTGTTACTAAACATTCCATTTTTTTAGTTTTATTATATTATTAAAATACTATTCGATATGTATATATGGATATTTTAAAAAATATTGGTTTTGAATATAAAAGAGTACTAATATTATAATAAATATATTATTCGTTATAAAAAAAAATATATTATTGTTTGTATGATTTATATCATATGCAATAATTATCCAAAAGTTGCTAATCTAGTTCTGATTATATAACTGATGAAGGTTAGTAAAATTTAAGCAATAAACAATTAGATTACTGATTTTAGCATTATGCCTGAGGTTGGATTGGCGCCTGACTTTATTTTATCTTTAGTTCGTTTTAGACATATTTTTTCAATGAATCGGAAATACCATTTGTTATAAAAAACATTTTTTATATAAATATTATATATATATATATATACATATATAATATATTCACGGTGTGTTCGAAACAAGTTTAATGTCACACTATACAAATTTTACTCATTAATTATTATTTTTTTATATATTTCAGTCACGTTCAACTACATTCATGAATTAATATATATATATATATATATATTGACTAATATGTAATAAATTCCAATCTAGATGTGTGTTATTTTTATTGAGACTTAAAAAGGGAGGTAAATTTATTTTCATTTATTTTTTATCTTTGAACTGTAACAAACGACATGTTCATTGCTTTTCTGTATTATTTTTGAAATCAAAAAAATAATAATAAACTCAGTCATATTTTTATATTAATTGATACTTTAAGTATATTATTTTAAGACGATTTATTATTATTCGTAGTCGAAGAATATAAACAGTGCATTTTTTAAAACTGAAACAGATATAAATAAGTATCTATAAAAGAGAAAATATTACATGATTTAAAGTAAGTGTTTTCATTAAAGGGTTATAAGAAATGCTAATAGAAATTAATTGTTTGAAATAATTATGTTTCATCATAATTTTAATTTTAGATATATTTCACAAAAAATATAAGAGTTACCTTCTTTTTAGAATAACTAAATTTAATGAGAATAAGAACTGAACATTCAACTAAATTTAAAAACATGTCAATAAAAGTATTGTATGGTTACATAAACAATTGTCTATTAAAATAGTAACTTCGATGATTTTTTTAAAACATTAGGTTGGTAAAAAAATAATTGCGGTTTATGATTTTTAAATTTATGTATATTTTTCATATACATTCTTCTCTATTTTAAGTGGTTCAGAACTATTGGATGACAGACGCCTAACTTTTATGCAAGCTCTTGAATAGATCTCTTTCTGATTCAACTATCGCCTTCAGTTAGTAGTTATGAACTGAAGAAAGACGCCCGTGCACTATTGCACCGTACGTTTCTTAACAGTACCTACACCAAAAGCATCATTTAATTTACGAGCATTTTCAGCTGCTCTACCATCCGTGTTGAATTCATACAAAAAATTTTGCTTTTATTGGCTTTTTTCCATTTTTAATTCAATAGCCCAATTTAAAGCAAAATTAATAATAAAACCAAAGCCGATGTTATGAAAATACAAACCGAAAATCGATTTTAAAATGATATTAACATGAACATGATGAAATGACAATTTCATTAAAAAAAATTACAATTCAGAAAACCAAAACTGTAATTATTTTTCCACTAATCTAATAACATCGAGAAAGATGAAAATATAAAAAAAATAAAGATAATTGCAAAATATACTTTATTTACAAGTTACTTTGTACATAAAAATGTTCACTCTGTACAAAGTGCAAATAGAGGAATTTATATTTTCTACAATGACAATTATTAAAATTTCATAAAAGGAAATAATTTAAAACTTTAAAAAATCGTACTCTTCTTTTTTATTTCATATACCCCGGAAATTGCTTAGTGCATATATATATATATACAGTAGACAACATTTATAATTTTATATTCTTATTAATGCATTGTTTCAATTTGCAAAAATCATTTCACCAAAATAGTACGGACTAATATAAATAAATTAATAATGATGTAGAACAATGAAGACGGTGGCGACATTTTCTTTATTAATATTTATTTGTGCACCTTTTGCAATACATAACACACACACTACGTGCATGTTAAAAAATATTTATATAAGTTGAACCCACGCTAGCTTGTAAACTGTATCAGCAAACAACATACCCACATCTTTTTGCATGTTTGTGGCCGTCACAGACACGTAATTAGTCAAATTTTAGTCTGTTGAATCGTCGTGTCGTTGTTTTCGTATTCTCTCTTACATTTCAACAATATTTAAATTGATATTTTTGTAAACGTATCATTAAGAAACGTTTCATGATGAAATAATTATTCCATTTAATATTTTTTTT
>CM068317.1:32290000-32312500 GCA_034766995.1 Acanthacorydalis orientalis
TGTAGTGCTTATTACTTTGTCATGCAAGTTATTTAGAAATACTAAAGAAACTCGTACAATTCTATAGTCAGGAAATAGTGGATATAAAATGATTCAGTAGTGCGTTGTACAATGATGACACCGATCTGATTATAAAGCTAATACTAGGAGAAACATGTTAACTACATATCTATTATAATTATTGTACCTTGCTTTAAAAGTTATTGGCACATATTAACATTGATATTGGCAATAGATTACGGAGAACTAGTTAATATCATACATATATATATATATATATATATATATATATTTACACATATATACATATATATATATATATATATATATATATATGTGTGTGTGTGTGTGTATGTGTATACATTTATATGCGCAAATTTACATAAAGTTATTTTATGATAGAATCGAGAAGAAAGTTGTAGATAAAATAAATATAATAAGTTAATGAAAGCTTTTAGATTTAAATCACATAGAGGGAATAGTTGATTACAACGGTACAACCGGATCGTATTAGGAGAAAAAAACTGTTTTTTTATACTTTTTTACTAAAATCATAAATATCAAATATACTTGTTTAAAGGATAGTGTTTATGATAAACTTCAAGAATGTTCCGATTTTTTAACTTCTTTTCGTACTTACGGATTTGAAAAGAAAAAAGTATTTTTGGAATTTTAATTTTGTAGGATTTATATATAGTCCTTATTTATAGTCTTCTTTATAAAATTACTCCATGGATTTTTTTTCTCTATTAAAATAAAGGACGATTAATCTTTAAAGAAAATATTTAAATTATTAATTAATTACTAGTCGTAAGTTGTTAATAATTGATTACATAATGTATTAGGGATGTACTTGGAACTTTTGATTGAACTTGTATATATATATATTGCATAGTTGAAAATATAAAGAGATACGTCAACGTAATCAGTTCTATGCTATATATATATATATATATATATATATATATATATATATATATATATATATATTGTTCTGATGATATTTTTCTTTTTGGATTGTCTGAGTGTCTAGTCCTAACGATTATTTTCGGAAAGTGTGCGTTCTTTAGATAGATATTAGAAATGTTATTATCTCACTTTAATGTGGTAAACGTGCTAAAACTGTAGTTGAGAATAGATATTCAAATTAGGTATTCAATCAGATGATCCAAAGGAACGATAAGCATCAGGATATATCACATATATCAATGGTGTCACAGGTATATAAACATACTATTATGTTAGGTTAGTAGGAAAATAGTTACTATTTTTGTTTTATGAATGCTAACCTTTTTTTTCAATAAAAGTATCATTTCATCGTATTCATATTAATATCAATTTAAAGTGATTTTTTAGTCTAGATTTTGGTATCGTCGACTTTGGTTTTATTATTAATTTTGTTTCAAATTGGGCTATTGAATTAAAGATAGAAAAGAAGCAAATAAGTACATTTTTTAGTTTCAATAATTTTTTGTATGAGTCCAAAACGAGCAGTAAAACAGTAGAAACTGCTTGTAAACTAAACGATGCTTTTAGTGTGAGTACTGTTAAGGAACGTACAATGCTATGGTGGTACCAAACGTTTCATGCCAGGGACGTGACTTTTGAAGATGCAGAAGGTCGCGGGCAACCTTCTTCATTTTATAACGACCAACTGAAGGCATTAGTTAAATCAAAACTACGCACAACAATTCTAGATCTTGTTCAAAATTTAGGTGTTTCTCATCCAACAATTCTGGACCATTTAAAACAACTAGAAAAATCAAAAAAGAGAAAAATGTATATGAATTTTCAGATCGTAAACCGAAATTATTTTTCTACTAACTTAATAATTTTAAACATTACTACAGGATACCTCAAATTACCGAATATTTGAATTACTGCAAAGCTAGTATAATATTCAATAATAGCTATTAATATAACTATTTGAAAATAATATTAAGAATAAAATATTAATCGTTGCATGAAAGAAGTAAAACACTTTTTTTCTAAAAATAATATGGTAAAATATAATTTAATTTTTAAATGCAATCATTAATCATTTGTTGTTTTCATTGGATTTATTAGATAAAATATTTAACTTGGAATTACGTTTAAATATTTTCATATTTAATTCACATTATTTAATTGAATAAATGGAATATTGAAATTACGTTTTTGAAGCTATATCAAATAAAACAGTTGTTATACAAAGATTAAAAATGCAAAAGAGATTTAAAAGAGTCTACAAACAAGACAATGTTAGGGAAATGAAAGTAAACGGGTTATATTTATAAACATAAGTACATATGTATGTATATAGTACGAAATGTGCCCAAAGAGATCATAAATTTCGAACGAACTTAATTTTACGTCAACGAATCCGTTATGTTCAACACTGGAATCCTAACAATATGGATGTCGAAGAAAAAAAATACTATGTACACATACAATTCGAGAAGTTTTCATATAGTAAATAAATATTTACGACAGTATGGTAGATATCAATGCGAACGATGCCGAAGTCTATTTCTGGCTATCCGCTGGCAACATCGTTAAAAATGATTTACGGTTCTAAACCGGCTCAACACACAACACGTTCAGTGTGTCCGGAGCGAACAAATATGAATGTGATTTTGTCACATGAATAGATGTGATGTGCAGATAGTGGACAGCTGGATGTCGAATGACATCGCGCTCTCGTTACGTAATCAATCGAGATTGTTTCTTCGGAGGTCAAAGTTCTGCCATGCCCCGTGTCGTAAACAAATTGTCTTTTTATCTATCAGGATGATTAGTATTTTTTCTAGAACCCGGACCCACACGTACATCTACATATCTTATTGTGTTTGTTTGTCTGTATGTGTTTATTGCGAATCAAATATTCGAAGGTGATTTAGTAAATGAATTTCGTGAAATAACTAAACGTCCCCGAAGTTTTATATTATATTTAAATGTTAACGACACAGCCATTGTATAAATAAGATAGTTTTATTTAAATTTTAATCCGTGATAATTGTTATAAAAGTGAACTTTAAAATCAATAAAATAAACATTATTAAACATATATTTGGCTTAAATATGAATACAATCCGTATAGTTTCGAAATGTAAAAGTAATTTAAAAATCAAATAAATTAAAAATATATTTTCGAACGTTCGACAACCATTCTTAAATGACAATTGATTGTGGTCGATTGATTTTTTTCTTGAATTGTGAAAAATATTTCAAGTAATTTAATTAATTCTAATATTATGTATTACTAAACAGTATAAATATATCAATATGTGACCTTAGTGTTATAAAATGTTTATAACTACAATAAAAATAAATAACAAAAAGTGAAAGAGAAACGTGGAAAAATATATTTTTTTAATGTTATATTCATTTAAAAAAGAAAAAATAACAACAGAAGTAATTGTTTGTTTAAAGATTATAAAATTATGATTTTTAATTGTGCAATATTCGATTGAAACTACAAAACCTTATCAACTTGCAGTCGGCTTTAGATTATTTTTTTAAACGTATTTATTAATTAGATAATTACCAAATACGTTAACCTATAAGGACTATTAAAAAAATAAATTCGTAAATAAATTTAATTCTAATTTTATTAAATTTGACAAGCTGTTTTTCATATTATAAAAAATATTACCTCGAATTAGGTTAACAGTAAATACATATATAAGTAACTATTTTCTATTCATATATATATATATACATATATATATAACCTTGATACAAAAATAACCTAGAAAATTCAGTTCACATGAATAAAATAAATTAACAACTAAATATACGAGGTCACAGAAAAAATAAAAACGTATCATCTTTACAAGATTATTATCTTTTAGATCTCATATACCACAACAAGTTGATTTTAACAAATAAAATTAAATATTTGTCGTCTATATTTTAAGAAGAGTATGGAAAAGTTATGAAAATGTACAATTAAAAATTATTTACATGGACGTTTCTGAGATTTATTAAGAAGATGTTCATGTAAACCGCAAAAGTACCAAGCTAAATTTATACAGATACAAGTTTCATATATATTCTTTCGTATATTACATAAATATCTTAAGGATAATTGCTGTTACTTGGAGATATTCCTGATCAAAATACAAATCATAAATTCAAATGATAAATGTAATTTTAAAAATTTATTCTTTAACAGTGATAGCATTCAAAAGATGTGTGTGTGTGTGTGTACCTTAAATGAAACACGATTCCAGATGAAGAAGAGAAATATATAAATCTTCTTTTTATATTCATTTTTATGCAGGTTATAAATTATGTTAATATGTATATAGGGTCAAAATAGGTTAATGTATTTTTAACAGTTATTTTTTGCAATTTCCTTTTTTGAAACATGCATTTTGTTTATACATTAAATAGTGTTTGTGAGCTCCTCTTGTTTTAATACATATTATTTAATTAAAATAAGAAAATCAAACTAATTTTTTATATTAAAAAATTCAGTTGATTAATAATATTCTTGTTTTTTTATAATAACATTTTATGTGTTACTATTTATTTAATATAAACCATAACAGTTCATCGATATTTATGAAGATAATGCTTCAATTAATTAGTTATTTATTTTATTAATTAAATTTTTCTATGTTGATTTTTTATCTAATGAGATTTTTACTTCTTGTGAGTAGCTTCAGTTCAATTTTTTATTCAGAATTTTGAACTTTTAACATACATATTTTTTGAATACTAGTACAATTTTTCCTCACAAAACTTTCTAATTTATTTTCATTTTACATATTACTATAAATAATCGAACTTTTCAGTTTCAGTTTGAATAAATAAATAGCCCTAAAATGAATTTTAGACGTTTTATATTTAGAAATTTATATATATATATATATATATATATATATATATATATATATATATATATATTTATGTGTGTGTGTGTGTACGTAATAATCGCAATTACAAAATATATGTTAAAAATTTAACAGATTACATTTTATACGTAGTTGTGAATTGTATATTAAATTTATTATTTTTTACAACTGAAATATTTCAGAAGTAAATTAAATAAAACATTTCAAAGATCAAAGTGCAATTTTTAAAAAAGGCGTCGAGTCTTGAGAGAGTTTGCAGTGTAACATCATGTATGAATATATGTATATATATATATATATATATATATATATATATATATATATATATATGTGTGTGTGTGTGTGTGTGTATAAATTGTATGTACATGTTTATATTCGTGTAGATATATAATTTTGAATTATTGATAACGTATAAACATCATCAAGTTGACCACTGTAACATACGTATGATAAAAAAAAGAATAATAATAAAACTGAAGAAGAAATGGGCGCGGCTATGTGTGCTAAGACACAAGCGAATCGACATAAAACGTACGTGGGTTTAGCGCACGGTCACATACATCCATCTATCTATATCTACAATATAAAATATTCATAAACGCAAAACAGATCAAGATCAAAGCGAGCTGTGACCAAAAAAGTGGTCTTCAGAAATAATCCGCAGCTCGTCAAATGTTTATAAAAAAAATCACAATCACACAAGCAAATACCGATCTTCGACCAATAGGCGAATCGTATACGTCAACTGTTTAATATTGTATTGTATGAATATGTAACATGTACTTATATATTAAAGGTATACACATTCTCAATAAAATTACCGTAAGAAATCACTGATAAGCTGTATAATGAAGATGTGCAAGAATTGGCTGGTCGTGCATGCTTCTAAATTTGACACGCGCATCTGTCTTCTAATCTCTTCTGATTAAAAATTTACTGGTGATAGTGTAAGTTAATTCCTAGTTAGAGAATGGAAGAATCTGTCGGTTTTTTTTCTCTTTATAATATGCAAACTAAATTTATTAACTTATTCTATAAGCCTGTTTTTTATTAAGTACAGTTAGCGTTCAGAATCTTTTTTTCAACTGTATCACACGATCAATGGTTAAATGAACATTAGAAAATCAGAAAGATGATAATTTATGTAGCATTAATCTGAGATAAGATGATTTCGTTTAATTTTAATTTCATTCAATGAAAATTTCTAAATATACTATTATTTAACGTCTTACAAATGTGGTGATTTATAATCAAAATAACAGACTAATATATGGGATCGAAATAAAAAATATTCTTGATATAATTAATTATAATTAAATTACAATGAAAAATATATAAATAGAGAATATTGAAATTTCGAACAAAGTTCAGTCGTTGAGAAAATGCAAGTATAATATTATTATTCTACTGTTAAAATTGGAACGTGTATAGTAAAATTAGGATTAATTTTAAACTCGTTTTTTGAAAGAAAATGTACAAATACATTATATGTATATATATATATATATATATATATATATATATATATATGTGTGTGTGTGTGTGTGTGTGTGTATGTGTTCATATTTTATAAAATAGTAATTAATCATTATATTAAAGATATAAAAGTATTATTAAATCTCATAATTCCTTTTTAGCAATATTTCAATCATTGTAACTTAATATAAAATTATATACAAAATGATAAATTAGTTAAGATAAAAAATATATTTCTGTAAACTGTCAAGGTTTATTCAGAAAATTGTTGAATTGATATATAATTAAACAATTTTATGGATAAACCTTCAAGATATAATCTCACAACACACACGAAAATATAATTGTACAATAAGTAGCTATAAATTTGACAATATCATTATATTTCATCGAAAGAGTCATTAATTAGATATATGTTTACTTAAATCTTGTTTTATCTTGTTAGTTTAATAAATAATGTAATACGATATATGGAAAAAAGTGTTTATGTAACAGTATTTCTAATTAGTACGAGTACAACATTGTTGAGTTGTAGAAAAATAATGATTTATTACTGAAAATTATATTAGTTTAATTACATAAAATGTATAAGTGAAATAAAAAATATTTATAATTGTTTCAAGTTTTAGAAATTGATATTGAAAATATTTAATATATTAAAAAATGAATTAATTTGTGAAAATATATTATAATTTTAAATTATTTCAACTGATAATTATTTTAATATGAATGATTTAGATTATAATTGTTGCTGGAAGTTAAATTCGATTAAATATCATTTTGCACCTTTTCAATCAGATATTGGTAGTTTCTGAAACTTATTACAATTTTTACTATTTACGAATATTAATAATAGTGACTTGTATACGTGATTTGATCGGTTGGTTTTCAATTTTTGATTTGGAGAAAATTAAAGTATTAGCATAGTAAAGTATGGAGTTTGTTTTCACTTTTTTCCTTTATAAGTTTTACATGCATAGATTTTTCGAAATCGGGTAAAGATTATTACCGTTTGATAGTTCAATATCAATTAAGCATTACATCAATAAATAAAAAATATAATTTCTTAAATAATGTCATTAATTATTTCATAAAAGTTTAATATAATATATTATAAAAATTGTTAAAAATATTATTTTAAATCTTAATTACTTCATATAAATAACACATAACTAGAAAAGTTAAAAAATAATTGAATTGATATCGCAACAAACAGAAACTATAAATATAATGAGTAGAATAAATAATTTTCAATGAGACTGATTTATGTAAAGAAGATACTCGTACTACAAAATAAAAGAAATTATTGAATGAGAGCTGAAAAATATAAAAAGGTTTAGGAAAAGACCAAGAATTTAATATAACTACTCTTATAATTAAATAAGAGTACGAAATTATCTTATTCTTTTTTAAAAAGAAATACGTATATTTCATCAACTTTTTCTAAATTATTACTAGAAAATCTTAATAAATCACATTAATTCTATAAAAACGTGATTATTTGATTACCATTTTATCAATATGATAAGATTATAACAGTGTTACTGTCACTTAATTAACCATTTTAAGTACCATTAACTTTCACATTTGATTGACATCTTCGAGTGTTAAATAAGTCATCAGGTTCAAGACATAAATGCTTATTTTTTATAAAAAAAGTACTCAAGTACAGTCAATTAATATGAAATAAACGATTTAGTAAACGATTACTGTAGATTTGAGACAAGAAATTTAATATAAATTATGGCTACAAAAAATTACACAGTTCATTAATAACTGACAGAATACTTTTTAATTTAATTCAAATTATAATTTATTTTTTAAATATATTAAAAATTATAAATAGTAAATATTATAAAAAACGCTAATTATTTAAAAGCAGTAATGAAAAAAGGAATACATTGAATATTTTGATCAAATTTTTTTCTAATTATATGTTTTGGTATTTAGAAATCATATATATATATATAATGAAAAATTTAATCAACTAATTAGTTAATTAAATAAATAAGTTAATCAAAATTGCTATAATCTCTCTAATTCATGGATTCTAAATAAAAAAAGTGGATTAAAAAATAGTTATAGAGTAGAATCGAGTTGATATTTCCAATAAAAGTAAAAATTGAATGCAAAATTCCACTACAATTTCTTCAATTTTTTACATGAATACATTAACCAAAAATTAAAATAGATAATTGGTGATAATAATAAAAAAAATATTAATAGAATAAAAGTATTTAATTTTCGCTTCTATATTTGTTTTATTATTTGTTAAATGAGTTGAGAAGAAAAAACTAAAACAGTTTTCAAAAACAAAATTTTGATATAAGAAATGTTTAATTTTATAATGGGATCTTATGAAAATATTTAATACGATTTACAAATATTTATTTTAAGAATCAAAAAACTATATATATTTAAGGATATTTATGAAAAATATTATGTTTGCATTTTGAATTTTTAAACTTAACTTTGTTGCAGAATTTCCTTTATACTTAGTATCATATGAATAATGTTTTCTAATAATTTTCTGAGTATATTATTTTTTGTTAAATTTGTGAAAACTATGATTTTATATAAATCTAATTGAATAAATCGATCCATAATCGTAATTTTAATGTTATAACTATCAGTCTTCAGTCATCTAATCGAATAATCTAATTTTACTAATTACAGTAAGTTCAAGTGCTTAAAAACTACTTATGACTTGCAAATAAAATAATATTCTCATTATTTCAAGTATCATCTCATGAACTTAAACCGATCAATATCAAATATATGACGATACATCGTTGAAAAAATATCATCTTTCATCTCTTCACTTATTTAATATTGAATATCACTTCAATAAGTTATCCAAATGACAGATAAAGATCTAAAAAATACACCGTTTTATACGTAAAAGGAAATCGTTTATGTCAATGTATCGGCCGGCAGTTTATGCTGTTTTATGCGCTTAAATGTACTTGATATTTTTTTTTGCCGGACTTTATTTCTTTGATTCTGTATTGAGCCCTTCCGATCGTTACCACTTTCACTGTTTCAAAAAATATTCTTGACATTGACCAGACGGATGTTTTAACACCTTTCTTTTTTGCACTAGTATTGAGTGTTTACTGTACGCGGGTCAACGAGAAGCGGATAGCTAGATACGCTCTTTATACGCAATGATTTATGATTCAATAAAATTTTCAATAAAAAAATAAGTGGCTCGCTTTTTTGTGTATGTGCAGTGGTACATTTTCAAGTTTTTTATTGAAGTTTTTTATTTATATTATCATGTTTACTGGTATTTTTATATTTATATGTACCTGTCGTCATAAAATTCAATCGTTCTTACATCAAGTGTCGAATATATATTTGTTTATATATAAACTTCTCTTTTGATTGTTGTGTCAATTGCATCAAAGTTTTCAGATGCAGTACATTAAAAATATTTTATATACGTTTCAGTATTTTACAAGAAGGTGACGTCTGTGTAAATATAATAAATTTTAAATAAATCAAACAAACAGACATTCACTGCAATTTATTCGAATATATTTTCAATTAATATACTTTAAAATTTTCGTTTGAAAAAAAGAAAAGAGATTAATTAATTTATAAAAAGAAACACATAAGTAAGAATTTATTTTTAATACAGTAACGAAAGTAGTTTTATTTATTTTTATATTATATTTAATTTTATGATTAAAAAAAGTAATTGATGGCAGTACTGTGTTCCATGTCATATTGACTGGTCACGTCTTGCAATTTTAAGTGGTTCAAAACATTTTTCTTTAATATAGTAAGACAACCATACGTCCAAATAATTATTTGTATTGAAAGTAATGCTTTCAGTCAAAAAATCGTATTGAAAATATTAAAATCAATAAGTTCAAAAAGATTAATGATTTAAAATATTTGAAGTAAGAAATTCCAATCAAGAAGTTATGAATACATTTCAAGTGGTTAATGTAACATTACATATGACTTAAAATATTTGATACCAATTTTTCAACCAAACGAAATGATCCAAATTCTTTTAGAAAGTTAGTCTATAAATTAATAAATTTAATTTATTTTTAATTTCAACTGGATGTGTTAATATGTTCGTGATTAAATATATTAATAACAATTGTAAATAATTTAATATATATATATATATATATATATACATATACATATGTATAAGATAAAAAATAAAAAATATAAATTAGACAGATTATTTAAATTAAATTATTTATGAAACACGCTCACTTAGAATGCATCTTAAATTTAGAATAATTGGTATATATGTATACATATATATATATATATATATATATATATATATATATATATATATATATATATATATAAAGAGAGCGAGAGTGTACTCAATTATTTGTTCTGTAAAAAGTGGGATCTCAAAAGCATTAATTTAATTTGAATTATAATTTTAGTCCTAAACAAATTTCATGTCATAATGCTATTCATTCTCTTTTAATTATATTTGTTTATTAATTAAAAAAAAATCGAATATAAATCACATAGTCAGAAAATAACTGTCAAAAGAAAGTGAATGTAAAATAAAAGACACACAAAAACATATGCATTATTTATAATAAAATAAATATTTGTTATAGTATTTTTTATCATTTGGGGCTATATTTGATACTATTTTTGTCTTCTAAATAAAAGTAGATACATATCACCAATGGCACACTCAGGATTTAATGTGGGAGGGGGATGAATTGAATGGATAAAACATTTTTAATTTGAATTCAATAAAATTCATTATGTGATTATAAAAATTCATTTAAAAAATACAATCCAGTTTTCTTTTCTTTTTAAAAAGCTCTTGAATTACTGCAGTCGTAGTTACATTATCTCTCTGTGTATATATAGGGGATAGTAATTTTTCCTTTTTCTTTGGGGGGTGCCAGGACCCTTTGGCTTCCCACTGGGTGCGCCACTGCATATCACAAATTTAAATCAAACCACTACAAACTGTTAATTCTTAAATTTTATTAATCATATAACTAAATAATTTTAAGTGTACCTACTTATAGTATTTAAAAAACATCTTATACGTGGTTAACATTTTATTTATTGTACCCTTTATTTATAGTTACCTGATTTTAATACAATATTCTAGATCATTTATTTACCAGCATTTAGCTTATTAAAAACAAAACTTTCTTTTAATATTTTTTTTATTATGATTTTTATTTTATTTCGTGCCACTAAGACCACTTCTATGTTTTATATTTTTGTTTAGAATTTTTTATACAGCACGTTGTTGAAAATTTTAATATAATATTTCAACATAATTTATTACGTTCAATTTTTAATATAAAAATTAATTGGTGAGCTTGCGATACGTTTTATTTTCTGTTAAACGATTCGTTTCAACAAGTAATTGAATTAAAACATGGATGTAATTTATTTTCAATAATAGTATACATTAGACGAGAAAAATCAATAAATTGACACTTGAGAAAGGTTTATATGTTCAATCTCTGATTAATGATTCTTATATTCGATTCGACTTTAAGCTATATTACTTTTTATAAAGAAATATCGGTTTAAAACTAAATAAAATATTTTACTGTTCAAATCCATTCTAAAATAACCTTGATAATTACATTATCAGTTTTTCAGGGTTCGAGTTCGATATGTCTGAAAGTTATGAATGTGTACGAATATATTTGTATGAGTGTATATATAAGTGTGCTTTTTCGTTACATCATGCTATTATTAGTTTAATGGCTATAATTACATTAAATCTAAAATGGAGCAAATAAATTCGATTGCGATAATGTATAAAAATGATACGTTGTCAGTTATAATCAATATTTGAAATAACAAACTAATCGGAATAGTTCATAAATCATTCAATACAAATAAAAAGGAAATGGAGTTAAGCAAATCACATTAAAATCCATATAAGTGCTTTATTAAAAACCCATCGAACCATATAAAACCAATATTTTCACATTCTCTCAAGTATAAAGAACTCATTACGTGCGAGCAAAACGATGTTGACTTAACGAACGACAAAAGCAATTTATTATTACATATTTTCGAATCAATTATTAATGAAAATGTCGATTTACTAATCGACTTTAGTCTGAGAAAAAAAGCGCTACACAAGACACAAATATGTATCTGCGTTATGTGTAACTGTGTATATTTAAAATGTATATAAATGTTATTGTAAAAAAAGAGATAATAATAAATAACGTCCCGCTGTATATAGTTAGTTATCCGCTAATTAAGAGTTACGAAACTTTGCTCTAGTTTATAACGCTTACCTGTGTCGCAGCACGCGCTCAGCAGTGACTGTGCGTTTCTGTACAGGTAACACCGGTCGAACATTCACAGTCTAAACGATGCTAGTCACAGAAGACACCTGTAGTGTAGTAAAATGGTCTTACGACTTTCTTCCTCGGGATTTCACTTTTTGCGACATTAATTATTATGCATTTGTGATAAAGATACACAGTGTCGATTCGTGTACGATACGATGTTTCTGTTTCTTTTTCGCGATGATACTTTCTGTTGTTAATTTTCGTCAGTCGGCTATGTCGCTAAAGAAGTTTTAAACGCTTCAGGCGAGACACTGAGTTCGAATCCAGGGCGTGGCGTTCTGATACATTCTTATCCCTTCGGGCAATGTTGTTTTATATTAATATGTTACGGATTTATATGTGTTTCCTCTTGATTTTTGAAGATCTCTTTACATTTAACTATGATACATTTATATATATATATATCATATATAAGTTTCCGATTTTTTTTGTGGTTTGCCTTTCTCTGTCATGCTTTTTTCTTTTTAGATTCGCATTAATCTCTATATGCGGTTTTAAGATATTTGATTTAGATACTTCCGATTATTTTTTTCTAAGGCGAATAAGTGATTGATGCATATCTAATATTTTTTTTATTTCGTACGCTTTAATTAACTTTATTTCTTTTTTTATGTCTGAAAAATTCGAACACTTATAATTATTGAAATTTAAAGCTTCACATTTTATATAAATTACTTTAATCACAAGACATATGTTTTTTATCACTTTAATTTTTTTTTAAAAGTGTATAACTTCTGTAATTAAATTGATTTAGTGCTGTTTATTTGACACAACTGAAAATGTTTCATTTAAACATTTCAAGAGATATTCCGATAGTGCACGTATTTATTTATGATTTATCCATTTGAACTTTTAAAATATATCGGTTTTCTATTTATGTATAAACCCTGTTAAGTGTTTTTTTTTATATAATTTTTTAAACTGTATATATATTTCTTGACAAATATCGTGAAATGATGATTAAGTATATGACTAAGGCATATTATTCAGATAAAAAATATTAAGTATAATTTATTAAATGGTACATCATAAATTTTATGTTATTATTGCTTTAATAAGATGTCATTTTAATATTATCTGCTTTATTGACTTCATTCAATATTATTTTCACTCCATTAATATTTACTTTAAAACGTAATAGATTTTAATTGAAATCTTCTTTATGCTTTTAATTTAATAATATCTTCCCATAAACGATATCTAATAAAATTCAGTCAATAAATTTAACAAAGTTTTTGAAAAATATATTAGAATATGTTTGAAGTACATCATGTGAATTTATTTCATTGTCATATTAGATAGATTCGTATAAAAATAGTTATTAAATCTTCTTGTTAAAGTATCTCTTCTGGAATAATTGTGAAGATGTTTTTAAATATTAATTTAAGTAATGTCAAATAGCTTTAATATCTGCGCAACTTAGTTAAATATTAGGACAGTCTTATTAAAAATATGTTAAAAAATATTTTTTTCTCGTTTTTCATAGCTGTCGAATGTTAAAATTTATTTTATCGTTTTCGATTTTTTTCTCGTTTAATGAATTTATTATTTTTATATTTGTAGATTTCATTAACTTTTTTGAATGTTAATGTATAATCTGATATTTACGTACATCACATCATTTTTCGTTCGTTTATGCTACTTTTAAAATTTTATATATCACATTTGTAAACGATTAAGATGTTTTTTTTTATGAGTACAACTAAATTATCATTTGAGAGAATAAAAATATGTATATATACTTTTTTAGAAAATGTAACGAACACGTGTAGTAAATATGAAAGATCATTTGCTTGGACATCACGATTTTTCGTTTCATTTTTTTTTAGTAATTCTCTGTCGGTGCGAAGATTATACCCCGAGGGACACAAACTATCTCAACGGGGGCAATCTCTCTAATAGAAGATATTTTCATAAACTAGATGATTGATTGTGGACACACCTTTAACATCTAATAACACCTTTCCATTTCACTATCATCATAATATTAATATCAAATAGTTTATAGTATTAGTGAAACTGTATAACAAAAACGAACGGTAATCGATTTAATAGTTGTTGCAGTACAGACCACCCATCGCAGACTTCGATATAACAATAATTAATTCGATAATAATTACTTTTGCATAGGAATACTTTGACGATTTCACTTTAGGACATATTTTAATACGAATATATGTGGAATGTGTTGTGCGATAGACGCGTAGTAGGTTTTTGACACACTTTTTTAAACCCAATTCACATAGTTCAATCAGTCAAGTATCTGTCATCACTTTTGCTTTTGCTTCCTCCACATTATTGTTATTATTATTGCTGTTGTTGTTATTGTTATTATTGCTGGATTTCTTTAAATTCGGTGACTCTGATCTGGATTTTTCATCCGTCGCATCTTTTCCTCGAGGCGAATGCGATTCTGAAGACGTGGACGACCGCGAAGAATAGTTATCTTTATCGCTAAAATACGACGAATCTCTTTTGTTATCGTCTACGGAATTAGGCGTGAGTAACTTTTCTTGTGGCGAGGGAGGAAACTGATTCGGTACTAAATCGAAAGGCGGTGGTCTACTCGGTAATTGTCCTAATGGAAAATTTGAAAATACCCTGTTTGATTGATTCTGTTGTTGTAAGTGCGTCATGTGTTGTAATAACCTACTATCGGTAACTTTTCCCATAAAAGATCTAATCTCTTCGAAATATGATTCTTCGCTTGTCCGTTGGACCAACGAAGATCTTCTCTGAAGACTTCTTTCATCTAAGATTGTAGGTCCGTCGGCTTCATGTTTCTTTAAATGCCTGTCAAGATTCGTTTGTTGTCCGAAACAACGTTCACATAGAGGACATTTAAACGGTTTTTCTTTATTATGAATATTCCTTACATGTCTTTGAAGGTTAGAAGAAATACTGAATGATCTTTCACAATATTTACATTTATATGGCTGTTCACCAGTATGCGTACGTAGATGTCTTGTTAAATTTGCACTTCTAGGAAATACTTTTCCGCAAAACTTACAAGCGTATCTATCCTTTAATTTTCCACCAGGCGTAGTAGGACCGACTTCAGGAAACGATTTTGAATTAGCAACTGCCGCTGCAGCAACAGCTGCAGCGGACACCGGATTTACTCCACTTTGATGATGGTGATGATGGTGATTCCGAAGAACTTCAAAAGGAACTTGATTCATATTGACAGGTGGTGTAAGCAAATTAGGATTCAAAAATGGATATCTATTTGAACTATAGCCGCTCTGCGGACTCGAATAAGGAATTGGTATCCTAGGAAGATTATCTTTCTGCGCTCTATACATCGCTTCAAGCATCATCGGATGTATCGGCTGTGGAGGAAATAACACCGGATGATATCCAGGCGAATGAACCGGAGGTATAGGTTTTGTAATCGGGACATCGGGACTCGTTCTAGCATCGTCGACGACTACTTCTTCATCTTCGTCTTTATCACTCCCACTAGCAACTGGTGAAATTAAATTTCTGTTCTCGTCTTCGACTCTTCGTCTCAGTACAATCTTTTTATGATCGACTCTTAAATCGAGTGGTTGATCTTCAAGTTCTTCTTGAGGCCCTGGTGGAGGACGACCTGCAGGTGACATATGAGGTCCCGGAGATCGATTTCGTGACAAATCGAATGGCATCATGTCATGGTCTTCTGCTTCGTCCGGTATCCGAGCGGATTGTAATGGGTAGATGGACGCCTGCTTCGGTGACGCATGACCCCCGATCAACATCTTTCTCGGGGATGAATCTTTTTCTCGCATCGCTGTCGTAATCGGATGCACGTGGTTGAAATGATGATGATGATTTAGATGTAGGTGGTTGGTGCTGGTGTACCACGCTCGGCCGGCTTCCACCACGTTCATCGGATCTAAATAAAAAAAAACATATTAGTTTCACGCATATTTATAAAGAAACTTTTTCTCAATTACTTTTCGGATTAACTGCTCGTTCATTCATAGAAAATTAATTATGTAAAGTACAAATTCTCTTCGGATCTGACATATTTGTTAGCGCACGAACAATGAATGATCGTGATATATTAATTTAATATATAAAACATTTAAAATTAATCGTGTTTCATATATAGCATTTTTTCCGGAAGGCAAACAGAATCGAATTAACCGTTCTGTGCTACACCATATAGACCACCTACAGTTTAACATGTCTGTTAAATGTAAATTGTACTATTTTTATGCTAATGCTATTTTTTATGCTACTGGAAACATTTATACGTTCGTCAATACGATTCCCATACTTAATATCTTTCAAAAACTTCGACGAATGTGATTGATCACTGTAAAAGTGTGTTGTTGAACTCATCATAACCTTAACATAATATGATTTTTAACTGTAAGCTGTATTAGAAGTTATTACGGGTCATAGATAATGTGGGCTTGAGGTATATGACATTTCTACCATCTTCTCTATACATCTGTTTTCTTTTTCTTTAAATAAAAGAAGATTATATAAAGCCGAGTAATATTTTATTTATATTTTATGTACTTGCGTTATGTTTGCAGTAATAAATAATTGTAGATTAAAGAAAACGTGCTTAATAATAATCGATAATACAAAAATATAATACCACACCTTATTTAATAGCGTCAGTAATACTACTTTTTTTATTTAGCCAGCAATGGTTTTGTATGATACAGTGTTTTTTAATTGGCGGTTTCATTCTAATTGGGGACTGAAGGACAATTTTTTTAATTAATTATATATAAACATTATTCGAAGATACGATTTTCAACGTGTGTTTTTTGCGATTAAAAAATAGTTTTTGACGCCACTAAATACTCTAGACTTTAAATTTTTGGTTGTTAATTACATGTTGCAAGAATTTATTAAAATACATGCTAAAAAAGAAATTGCTACTTTATACAACAGTACATGTATAGCTGATATAATAATAGTAATTACTTATAGTAATAGTATTCTTTTCAAATTTTATAACAGAAAAAAAGTACATTTTTTACTTAAAGCTTACTTAAATCAATTAATTTTTGTTCATTTTAAATAGTTCAGAAATAACTTATAATCCAAATTAATAACTTGAAATGGAAAATATTCGTATTGTGTTTAAATGTATTGAATGTATTCTTTGTGAAAAATTAATTACCAGAGTCATCTCTAATTGTATTCTTTAATTATACAAAGAATTTTGTGTTTTTTGATTAATAATCTATTTATAAAACTTTTTAATTTAATTTTTATATTAAACTATTTTGACTATATTTTTATAAATAATGACGTATTAAATACTGCTTATTTTCTATTCAAATCACACCTTTACTCGTTTGTATTTCTTAATCATTTCTTTAATTTCTCTAAAATAATTTAATTTCATTTTTTTTTAAAAAAAAACATTAACTGATAGTAAACTAATTTTTAATTTGGAAGAAAGATTATATTTTAAAAATAAAAAACATTAAAGTCTACGTAATATATATATATATATATATATATATATATATATAATCATGTTGTTTTCCTCTTTTTAAAACTATTTTCTCTTATCTGTGTGCAATGATAAGTCGTGCAGTTATAAACGTTTTATATAATAAAAATATTTTTCCATGTTTGAATTCTCCATATGAGCTAATTAGTCTTAATATAGAATATTGAATTTATTAAAAAAGCAGTATTCAACTTTGATTCAATAAAGTAATAAGAAAGTAATATTAAATGTTGTCTTTAAAAAATAGTAAACTATAAATTGAAATAATTGATTGGATATATTGTAAATATTTTAGAAACCTCTATTTTTTATTTTTTATTCAAACAATAGTGGATATGTCTTCAGAATATTTTCACATAAACATCAATATAACATGTACATTTTAATATTTTAATTTGTAGAACACGTGTGAATTTTCGTTAATTAACATAGTGTAGGTTCTCATATCAGTATTTTTCTATATTTGTGTTAATGTATTGTCTATTGACCATTATCATTTTTCAGAACATTAGTACTATAAACACTTCTTTTATTTCGAAAACTTTACAGTTATTTTGGAGAACAGTTACTATAAGTTTTATAAAACACATATATTACAATTATGGAGACTTCTTTGTTTCATAAAAATATTAATCACTCTTGACGTTGACTTATGAACTTAAATAAATTAAAAATGAAAATTTTGTATCTAGCCGATTAAATAATTCAATACATTATTAATTGTACTCGATATTTATTATCTATCCGAATTATTAGATCGTTTATTTTAAAAATAACTAATATAAATTAAAGGAATTCAAATAATTCTAATTAAAATATAATCAACTAATTTTGAACAATTAACTATAATATCCTTTTATAATATTCAAAGATAACAAAAGTAAAAGTGAAAAATTATAATAACAAATTTTATAATTTTAAATATTTTTTTTATTTTACTGTTCTTAAACCAGACATTTTAAACATAAATAATTATTTTTTGTACAGTTTAAAATAACTGTATTTTTTATCATTTATTGATATTTTAATAAAATTATAACTATTGTAGATAATTGTTATAAGTAGATAATAGCAGTATAGATAACGAATTATTTATTTACCATTAATTTGTTTTTTAATGTAATATACTATAAGGTTGGTAGAAAAATAATTGCGGTTTATGATATTCAAATTCAAAGGAATCCTTTTTGATTTTATTATTTTAAGTGGTCTAAAATTGTTGTATGACTAACGCCTAACTTTTGTGCAAATTCTCGAATTGTTGTGCATAATTCTGATTCAACTAACGCCTTCAGTTGGTCGTTATGAACTGAATAAGAATGCCCGCGAACTTCTGCACCTTCAAAGCTCTCGTCTCCAGCATGAAATTTTTGGAACCACCATTGCACTGTACGATCCTTAACAGTACACACACCAAAAGCATTGTTCAGTTTACGAGCAGTTTCTGCTTCTTTACCACCAGTTTTGAACTCATACAAAAAATTTGCTTTTATTTGCTTCTTTTACATTTTTAATTCAATAGCCCAATTTAAAGAAAAATTAATAACAAATCTAAAGTTAATGTTATCAAAATACAGACTGAAAATCCATTTAAAAATGATACTAACACTGAAAAAAATTATAGTCAGATTTCATAAAACAAAAATCCCAATTATTTTTCTAACAATCTAATATTTCTATTTGTAAAATTTATTAGTTTGAATTTTTAATTTAAACAAGTAACATTATTATATAAATAACAAAAAATGAGTGTAGTAAATAGTATTAACCCTTATTGTACCACGAGTATCATATGACATTATAAAATATTGTTTCGATTTGTTTTATTTCTTATTTTACAATGTTGATTATCACACACATTTCAAGTAGCTTTAAATGGATCATATAAGTCAATTCTTCTAAAAAAAATACATTTTAAAGGCTTCTAAAGAGATTCGTTATTTAACTAATATTTGTAAACTTTATGACCTAAACTGCGGAGCGAAAAATTATTTTTTTTTGATATTTTTTTGCACATTTTATGTGACAATTAAAAACATATTGTATCGTTATATTTTGTAAGAATTTTTGGTTTTGTATCAATAGTATAATTAAGATATTTTGTCCTATAATTGTTTCCCGTTTTAGATTTCTTGCAGTAAGGTTCGGTATCACTAGAACATGTCTAAATATAGAACATTATCATATTTTGTTTATCAAAATGAATTTATTTATTTAAAAGTATAGCTCTTGCAAAATTATTTTTTTATGAAACATGAAGACAGCGAAATATTGTATGAAAGTACACAAGTAAAAATATTTAATCCAAAAAGAGTTACAAAATTCATTTGTTATCTTATTGAGAAAATAATTATTATTAATGTGAATTGTTAAGAGATGAATAGTGAATTGAGAGTCCTAGTTTATACACGCACAGACACAGATACATATATATATATATATATATATATATATATATAAATAATATTATTATTTGTAAAACAACAGTTTATTTCAAAATTAATAGTTCGAAACACTAATAATTTTATTATTATAGAAATATTAACAACAATCTTGATAAATAAACATCTATTATGCGATCATTTAGCAAGGCTCTTTGCGCTATTTAGCAACCTGTCCGAGATTGAAGTGGAACGTGTGATGGGAATCTATCATGGATTCAATCTGACACTTCATATGACGCCTGCATGTTAATTTGTTCATGGACAATAAAATGTTACATCAAACAGCACTCGTTCTTCTGTATTATTGCTACTCTTGCAGCATCCCGTGCTGCCAACACACGCACGCAAACTTCAATAATAAAACACTTCACTCATTTACACATATATGGTACTCATAACGTGAAAGAGAGAATGGACGATGGGTAAACAACACGTTTTTTTAATCAGCTGGTGTTATTTACGCATTCGTTTGCACGATATACTTGGTGTCATGTTTTTGTGAGTAACATTATAACAATGTGTTCACATTAATTATATTCTCAAAATGCATGAAAATAATTTTTATATAAACATTTAAATAATTTTGTTTAATATTTATAATTAATAGGTTATTAGTTTCATTAAAACCATATTTCGAAATATATTAGATTTGAAAACAGAATGTATATATTTTGAAAAATAATAGTGATATTGAATAATTCACAAAAGTTTTATCAAAAAGAAATTCAGATAATTATTATAAAATACAATATACACAAATTTACTTATAATTTTGATTAATTTTGTTATAATTATTTTATTGAGTGTTTATATATAATTAGATTATTTTAACAAAACTTGACAAGTTTTTGTTTAAATTGTATTTTTTAGTAATTTCCCTTTTTATAAAAATGCTTTTATTTTTCGACTGTTTAACATTATTTATTTTCTATCTATCATAGTTTTTTTATACAAAATTAGATTATCAGTTGAAATAGTTATGAAACTAATGGCTATTAGTTCAAATGAATCTATAACATTGTTTATAAAAATTAATTGAATTTAATTTAAAACATTGTTCTATTTATAAAATTTAGATTCAGTGTTTCAAAATAAATTTAAACTCATTTTAAATGAATCCATTTTAGAACATTTGATCTGCACTTTTATGATGTGAAACAGAATAAACATAAACTCTTGTATATATATAATTTGGTCCATAACGCCTCCTCCAAAGAGATCAGAGTAAATAGATTAGATCTGGCATTATATTCCGTAGCGGCGTTTCCATATTGCGACATATGAGAAAACATATCACCTCAATATGATATCTCATTGTTGGTTATTACATCTAAGAAGGTTTTTGCGAAATGCCTTCACTCTTTTTCGTATCGCATTGTGTCGAACGCAATGACATTATACGTAACATTGACGATATCGTTTTCTCTGTCACTACGTATACACTTATAACGAATCACGACAGAGACATAGTAGTCGTACGAAATATGCACTGACCATGGGCGTGACACACATGTTATTTTTTTAATATTACGTGTCTAGTGGAATGTGACCTTTACACATTGTTGTAAATGACTTTTATTTGTCGGTGTTTTCTTTTGTCTCGCGCCTTGTATATATATATATATATATATGATGCGACTTTTTAAGATTTTTTTCTTGTTGACATTTTTTGGGCGTGACCTTTGCGACTGAAAAAATGTTAATATATTTTTTTAGATTGATTTTTAATGTCCTTGTGATGTCCAGTTATGCAACGTCCATCAATTGATTTCTGATTGCATTATTTTAATATATATATATATATGTATATATACTTACAAATTTTGAGATATTTGGAATTGTTATGATTTTAATAAATATACAGCATCTTTTATTATGATCGTACATGCATATTCTGTTATGTTAATTCTCTCTCTCGCTCTCTTTCTATATATATA
>CM068317.1:32317500-32365000 GCA_034766995.1 Acanthacorydalis orientalis
ATGACGTGCTAAAAATTAATGGTTTGAATATTTGATTAATTATTGTTCTTTTATATCACAAACTCTTATTTTATTTTTTATTTTATATCAATTTTTACATTAAAGAATTTTAGCTATATATATATATATGTTTTGTATTAGATTTATTCAAAAGAGTTCAGAATAAACAATAAACTGGATGTTTATTTTTATACTCAATTAAGAGTCGTACGTATTTTGTTTGTTTTAAAAACTTATTCCAATTTATTGTATAGGTAGTAAAATATAACAGTACTGAGATATTAAAATATATCATTATTTAAATTATTATAGTTTTATAAGGAAATAATAACTCTTTTGATAATAAAATCAATAATGTCGAATATGCAATCAATAAAAACAGAACGAACGCGCCACAAATCTCATTCAGAAGGTCATGAGATTTAATTTCGTTGTTCAATTGACCACCATTATTCGACACTGTAATTGTTTGGCCTCGATGTTCGGTCGATCATTTGAAATGATATTTTTCGTAATTTCTCCGAATCAGTATTGATATAGTTTTTATAAGAAAACCGTTTCATTGATTATTTACTCTTATAGAAGAATTCGTACATATTTCTTTCTTATACCTTAAAAGTAATCGAATAAGTTTAATTCAACAACGTGGAATTAAAAACAGATAATATAAACAAATCAAAGAATATAAAGTGTATGTTTATTTGATAACATTAATGAACAATTTTAATTATAACATTATGTACAATCAACTATGAACAAACAATTAAGATTTTTTATAATGTACAACCAACTTGTAAAAAATGATAATTGATTATATATATATATATATATATATATATATATAAATATGTATATATATATATATATATATATATATATATATATAACTATTATTCTACTACAAATCTCTTAAGTAATGTTTATTTTGTCTTATATTTATTTGATCGTATATTTTCTGCTTCTGACATGATAAAAGTCATTAGAATCAATTATGATTGTAACATGAGGAATGCATTCTAACGAAAATTGAAATTCCTACTTATTTGTATTGGAAAAATTGTTTATCTCGCGGCTGTTATAAAGCAACATCTTACCTCGTACAATGAGTGCTGATCTAACCTCACATTAAGTTGTTAATGCAATAGATCATTATGCGGAGTAAAGTAAGTGTGGCGGAAAATTGATGGATGCCACGATAGCCTCCAGGAATAATCACGTTGGTCATTTTCACAATGTGTTCTATATTACATTGTGTTGTTCTCTTCACGCAAACATGTTAAAAAGTTATGGTAATTTTGAGTCAAGGTTTTATTGAATATACATACATACATTTATTTATTTATATATATATATATATATATATATATAACTGCGTACAATAATAATTGAATATAAATTCAATGTAGTTTTTATAATTAAAAGGATCGGTTCAATATTAAAACGTGTATCTAACTTTATAAATATTATTTTTTAAAAATCTTAAATAATAACGAACTTAGCTTTCTAGAAAAAGTAATTACATTTTAATTAATTTGTCAAAGAATACTTGAATAATTTATTTACTTCTATCTTTACTATGCAATTCTAACCTGAAAAATGTTTTTCTGTGTAATTTAAAAAGACAGTTGATATATAATCCTAATAAGAGTGTTTTTTTAATGTTAGTAATTATAATTATTAATAAAATTATTCACACGAGATAAGACTTTGACGATGAATATTCTAATAGATAATAATTATTTACATATAGATAAATATAGATAGATGGAGAGATAAAAGTATGTTATGTGTGTATATGTATATACTATAAACTATTATATTAACACATTTATTATTTTGAACGTAAAATACCAATCTAATATTTCGATTGAAACACAAATGCTTTTATGTGCTATGACTTGGCAAAAAGTTATATTAAGCTATCAAATTTGAATCTCAAAATTAATTTCTTCTCAGTTTAGTAATAGTCATGTTTGCATATTTATTTGACGAAATAATTTTCTTATCTTATGCATATATATATATATATATATATATATGTGTGTATGTATGTGTGTTTGTATGTATGCGTGTTTGTGAATAAAAAGGATAGAAATTATTTGTCTACAAAATGTGATTCGTAGGTCATTTCAGGTCTGTGAGCATATTGTACGAAACTTGCAATCACTTTTGTAAAATATATTAAAAAAAAAATGATAAAATTTATAAAATCTTCATAGAATCAGTCAAGCTGATAAAAAATAAAAAGCTTTGTCATAAATCAGTTCTTACCAATTATTAAACTTAAATTTTAAGCTTGTAGCATATTAATGTAAATCAGTATTGTAAGTATGATTTCAAATTATTTCTGTAAAATTCAACACGATACTAAAAATTGTTTAATGTTAAAAAATGTACATTTTTTTCTTTATGTGAGATTTTATAAATTTTCTATTAAAAATGTTTTTATTAATTATATCTAGCTGTTTTTACAAATCTCTTTTATTAATTTTCACAAATCTTCAAACATTTTCAGAGGATGATATTTAGGTCATCGAAATATTCATAAGCAAGTATTAAAAATATCAATTAACATTTTTGATAAAGGAAAAAGTTTTCTTTTTATAACGATGTAAAAAAATCATTTGTGTAAGTGAATTTAGTTATAATAGCCATAACTGCTATTGTTATATACAGTTTTATTGTTATATGTAAGTTAGATAATCTTATCTGGATAAAACTATACACAAAACTTAACTTGTTGTTCTCCCACTCACAAACTCTGCCATCATATTTATAAATTTCTAGAAATATTAGACTCTTATTTTTTTTAAAAAAAACTGTACAAACCATGATACAGATTTTTCCTAATACTTAATGTAGATATTTTTTGAATAATTAGAAAATGATATTAAAATTAATTTTTAGAATATATTCTATCAGTTATCTGTTATTCAGTTATTCTGTTCGTTATTTGGATATCCAGAGAAGTCTAGAATAAAAAGTTATATAAAAAAGTTAAAAAGCATAAGAATAAAAATGACTTAAGTTCTTTTAAATTATCTTACTAAAAATATTTTTTTCTAAACAGTTTTGTTTTTTAAATAACAAGTAGTTAACCTAGTTTAAATTTATAGTATAGAAAGTATTAAATTATTTTACTTATGGTATTTAACTGATTCCCTATGACCTTAGTTCCTGATATTGTATGGTAAATTTAATTAATATAATTCATTAAAGTCGTTTTGAAAATTTAATATGATATATATATATATATATATATATATGTGTGTGTGTGTGTGTATAGTTGATATATACGTGTGATAATTACAAATGAACCAATTGACATTTAGCACAAATACCTTGAAAATTTATAGAAATAGAAATTACAGAGGAAGACAATGACTGATGTATGCGTGGAGCGTATGAAAAAAATTCAAGACAGTAAATAGTAGTTAATCTAATCAATGTTCAAAATTAATTAATAAAAAAATAACCTAAAACATGTAATGCCTCTTAGGTAGCTATGAGTGTAAATTATCTTCTGTTGTTTCTTTTTTTGTTTCAAAGCACGCTTCTTAATTTTTAATGACTTATTCAATTGCTGGCGGCAATATGAAATTGTTACTTTTTTAATATATCTATTTTGGCACAAGATTCTATATATACACAGTTATAAATTATTACACCGTAAAAACATTAGTAATCTTTCAAACGTTCTCGTTCCATTGCGAAAGAGAAAAAAGATACATACTGTAATTTATAAATAATTTCAATTACTCGTATAAACGTATTTATAACAAAAGTGTTATAATAAAGTCATTTCGTCGTACGTAATATATGAAAACTGATTCGTACTGAACAGAGACAACTGTATGTCGTGTGTTTATTTTTTTTTTCGTTGCTAATATTAACGTGCGTCCGACTGTTCATTTTCGAGTATAACATTTTTTATACGAATTTCTGAGATCATCAACGTATGGGTGGTACTACCTTTCTTTTTATACGTTTTCTGCATGTAATCATTTTTTTTTTCAATACAAAGATGTTGTGGTTCAAGGCACTAATGTTTTTCTGACATTGTTCCAAAGTCAGTGTATAGAGTCGATTCTTTCCGCATATTTGTTTATTATGACCTTATACGTTGTAGTAAATAAATAATTGGCACACGTTTTCATGTTAAAGCTGTTCGGCCGATTTTCAATGAATAGCTTATTTCAGTTTTATTGATCGTATGTTATTTTTTATTGAATATATTAAAAGTTCGTATGCTGTTTCGAATATTTATTATATTATGATTTTAAAAGAACTGTACTACTGATTTTTTGAACACATTTTTTAGTTATACGATCATAAGTTTTATTAAGATTTAAAAGTTAATGAATGAATTTGGTGATTAATATAATCGATAAAAAATTGTAAGTTCTTATTTCATACTATAAATTTATTTAGTTTATTTTATGTTCAAAATAAATCAAATTTAAATGTCAATACTTTGCATTCTAAACTTGATTTTTTTATATCAATATTCATTCATAAATTTTGTAGATTTTCATATTAACATAATTTTTATACTTGAAATGAAAATGAAAGACAGAGCATATAATTTAAATATATATATATATATATATATATCATCATTAGAATGGTACATTTTTCGAAAACAATTTTTTTAGTAAAAACGAAATTAGTTATGAAAGATTTCTGTGTAAAATTATTTCAAGTGTAAATGTATAACTTTTATCTTGAAACATTTACGAAAAATTCTCATTATTTATGAAAAAAATAAAATGACAAACTATAATATAAGTATAACTTAACGGTGGTTTTCATATTCAAAAAATAATAATTTAAAATAATTTAAATTATACATTTTTTTTTAAAAAAAGATAAATTAATCAATTTAATTTTTAAGGAATTAAAAAGTGTGTGGTTGTGTTACCAAACAAATTAATTGAATTATATAATCAAGAAAACATTTTTTAAATACTGAAAACATTTAAGTAGAAAATTGAATTAAATTAGTATACAAATGATACTGCTTTTGAGGATATTCATAATTATTTCTTAAAAATTGTTTCACAAATAAATAAAAATATATGATAAATGATTTGATATGAAATAAATGCTATATAAGAAACTGATCAAGTTTTTTATTAAATTCTATTCTAAATTATTCTATTTGGTCAAATAAATTTCATATAAAATATTTATTGCTCTCTTTTTATAATAAAATTAAATATCGTTTCCTTTTCAGTTGTTTTATGACTGTGGAATTATATATAATAAGTATAATAAATACGCATTAAGTAAAAGCATTTCGAAACTTCCAGTTGCAATTGAAATCTTATAAATGTATTTAAATATCATAAATATATTGAATACCATTTATGGTACTAAATTACGCCTTCGTTTCGATGTTCAATATTTTTCGTTTATTTGTATGATATTTAATTGGAAGTAACGAATTATAAATTTATATACATTAGATTTCTCTAAATACACTTTTTTTATAAAATATTTTAATTGGTCGATATAATCGTTGTTTGATATATTATTTACAGTCATTAAGAGATCAAATTAGTACCTGTAAGATTTATACAAGAAAAAAAAACGAAACATGTTAGAGATGAATGATCGAAATAGTGTAACATGCGAGAAAAAGTCTGTTCCAATTGGAGATTCCATCAAAATACTTTCTTCGTGCAATGGATTTCTAATGTTTGCTTTAAAGTTATATATATATATATATATATATATATATATATATATATATATATATATATATGAGATTATATTGTTTCAATTTATAAATTTGTATCTTTCCAAATCATCTTCATTACATAGATGAAAATACAACAGTTACTAATATTTTAAATATTTATTATGCATATTTATAACTTTTCGACAGACCTAAAAACCATAAATCATTTTTTCATTATATATATATATAAATATATACTTATATATATATATATATATATAATTTTTAATCTCTATAATAAAAATACTTCTAATTATAAATGTGTGATCTTCTAAATGAAAATGATATTTTTATCTTCTCATTCGATTAAATAGTTCTTTATATTTTATAAATAAAGTAACGAATGTATTGTACAAGAGAGTATTCATTAAAATTATATTATATTTTTGATACTGGCCGTAATTTAAATTTTACAAATTAATTACTGTCCGCACACCATAACATTTTCTTTTATATCGTCAACAATTTGATTAATTTCTAAGATTTTGAATAATTGTCCATCATAAAAAAGAGTAAAAGTCTTCTTGAGTTCTTCTAATATTATAAATTGACATAAATATTTATATAAAACTACATGCAATTTGTTATATTATTTATAATTCATAAGAGAGTTTAAACGTTTTTTTTCATAAATAGAGTTTGTTCTTAAAAAAAACTTAATGTATATTTTTGAAAAAGTATTTTTTAAATGATATATCTAAAAAAAAGTATTATTCTTCTTAACAAAAATTTTTTCCCATATAATTGTAAAAATTATTGTAGGATAATTAGATGTTATTGTATTTGTGTTTTTAGTTTTTTGAAACACGTGTGTTTATCTTGCTATAGCTAGCTTGCTAGTTATATATATATATATATATATATATATATATATATATATATATATATATATATAACTGCTGCAGAACGCGTACCATTTTCATGCAGCTTCAGATAACTTCAAAATTATCTGTAGTTACTCTCAGATGACTATGTGTTAAAAATAGTTGTAGAACATAACTTAAACGATTCAAAAGGACACAGGTCTTTAGAACAATATTTCAACAGAAAAAAAATTATGAATACAAAACAATTGTAATTTTTATTAAATTTGAGTTTTATTTTTTATTAAACAAGTTATTTCAAAAATCAATATTAATATTTGAAGTTAATATTAATATGAGATCTTTTTTGTTACGAAAATCACTTTTTCTAATAAAAGACATTAATTTTTAATTAGTTGCAACTACTTCAAATTTGAAGCAAATAATATTCATCAATTCAATAATCTATTAAAATTTAAATGTTAGTATTATAATAGAAATTCAAAGGTAATTAAAAAATAATTATTATAATTTAGATAAATAGACGAAATTATATTTTTTTCAATTTGAAAATGAAAATGAATTTTAAATGATTCTGTACGAAATTAATTAATAAAAATAAATTTGTCAAGAATTTATTAGCTTACTTTATATAAATCATGTTAGTGCATCGTAACTATACAGTAGCTCAGGAGCTGAATGTAACACCTGCAATACCAACACAAGTGCAGTTCGTATAGCTTTATAAAAAATAATATTAAGAATATAATAATTGTCAACTGACTAACAAACAGCCTTGGTTAGTAGAATATATAATAACTCTGTAATTTGCATATGAAATTGTTCTCAGATTCATTTTTTTTCCAAAATTTATTAATGGTTTTACTTATTACAGTTTTCAAGCATGTTTAGGAGTTCTGATCTAATGTAAATATGTTTAAAAATATAAAATTAGGAATTAATATTAGAATGTTTATGAATGTATATATATATATATATATATATATATATAAAGAGAGAGAGAAAGGATGATTTAATTTAATCTTCCACATGAAAGTATTAAAAAACATGATTTTTTTTAATTTTTTTAATATCTTCACGTGGAGACCTAAATCAAATCTTCCTATATATATATATATATATATATATATATATATATATATATATATATATATATATATATATATACATATATATGTATGTATATAATGAATGCTCGTTTATAACCACACGTATGTATCTTGTATGTCTGTGTATGCGTGAACTGAATTACATTTATAAAAACTTGACAAAACTCTCTGAAATCACTTTCTTCATCTAAATAATAATTTCACTTATTTTTTGTATCATTCAATTGTGATGTTTCTTATACGCACACAAGTGGTCTGACCGCGACAGTGATACTATATAAATAATATGGTCGATTCGATCGGTTTTCTTGATGGTCTGTCGGTTCGGTCGCCTATGACGACGATGACAAAAAGGTGCCTACGTACATTACTTTCCTGTCCTCGGGGCCGTCTCCGTGACTCGTCGCGCTCGAATGCAGCCGCCCGCCACCACCAGGAAGCGAACGTGCGTCCCGGAGGCTGTAAACGATCTATGGTCAACGATGCGTGGCTAGTCTAGGTTCGAAATACTTTGCGTACACTACTCTTTTTGATGCGACGTGAAGATACACTACATGGTTTCTTCATGGTTCGAAAGTGAGAATTTGGTAATAGCATTTTAGCATAACTGTTCTATTTAATTGTGATTATAATAAAATCTATTCTAAAAAAACTAATATAACTGTATACCTAGAAAAAATATGATTAAGATTTTTTAATCATTTTCCTCGTGCTATCACTTGAATACATTTCTATTTTTTTATGGTTCGTTTAAACATACAATTAAATAAACGTAGTCATTAAACTGTTTAAAAATAAATGGTTCACTGAATTTATTTAAAATTCCCATTAAATATTATATCACAAACTACTTACCTATCAAATGAAATCAAGTTAAAAACCACATATGTTATTCGATTGCGTAACGTTTACTGTACATTTTTAAGATGAAATTAACTCGAGAAGAAATGCATAACCTCTTCAAGTTGAATCCATTTTAAAAAGTGTTTCTTAGAAGTAATACGAAAATGAGCGTATCTAAATTATGAAGGTATTTTATAAACTATTTGCAACTTTTTTATTTGTATAAACTGGAACGAGACATTCAGCTCTGTTTAATAAATTCCTTTAAGTTAACAGTAATAATTTATACGTGGAAATTATTATCAAAAATATAAAAAGTATATATATATATATATGATTGGTTGAGAAATTTGTACTTATATTATTAATTTTTTTTGATCATGTCAATTTCTGCACTCATCAATCAAAAAAATTAATTTTGTGTATTTAATCTCAGTAATTTAATATTTTTATTCCAAAAAATCATTCGTTAACAAAATATTAAATTTGAAAAGCAGAATATTATTTATTTCATATTATTTGTAAGATTAGATTTTTTAAATACTAATAAAAACAGTATAAGAATGAAAACGTGAAAAATAAAAATTTGTTTAGTAGAAGTCAAACGTTCAAATAGTATCAAGTTTGAATTCAAAAAAAGAAAGACCAATTCACAGTTAGTTAACAGTATTTAATTGAAAATGGTACTTGTAAAATAAACAAAGTTGATCTTAATAAAACTAAATTATAATTGCAACAACTAGACACATGATATTAAATTAAGCTATGAAATTGTTTAGTTTATAAATTATACTGTTTTAGTTTTTGATATATTATAATAAACGACGAATTTAAAACATATTTATTGTAAAAAAATATAATGTAAATATGTTTCATTACATATTTCTTACAACATTTTGATAAATTTTGTAGTGAAAATTATTGTATGTTTATAAATATTTTTAGATACTATACAAATAATTATACGATTTTTAGATATTGCTAATTATATAATAGATTTTATGTATATTTTTTCTAGATCAAATAATTATAGGCGTTTTCCTGTTAATATATCTAACAAAAAAACTATATGGAATTAATATATACTCTAGATAAAATTGAGTATCATTAAAATTGTTTATTTAATTATTATAAAAATATATATGGTGCACCCGATTATTTTAAAAAAATGTACGATTTGATATTTGTATTATGTTTTTAGTACAGATTCGAAAATCACAAATTTCAAATACATAAATGTATACAGTAATTCATTTTAATATCCATTAGTACATATAAAATAAATTTGATGAATCATTCCAAGAACATTTCTCGAAATAAAAAAAGAGATATCTAAACCTTCTTTTGACCTTGTTATAATTATTCATACAAATATCTCGAAGCTATAAACCGAACTTACACATATTCCATCGGTCTATGAAATGATGTTCTGTTTCTACTATATTACATTACCTGGAAAAATCCACAAACTCGTTACACTCATTATGTATTTTTTTGAACAATCAAAAACGTCCATCAAATTTATAAATCGAACAGCTACTAAAAGAAAAACTGTACCGTTCTTGTTCAATCAATCATGCCAGTCGTAGTACTGTTAAGAGATACGCCGTATTACATACATATTTGGATAAAGTAGCTGTGTATTTATGTACAAATATGCGTAAAAATCGAACAAAACATTCAATATAAACATACAGATACTTCAGTGAAAGATATCATAATCGATTAATAATAATAAATATATATATATATATATATATATATATATATATATATGTATGAATGTGATAAAAAAATGAATAAATTTGTAAAGTAAAACTGGTTTTTAATTAGAGAAAAGTCTTTTCCATAAAAACTTTATATAATTTTCGTTATTTATGATAATATTATCAACTAAATAGAAAATTTAATTTGGAAAATTTTATAGAAAATATAACATAGATTCTTTCTCATCATTTAAAATAATTTCATTATTTGTAATTACTATATATTACATTTTGATATATTAAATGTGTTCTTCATTATTTTCTTAATACATTTTTCAATAAAAATGTTCATAATGAATTTAAATTTGAATTTTTTGTAATAAAATTTGAACATTAATTTTTTCTTCTCATTGTTTATTAATTTAAGCTAAAATATAGGCATACAATGTTATAAAGTTTCAATCATTTCCTTTCAGTATTCTGTGAAATTAATGCTTTTTATCTTCTGCGTTTTCTCTATTACGTTCTCTCTCTCTCTCTCTCTTTATATATATATATATATATATATATATATATATATCATTATCATCGTCGGGCTCTGTAAACTGCTGGATAAAGGCCTCTTCCATGGTTTATATATATATATATATATATATATATATATATATATATATATATATATATATATATATATATATAATATGGAAAATAGTTAATGCTTTTTATAACCCACCATCAAGAAAAATAAATCGATCCATTGATTTATAAAAATAGGACAGCATTGGGTCTATATCATAAAATAATTCTATTAAAAAGCAATTAATTATAATAAAAGTGACAAAATTGATTTATTTCCATTGGAAGTCTGACATTTTGGAAGCACGGATTTCAACATATTTTTTTTAATTAAAATATATTTATATTGGTGTTCAAAAATTTTTTACGCATTTCAAATAATTGTTTATAGAACAATAATTTATGATCCTTTTCAAATTCGTGTCTTGTCGATAGAAAATATTGTCATGTTAACTATTTAACTACTACGCTTTTTCTTCCAATTCACTTGTAATATAACCATAAGGAAGTATTAGTTTCGCATATTTAATAAAAATACCAGGATCGTTTACAATGTCGTATTTCTTATGAAAACCGAATTTTAGATTCAAAAATGTGAATTTATTCAAATGTGATTTTTATAAGTGAAAATCAAGTGATATTACAAGCTGTAAATTATCTGTAAATTTATATATGCACACTTTTATAGCCGTAACATTTTAAATGGAAATTTTAAACACTTTGTGAAGTGTTATCATAAATTAGCTCAGATCATTTTTTTTATTGCATATACAAACATATATATATATATATATATATATATATATATATATATATAAGAAAATTAACATTCAATAATTTGAATAAGAATTACAAAAGGCTAATAGGGTTCTATATATATATATATATATATATATATATATATATATATATAAATAAATATTTAAATAGATAGTATGATAATTTGTTTTGTTGATGCTATATATATATATATATATATATATATATATATATATATATGCAAAGATTGAAAATGTACAGTGAAAAAGATTCTACCTGTCCTGGATCTGATTTACGATCCCGCAGTGAGCGCCCGGTGGCCGGCGAACATTTTTAATTAACACCTGGTTTGGTTGAACACGACACACGCCCGCTGTGTTACCTGCCAAGTAATGCATTACTTTCCTCACAATATCGGTTACAGTTCTTTAATAATGTACCGGTTTACCGTGCTGAATATAAATAATATGTTTTGAGTTTTTTTACTTCATTTCCTATCGAGAATGAAAATACTATTTACTACATACTTGAAATTAATTTCAAAGAATAGAACGGTTGGTGTAATAAGATTACAAATCATTTTAATGCTATGCACTGTTTTCTTAATTGAAATAATTGATTCGATGCAGTTAGTTTTAATAAGATGAATTGTAATATATTGGATTATAGTTCATTTTTTTATTTTATATACTTTCTTTATAAAATGAAATTTACATTTGAATAGAATTGAATCACAAACATTTGGTATAAAATTAATTCAATATAAAATTAATTATTAAATTAAAACATCAGATTGAATTCATCGTTAATTGTAAACTGACTTTTATTCAAAAACATTATATCGAATATTTAATATGATTTTTTTATATTTGCAAATCATTTCATAAAGTTAATTACAATAATTTCTATCAAAAAAAAATATAAATAATTCTTAAATAGATTCATATTTACAAATAATATTATAAATATATTTTTTCTATTCCATGAAAATCTCACATATGTAATAATATTCTAAAATAAATTCTAAAACATTACACTGCAGATTACAATAAGATTTAAACCAAATTAATAAAATTTCAACCATTCTTATATATTTAACTTATATTTTTTTAGTCTGAAAACATTTTAAAATTTTAAAATTCAATTTTTGTTGAAGTTTGATTTTATAAAATTCAGAAGGTTGATTTTATAAAACGTCTTTATGGTCTAACATATTGAAATAATAAAATAAATATTTATAAGTCTTGATAATGAATCTACTATCTATATTAATAAACAACTTTCGATATTGTTTTCTTTGTACAATAAATATAATGTGTATGTGTTCTTTTAAAAACATATATAAAAAAAAATATATAAAAGAAAAAAGGATGAATTGAAATAAAGATAAATCTTCTTAACTAATACAATAAATTTTCTTTATAGATTCCAATAGGTATAGACATCTAATATTTATCATGTAATTCTAAACAGATGCATATATGACCAAATATTGATATTACAAATTTAGCAAAAAAAATATTTCACAATACATTGCTCCATTTATATAACCATGATCTATACAATTGACATATTCGAATATTTACATCCTGCCATATATCCCATATATACATTTTGAAAATACATTTCAATATGCCAATCGATCTACAAACCAGATCCAATAATTTAAAAAATAAAGATCACATTATTAATTGAGTTACGCTCGCGAATGGCCCGTTACATATATAGACATGATGTGGTTTTCTAATCTCTCTCGTAGATCTGTAAAGCAACACGTACGTATGTGTATATATGGTACCTTTCCAATAAATTGGTCGCCGCCCAATTCAAAGAGAAATATAGGCCGCATGGCTACCAATTAAACATATCATCTTCGTTGACCTTGCGCGGTTTTAAACGCTTTAGGCAGTCTATCAGCTATCCGGCTCTCTCCGTACAAACAATATATTATTCTATTTCAGCAGCAACGTGAATAACTTAGATTATATTTAATATACTCACGATTTAATTCGAACATAGGTTACATACATTTTTTATGACTAAGTGCAGATATTATTTGCAGTCATTAAAAGTAAAAAGAGTGTATTGATGTTGTTAATATAGAGGACAAAGTTATCTGATTCATATAACGTAATAAATATTTGTATAGTTCAGTTATTTATAAAAAATGAAAATGATTTAATTAATTATATTGTGAATAATCGTAAGTGCATCTATAAATTTATTAAATAAAGACATTAAAGTCTAAAACGAGTAGTAATCTTGATTCTTAGTACCTTTAACTTTTTCTTCGAAAGGAGGTGATTATAACTGAATGATTGTAATTTTGAGTTGGTCATCAATGCGTCATGAACTCGAGTTCAAGCTGCGACTTATATCATATTTCATTAAGAAAGAGATTGTTTCGAACGATTAATAAGCTTAGATATTGACAGCTTTCTAAAATAAATATTCTAGTAAGAATATTGATTTTTTGAAAGAAAGTACTTCGTTCGTAAAGAATTATTTGTAATGGACTTATAAATTTGAGAGTCGTTTTAATTATATTATTTTTAATACAAATTGTATACAAATAATAATATATTTTGAAAAATTATAAATAGCCATTGTATGAAAGTAAATAAGTTGTAATATCGCGGAAATAACTGATTAATATCGGTATATTGTATATATATATATATATATATATATATATATATATATATATTAAATATTTTTTTTAAATGTGAATAGGTTACTGAAACTGAACATATTTGGTATTGTATATATATATATACTGTTTCTTAAAAAGTTTAGTTTTTAAATAAACAATATTTCAAAGAACGATATTCAAATATAAATCAAATTCAAAAAGCAGTACTTATTTAAATATTTTTATTTTTTAAATATAATATCCAGGTCCCTCATACAATAAAATAATTTCTGTATTTACGCTTAGAAGATCATACCAGTGCCATTTAAGTATGCATTGGTGTAGAATAATAGGTAATAATAATTACCGTAATATATTTTTTATCGCTGTAGCTAATTCACTTTTATAAATTAATTTTTCACTTCGATACAAATAACTAAATGTATTTTTGGTGAAACTTCATCAATAATTGATTATTGATCAATTTTATTATTACTTATATATTAGAAAACTAAGGTTAATAGTCAGAAAAAAAAACCGTTATTATTTCCCTACCAGTCTAATACATTTTCATGGAGTTGTCTACATCAGCAGAGCTCTTAGGCACAAAAAATTAAAATTAGTAATTATAATCAATTAGTAAAAAGTTTGAACCATTAAAATTATTATGATCTTTGATGAAGAGAAATGTGTATTTATTAATGTTGAGTTATTAATTCACATTTAAAGCGTGTGATACTAATTCATTTTTAGTGAATTTAATCATAGAAGCTTTTAAGAAAATCTATAATTGAAGGTTTTACACGCAAAAGATGATATATTCAGTAAAGTTAAATTTTGAAGAATATAAAAATCTCTAGCTCAATAGCGCAAAAATATTTCTTTTATTTATTTAGCTCATTACTGTAAAAATCATGAATAATCCGATAAAAGAATACTCAGTCTTATAATCAAAAAACCAATGAAATTAAGTACATCATCTATCTCATTTTTTCAAGTACCAATATGTATATTTTTGCACAGATTTCTTCTGAATATTTTGTAATTTGAAATTGTCTAACAGCATAGTTCATATATATATATATATATATATATATATATATATATATATATATATATATATGTATATCAAGAATAATCAAACAATTGTTGTCAAAACTTTGGCCTTGTGTCTTATTTACGATCGTAGAAATCGAAAGTATCATTTAAAAATATTTTTTGTATTCGTAAGATCGAATTGAGTTCGATATGATTTATGGTTTTCCCCGAATTCGCATTATATTTATATGAAATGTGTGTATGTTCCATGTAAACTAATGAAAAATAATAAGAATCTCTCACCGAGTACTCAAAACAGTTCTACCATTTTCAAGAAATTATTTTTTATTATATTTATGTTAAACTTTTAATATAAAATACGATAGATTAAGATTAGTTCTACTACGTACTTATTTAGTTTACATTTTTTAATTATAAATATCATTTTATGGTTTATTTTTTATATTAACAAACTTTCTAACTTTGTATCGCATTAAAAATAATTTACTGGAACCACAATATGATCATATGAAATGATTATAAAAACCACACTACTGATAGGAGGAGTATCGATTGCCTGAAATTGTTGTAATAATATATAATAGCAATATGAAATTTCATATATTTTCAATTATGAAAGCTTTAATCTAAGTATATAGTATATGATAGATAACATAACAGATTTTTTTGAAAACGAATATTTTTAATAATTTAAAATTTTAATAAATAATGTAAGATAAATAAGTCGTTACATTTAATACGAAACTTGATTTCTATTAAGATTTACTTGAATATACTTATTTTAATATATATATATATATATATATATATATATATATATATATATATGTTTTAAAAGTACCTAAAAATAGTCAATTATTAAACGATATAGTCATAATAAACAAGTTTACCGTTATAAATCGATAAATAAACGATTAATAAGAAAAGAAGTCTGAACGTGTTTCTAATTATTTTTATATTTACAAAGAAAATAAAATAATAAAATATTTTTAACAGTAAAAGTTACGAATATATAACGATTCACGCATAATATGAAAATAAATTTGGTTTATGATTCGATATGCCATCATGTAGGTACAATTTATATAGTAATGTTTCGTTACAGTGCTGCATGTTTAAAGAACGGCTAGTGTATTGACCGTTTGACCAGTGTAATGTATCAAAGACAGCAAACGTGCCTTTTGACAGATTTTATAGAGTACACATAATGTATTTAAAAGTGGATCAGAATAGAGATATTTTATGTAGCAATAAACGAGCTAAAGAAGCTAACGAGATGAGAGTAGCATATAGTCAGAAATGATAGGCCACTTTTAACACGGAAGTTACCGTATTTCATTTTTTGGTGTTTGTTGCCACTATGCTATCAAATAAATTACATTAATATCACTACTGATACATAAACTATGGATACGTTAAAGAAATATCTAATTAAATTGGAACGAATTGAAATTTTCGTTTTTATCAACTCACATTCTTACTATATATATATATATATATATATATATATATATATATATATATATATTATATATATATATATATATACATATATATATATATATGTATATATATATATGTATGTATATATATATGCATGTATATAATATATATATACATACATATATAAGATTGTATATATATATATATATATATATATTATATATATATATTTTTTATTTTATTTGTAATTTATTTTTTATAACAATAATAAAACCAATTGTTCACAAACAATTACAATATAGATCTGGTTCTGTGTATAAATTCATTTTCAGGAGTAAATTTTTCACCTATTCCATAAACCGCAAATTGTTCGTCTAAAAATGTTAAATAAATGATTATTCATCCGTTTTAAATGTTAAGTATGCACATTTGGATGTTGACTTCATTATATTCTGAGCCCTAATCTACAAAAAAATCTTTTATGAATCTAACTGTCGTCTTTTTAGTCTTATTTCTTGAAAGAAACATTAGAGAATATGAAATTCAAATCATCTACATATAAATTAAAAAGAAACACTTTGACAAATACAACTTAATTAAAGTAGTGAAATAAATTAAACAGTTAATAAGACATATCTCAAATACCTCCTAAATGTTAATAAGAAAATTATATTATTTTAATAAGGGCCATAAAAGAATCTTTGTTCTGGAATGGAACAAATGTTCTTATACGCAACCTAAAGGATTGGTATAAAACAGTGAATAACAAATACACCTAAACCTAGATTTACACAGTAGATTGGTTCCACAAAAGTACCGTGTAAATCGAAATTGTGAAATTCGAGTCCATATTTAATATTAAAAATAAGGGATAGGTTTTACAAATCCGTAATGAAACAATATTATTTACTTTTAATAAAACTAGAGAATATATTTTACACGTTAATCCGAAAATATTAAAAAGAAATAAAAAAAATGTTCATTCTGTATCATTTTTACATGTTAATTTTGTTTCACTTCTCTTTTATTCACATCTTCATTTCTCTAATTCATTTTTCTGAGGCATGGCGTGAACTGTTCTAATAAAATCCGTTATCAAAGATTGTTTCAAATCTTTACCCAACTCCTTATGAAGTTTTTGATATTGAGTTAAACAATAACGCAAGTCTTTTCAAAATTTTGAACTTCCTTCCATGTTTAGATCATTCTCAATGAAGAAATCTTCCAGTTATTTAGTCATTCTTCTATAGTCAATACTATTCGCTCTGTTGTTATTTCGAATTGATACCGTTACATCAGTTTAGAAGAAAAAATGCGAAGTTGCGATTTTCTGTTATCGTTAGGATGCAAGGAAGCAAGAAACTGTTTATAGTGATGTGTATGGTTATTATTTTACACAGCAGTGTAAATGGAGACATTTTTTAAATCCCGCTGAAAGTATTTTAAAACATTTTTTTTAAAATTCTGGGTCCATATTAAACTGAAATAGTGCTATGTAAATGGAAGTTTTTTTTCATTCTTTCAACCGTATTAAACCGAAACCGTACAATTCGAGTACCGTGTAAATCAAGAATTAGGTCTACATAAGAAAGCAACATAATAAAAATTAATATGACTACGAGTTGAGAATTTTCATTTTTATGTAAAAAATATCGACTATTTCTTACATTAAAAATGTTTAAATATCCATTGTTATTATTTTACCTATTGTAATAATTTTTATCAAAGAAAAATGTTTTAAAATAGTATTTCATTTTCTTTTAGAGAAAATATAAAATATTTTAATTTTTTATAATAAAATTAATTACATTAAATATGCTAATTAATTCAACATTTTTTTATAACAACATAAACTACATTTTTGAAATTTTTTCTTAATTGTATATTCTAATTATTTTATTTCGTGTGATAATATTTAAATGAAAATGATTACAAAATAAAAAAGTTGAAAATTTTTCGAAACGGAAATGAAAATACTTAATGCATTCTATTTTTACTTTTACTTTTGTTAAAATGATTTAAATTGTTTATAATAGATGCATTAAATTTTTATTATTATTTAAATAATTTTTATTACTCGAAATGAGAACAATAACGCAGTTAAACTATAAAAAAAATATTTAAATAATTTAATTTCTGAAATTTCTTTCTAGTTTTTTAAATACATATTCTTGTCCAATTGGTTTAGTGATCTGATAGTTATTTTATTGAAATTAACTTTCATGCAACTATGTATTTCACTTTTTACTGTATTGAAAAATTATAATTATTTTTATGTTTCTTTTTAATACATATATATATATATATATATATATATATATATATATATATATATATATATATGTGTATTTATTTATAAACATGTTTCCAATATCAACCCACACACTTCCTCGATTAGCTTACTACTTACATTAAATTACCAGACTACACGCATTCTACTTTCCTCTAGAACATTTTTTAAAATGTTCGTAACTTATTTATCTAAGAGGTGTATCTTTTTAAATAATAAAACGCTTGTATTTTTTTCTGTATATATATATATATATATGTGTGTGTGTGTTTGACCCAAATTTCAATAAGTTGATGACAGATACGATACAAAAAGAATTATATTCATCCAGCGTCCATCTACCGCCATGAGAAAGAACAAACACAATTCGAGCGCAATTACAAAACTCCACCCGCGAAGGTCTTTTTTAATTAAAACGTTTCGGCAGGCCGTAATTAAGTTGCCCGGCAAATAAATCGTGAGTAGACAAAGTTTACAATCTTCATTACATGTAATGTGATCGCATAAAAATGTGCTGTTAAAGGTTATAACGTACAGATATATCGGATTATTTCGTACGAAACGTACAACAATGATTATTATGGTTTAGAACGAAAGGTTAGTATTTCGGTAGTGCATAACTTGACATTATATGAGCGAGGGTCAACAATTAGTTTAACTGTAATTGTAAGACGCCCAGAATGGCGTTGTGTCTGTGACGTAAACGAAACGGTACGTATATTTTTGATTCACGTGTGGATTTTAGTTTTATTAGATCATTATTGTGTAATGTTCGTTTATTTTATAATGAAAAATGTGTTTTTCATTTGATTAGTTCAAGTGATTTGTTAATTGAATCGTGTGAATATAAGTAATCTGTAAATGACAAGAGGTACTATTTCCTTATTACTAGACATAAGGACGTCTGAAGTTCAATTTTATGATGCGTATGGAGCATGTTTGCATACAATTACATACACACACGAACTTGCAAACACACACAGACATATATATATATATATATATATATATATATATATATATATATATATAATCGTATATATAGTATATAAATTTTCGAAGAAGTATGTAAATATACATTAGTTTTTAAATACAATTTAACTGGCGTAATATTTGCATTTAAGTGATTATTTTAAGCTTTTTATAATACCGTCAAGAGTGAAAACCATTAATAGTTTTTTATGAAAAAAAGAATTATTTTCTTTATTAAAAGATAATTTTAATTCATAAAGAAAAATGACAGCTTAATAATTGGCATGTTTAAAGGAATACAAAGAAATATTTCATAAACATATTTATATTTATATATATATATATATATAAATATATGTATATATATATATATATATTCACATTAAGAGAAAAAAAAAATTTTGTCCAAAAATGATACCAGAAATTACCAGTTTTTTATCGTCTTACAAATCATTATATAGTCTTTAAAATGTATGGAGTAGAAATCTTTACAAATAAATTCACTTACTTTACAAACAACATTTTTTTTCTGATCAATAATGTCTATAATTGATTATTGATTATGTTTGATATTAATTATATGCTTTTTGATTTCAGTACCATAATCCTCAGAGTGCGTAAAAGCTCTAAGATATTTCTGTACTTTAACATTCTGTAGATGATAACATGTTATAAAAATGCTTATAAATAATAATCAGAAGTAAACAATAATCACTTATTGAATTTGTTCGATAAGATTTTTTTAGATTGTGTATATAATGAAAATTATGTTCACAATTATATTAAAGAATATTTGAATTGTATTGATTTTTTATAAATGACCGTTTTATATAGGCTTTTATATAGATTTTTATAATTTGTTTGGTATGTAGCTTTAGACTCTTATACGGAAAAATATAGTAAATTATAAAATATTAGGATATCTGTGTGGGTTGTTTGATAAGAATGGTAAAAAATTAAGTTAAACACGGTTTTTTTGGGGAAAATCGATTTTATTTCTCAACATAGCCTTCATTGCGTCTGCAAAATATACATTGACGGTGGCGATGATATCCTCATTCTAAAAGAATTTCTTTCCGTCGAGCTAAATTTTCCAGTTTGAGAAGAGAAAGAAGCCACCCGGGGCCAAGTCCGGAGAATAGCGTGGATGACGAATCAATTCTAAGCCTAATTTATCCAATTTTGTTGTCATACCATTGTGATAATTTATGGAACGGAACCTTGTTCTGGTGAAAGAGTAGTTTTTGTGCGCCTATCTTGGCCGTTTTTGTTTCAGCTCTTCTTTCAAACTATATTGCATAATAAGCTTGTTATCGTTTTTCATTTCGTTAAGTAGTCGATCAGAATGATTCCTTGGAAATCCCAAAACAGTGGCCATCATCTTCCCAGCTGACAAAACGGTCTTCCCCTTCTTCGGCGTACTTTTACCAGTCGTTGTCCACTGCTTTGACTGCTGCTTCGACTTAGGTGTGTAGTGGTGGATTCATATTTCATCCACGGTGACGAATCGACGCAAAAAGTTCTGCTTATTTTTTTCATTTTTGGGGCAACTGGTACAATGCTCGCTTCAAACATCTGTAGAACATGAACAACTCATCGCTTCTGTTTGTCATTTCGCATATACTAATTTTAAAAGTGACACTTGATAGCCGTAACGTTACTAAATGAGTTGTGGCGCTATCTCATAGAAATTTACCAAACTTATCAAACAATCCCATATATAAGTTTTTATATAGACTTCTATAATTTGTTTTGTGAATAACTTTAGACTCTTATATGAAAATACATAATAAATTATAAAATATTCGTGTATCTATATCATTATAATTAAGGCAGACCTGATAATGGTCTACATTATGAATTGTAGAAAAAGAAACGAAGAAAACTTCCATTTTCTATATAAGAGAACATATATTTTTAATAATTTTCATGTTACAATATATTATTATGCAAAAGATATTTTCATTTATATTACAATAGTGAAATTTATTAAAACATTTGTTCTTATACTATTGAAAATATAATTAGTAAAAATCTTTTGTGAAAAACTAAAATATCTTTTTATTAAGCAACGCGTTCGAATAACAAAATTGTTTATTTATAATGTTTGATCTATTTGTTCAAATTGTTTATTTATGTTTAATAAATATATCAGTGGAATAAATAAACACGTTCGAGATGTTGAATAACAGAACATATTTACAGAAGCCAATGTTAAGTATGGTAATATTCATATAACTGTAATTGAATCAATTTTATTTTACGTGTGGCGAATATACTAGTACTTTCATTCGTTTCACAAATCAAATATATGCTATTGAAATAAAATAAATCAAATAAACATATTTAAATGTTACAATCTCTCTGAAATTTATTAGTTACAGTTCTATAAATATACATCGCTTTAAAATGAACTGGAACGTCTTCGAATAGATAGATGTTTCCGGTACGTTTAATTGGTTTCATATTATTTTTATATCAGTTATGTAATATTAATTAATTTTTGTATAAGAAAAAAATGTAGCAAGAACACATGCATTTATCGAGAAATTAAAAATAAAATTATAATAGATATTAAACAGTTCTGGTTCATATTAAAAAAAAGAATCTTTAAGAAATTATTTATTTTCATAAATATTATTAAAAAATTGCTTTCACAATTTTATAAAAAAATGAATATACGAACAATACACTAATTTTTTAAAAACATTTCTTTAGACTTTAAAATATAAATTATGTAAGATTTTAATAAAGTAATTTAAATTTACACTACTAAGCAATTAATTTTTTTAAAAACAATGTGTAAATTTAATCGTGAGAATTGTTTTATACATTACAATTATGAAAAAATAAATGAAATGGAATATGAGTTGTAACCGTTGTTATTTTTGATTCATAAAAAACTGAATATAATTTATTGAAGAATACATGTTAGTTGTGTGGACTAAAACAGGCGGTTCGCGGACGTGCACACGTGTATTTACTTGTAAGCAAGTCTCATCGTTTATGTTTATGTACCGAGTAAGCGGGCGATACAAAAGGTATTGTTATTTGCGTCCTTAATTTGCATACAACAAATTTGAATAAATTATATTGGTAGGTAAACATTTATACAAGACAGGAACATAGTCACAAACAATCCTTTTCATTCGGTTTGTTTCAACGCCCACGCATGTAGCTTACATTTCGAATAATGAATTAAGTAACGATGAGTAAAAAATTAATATATTACTTTAAAAAATTCTTGTATATAGGTAAGGTACATTACAAAGATATCATTTAAATAATTTTACAAATTACTTAACATTCGAACAAAACAACCAAACACATCTATTATCTCTTTAATAAATGTTATATAACCGACAAATATTCGTATAAAAACTTGAATAATTATAAATGTTTATATATATATATATATATATACGATTATGATTACTTCAAACTTTTTATAATCCTTAAAATAATATAATTAATCTACTTTATCTCTCTCTCTCTCTTTATATATATATATATATATATTCACATAATATGAATAATTTAGCTATAAAAAACGCATCTCAAAACTAATAACAAAATGGAACCAAAAAATATCTCATTTTTTTAAAATCAATATTGTTTAAAAGACATCTTATAAAATATTTGTTTTTTTTTATTTGGTTTTATAAAATAGATTAATATTTTGTTTGTAAAAAGTTAAAAGTGAATGTGATAGTCATTTTTATATGATTTTATAATACACTAATCTCTAACTTTACAATTCTAAAATTTTGGTACAAGAAAGAAAATCTGTCAATTAATAAATTTTTAATATTAATTAATTTACATGGGTTACGACATTTACTTTATAAAATATAACAAATCTAACATAATATTTTTTATAAAAATATTTGTAATAAATATCAAGGATATCTTCACAAAAGAACGTTTATGTGAATTGGTAAATTGTGCAGAAAATGAAAAATATGTTGAAAAAATTGAAGTTTTAAAATAATTTAACATCAATTTCAAATAATTACACATCCATATTCTAGAATTATTTGTTTTTTTCTACAACATGTGTTTGTATGTAATTTTTTCGAATGATCAGTGATGTGAATTAATATCATTAATAAAATAATTTTATTAATTTGTTCATATACCCTTCTGTTTGATGCCATCACTAGTTATTAGTTCTATATTTCTCTCTCTCTATCTATCTATCTATCTCCATATCTATCTATATATATATATATATATATATATATATATATATATATATATGTATATATATGTATATATATATAAATCATATTTCACTTCCTACTTTATTTATTTCTTCGACTCCTTTTAGAATTTTTTATTAAAATTAAGTGTTTAATACTTATACAGTTTCTAAGATTTACAGACACAATGTGAAATAATAAAGTACCTATTATCACAAAATATATTTCAATATGTTATAGAGAAAATAACTCTCTTTAGTGATTGAAAAATAAATTTTAGATAATTTCTAATTATTTAAAAAATACATTATTATTAGAAAGATTATCAAACTTACTGTTATATTAAAATTAACTAATGTTTTATCCCTCTTGAATACTTGAAATAGTGATAAGATTATATGCTTCTAAGCTCTCGATTTATTCTTTTTGTAATTAAGTAAAAAATGAATCACTTACTTAATATATATAAACAAGTAGTATTAATAAAATACAAAAGCCTTATTATACGAAACTTCTGGAATTGTTAATAATTTACAAATCAGTATGACTAGTTGTAGTATTAATTTCAAATATATATTTATATCATTTAAAAAATATTTAATTCTGTGTTAAAAGTATTCATTAAAAAATCAAATGGGTTCGAAAATATTTTTTATAGAATTGAAACATTTTATTTTCCATTTAAAACTCTGTCAATATTAATAAATGATTTAAAAGATATTGTTTGAATAATTTGATTTTGAATGAAATGTGATACTAGTAAAATACATAAAAATAGTTTTTTAATATTGAATGTGGTCTAAATTATTTAATAAGCATTGAATGCAACATTACATAATCAAGAAAAACTACGAATATCTTTAAGAATAGGAGAGATACAATTATAGCTGGAAAATGAAGGATGTTTCTAAAAAGAGTTCTTAAATATATACTGTTAACACCTACCATGTGATAACAATACTTTTTAAATATAATAGATATATAAATTATTCATACGGATTATTACTTAAAATTAATTCGAAAACAAAGGACTATAAAAAAGGAATGAAATAGTATTAAATCTGTTACTAAGGAATAATTATATGTTTTCACTACATTTCTCAATTTGCTATTCGGCAGACATGAAAATTTTCAAAAGTACTGCTTATATATCTTAATAATTATTATAAAATATGATTCAAACACACATTAAAAGAAATTAAATATAATCTACTAGTATATTAATCAAGTATGTAATATAATAATTACATATAGAATGTATAAAATAAATACACTGTTATTCAAGCGAAACATATCATTAAAGAAAACTCTTATTTACTCAAATTAATAGTCACCCATTTTTCAAAACAAGTTTGTCATAGTTTATTTCAGACAAACGATTAAGTCTTCCAATAAATGTACCTAATACCAATAGCAAGGTAGTAAATTTTTACATGGCTCGTTCTACGACTGTAATTTTCTAAATACAGTATTCTAAACAAGATTATATTTTACTATGAGATTATTTACAAAATTATCATATAAATGTTGTTTAAATGGTAATTCGCGCTCTTAATTTAATTGTTGTAATTTATACGAACTGCCTTCGTATAGTATTTTGATTAGCTTAACATTTTTTTTATTCGACAAACATGACTAATTATAAAAGACTATTAAACTGTAAAAAACGACAGAAATATCTCTGATAATTACTTTTTTATTTTAATAAAAAATGTGTCCGTTTTAATAAACTACACATGTGGTTTCAAGGAAAATATATGGACAATACTGCTTTCAGTTTAAAATATTATAGATGGATTTATTATATTATTTGACTATTTATAATATATATATATATATATATATATATATATATATATATAAAGTAATTATTAACATATTTTATGTGTGATCTACACAGATATAATCATATATTACATTAGGTAAAAAAATACCTATTTAATCAAGGAAAACAATTACAATGTGTTGACATTCATTAATAACTGAAAGTTCATGTAATTTATATGAAAATTTATTAACGTTTATTTCAGATTTATGATTTAGACCTTAACGAATTTGTTTGTAATTTACAATATAACAATTTTAATTACTCTTTTTATTATTTAAATATAATTTTCATCTTTAATATGTCGTTTTTATGAAAAATGATCAAAATATATTAAAAAATGTTAATTTATTATCTTTATTATTTACCTGGTGTAAAGAAAATAATATATATATATATATATATATATATATACAATCTTTCCCGATTAGAAATACTCAATAAATCATTATTGATTATTTTCTATTGTCAGCAATGTGCATTTCGATGGTAATTCTAACATCCTCAGAGCGTCAAAATATAGACAAATCTCAAAAAGTATAAAAAAAATCATTCGTGAAAGTGAATTTATCTACAGTGTCAGAATTGTTTTAATAGTTTTGATTGGTATGAACTAAAGTATCATTTATCGTAAAATATTCCATTTTTTTTGGGTTTGAATGTATATTTTTATATATGCAAAAAGAAGAAAATTCACTTCAATCTTAAAGATATTTTTATGGCTTGAAAAAGAAAATATAGAATATTCTGTTTATTAACATATGCATAGAAAACTGTTTTGTTTATAATTAAAATATTATTAAAGTACTTTAGATTTCAATTTAAATATTAACATACTAATCTTTAGCAATTACTTCAAGTTTGTAAGTAAGTTATTTGTAGCCAAAATCTAAACTATTAGCTAAATATTTGAGGGACTAATTTTTGTTGAATAATTTTTTGATAGAAAAGAGATTTATTCAAATAAAAGAAATGGATGACCTATTTTTATAATTGCATTGGATTAATTTTACTCTATGTTTTTGAAGCTCTAAAAATGAATATTTGAAGATTGACCTTATTATTTTGATCGTTAATAAATTAATTATTGTTGCAGATTTTTCATTTTTAGATTATTTTTTTATTTCTATATTTTTTAAAAAATTTTACATCAAATTTTTACTTTCAATAATTTTTATTTATATTTTTTTACCAACAAAGTAATATATTTGTTCATTAGATATGATCTTTTTCTTTTATTACTTTTTTGATAATTAAATATATACATACATATATATATATATATATATATATATATATCAATTTACAAATATAAATATTTATTTTGTCTTTTAAGTAGTTTTTTTTTAATTTATGAATATGTTTAAACGAAAATTACGAATTTTTTTTAAAATTAATTATTTAAATAATTATAGGAAGATGAACGAAACCTAATTTCACAATTGAATTTATGATTTAATATCTTTCACTAATTATCAAAAAGTAACACAATTTCTATACAAAAGTCGCAATTAAAAAACTAATTGACAAATGTTACCATTTAAAAATTCAATTTGAAATTTTCTCACTTCCTGCTATCTAAATATGTGCCATTTATAATCGTTTGAAAAAAAGATGATTGCTTTCCATCTAGTAAGATTCTTTTTTATTTCAATTTTTTCTATAGTGTAATTTAATTCAAAATAAAAGGAAAAGAAAACGTATAGTAATGATAAACAGTTTGTTCGACATGTGCATCCTGTATTATTTTAGACGAGCATATATAATTCACATGTGTCGATAAAAGATCCGAATTTGAGACCTAACATTGTAAATTGCAAACGATGAAGAGTCTAGTTGGCGGCGTTAATTAGTAACACTTCGTGATAGCCACAGGGCTCACGTTCGACTCCCGCCATACCGTCTTGAGGCGTGGTTCGAAATTTTCCGTTAGTTATATATTGTAACACGTAGGTGACCTGTGTTGTCCTTTTAATTGTTATATAAATACACATATAAACATATATATATATACATATATATATATATATATATATATATATATATATATATATATATATAACATAGATGTTGTAATAAATATAAATGTAATTGATATGGAATCTTCATTAATTAGAATAATTGTTATTTATTTATCAATTGTGTTTCTAAGTTTGAAATGATTTGCCTTTTCGTAGAAGTCCTTGATTTGTTCAAGAACACAACATGCTTGTAAATAAGATTCTTCCATTTTTTATCTCTTTGTAATTGATGTTTGTTTGTCTGTATTGTCATTAAATATATTCGACGTATTTTCAATCTATACTAATTTATAATCAGATATTTTTTTAAGAAATTATAAAAAAAATATACGAAGTTATAATAATAAGCTATAAATTACATTTGAATATATATATAAAAAAGTGATGAAAACAGGTTTAGGTTTCATGAAGATTTCCTAGTCAATAATTATTTGTGTGAAAAAAGTCACATAGAATTAATAATTGGACGGATATTGAATTACACGCAAAGTAACTTTCCTTATTTATAATATTTACATTAATATTAAGATATGAATTTCAACAGAAATTATTTGAGGAAGATGATCATACTTATTAATTTAAATATCAGCTATAATGGAAAGTTGACCATTTCCCGTTTCTCACGAGATTCAAACCATAAACGTATGCAAGCATTTGCGACAAACGTCATAAAATACCGTTTTGCGAATAAATTAAAAGTGAATTGTGTCATCCGTAATGATGGTTTTGCTCCCGTTTTACAAGATCATATAGTGCTATCGGAGAGCTTTCTATTTTTTTCTTTACTTGTAATTTAGAGTTAAATTATTTACTTTTAAATGGAGATATTTCTAGTAATCTATCTTACAAGTATTTGGGTTTCTGTCTTGACCTATCGTTGAACTCGTATGTGTACGTTTCCATAATTACTTTTTAAATTTCAGTTGAAATATATGTACGACAATTAATATAAATCAATGTGCATTTTGTGTCAAATATTTTATGTTTAAATACATTAATACTTTTTTGAAATTTATGATTCTACATTAAATAGTCTTTTTTTAAAAAAAAAGTGTAATATTCAAGCCAGATTAGTCTAAAAAATGTTTAAAATATCTGTTTTAGTTGAAATTGGAAAATGGAATATATTAAAATGAAAAGAGTTAAAGATAAGTATACTTTTTTGACCTATTTGCGGTTACTTAAAATTGAAAATAAACTTTATCAAATAAACGAAAATTACTATTAAAGTTTTTGTTAGTTTAGATGAATTCAGTTTCGTAAATTAATTTTGACTTTCTTGAGCGATACAATTTTTTCTAGTCCAAATATTTAACGATTTGTTAAACTTTTTGATCAAAATTGTTTTATCATAATATAGTTCTGGCACAGTAGTTAAATTTCATTTTCACAAATAAATTTTTCTCTCGTATTACAATGTCAAAAATATTTCTTCTAATCAAAAATATTTAATAAGTTTTTGTGGTTGTTCATGAGTATATTGTTTATTATTTATGTTCTTTCTTGTATGATTTTCATAAATTTAACGTTAATTTAATATAAACTGAATTTCTACAGAAAAAATAAGTTCATTTGATGAAATCTTGAATTTCTTTCGTGGTTTAGGGATGTAAACCTTAATCGAAATAAATTTTGAATAAAATTATTTTATAAAATTCTTGAACTTCAAATTAAATAGTTTGATACTTTCTATATAAAATTATTTCAAACAATTTTATATTCCAGACAGATAGTTTTTTTTACAGTGTTGAAAATAATTTTGAAAAAAATATTTTAAAACAAACTTAGAATGCTTTAAAAACATCCGACACATTTTTAAATATACTTAAAACAGTAAATCGTATTCAAAATATTTTTTACAATTTATAAATATATTAGATATCTATTTTTTTTTCAATGTTCTTATATGGAAATGAGTGGTCATTTGTTAACTATAAATTTCTGAAATTATGTGTTTACATTAATTTTAATAGACCGGAAAAATGAAACGTAAGACGTAAAATTTAATTAAAGATACTTATAAATCAATATGTAGTCAGTCTGGTGACATTATAAAATAAAAAAAATTGAAAAATAAAATGATATGAAGGTCGTAGGTGATGTAATATGACGAAGCTATAAAAATGTCTGAAAAGTAGTAAATGAAAGATATAAGTTAATAATAAGGAAATTATAGCTTGATAAATGAGTTATAATTTTTAAATAGTCATCGAAAAACTGTAGTTAAATATTTTTAAATCGTAAATTTAAAATTAAGAAGTGATAATCGACGTTAGTCAATATTTATCATTAAAAATATTCAGTGTTGAAAGTTTTGAAAAGCTTGAATATAACAAATGTAATATTTTTAGTATATGTGTTTAATTCTGATTTAGTTTTGTTTCGAAAAAAGAGATTTTCATTGCAGTGATTTATTCTAAGTAAGAATATTATTATTAAAAATATTCATGACTGTGAATTTTAATTAAATATTTTTATTTAAGCATGTAAAAAAAATAAATAAGTTATTTGATAACTTATATTTTATTTAATGTTTTATTACATCTAAAATATTTATTATGAAAGAGGAAATACATTTTGTTAATTTTAATTTTTGGAAAAATGTATTATTTATAAAAAAAGTCTTTTAAACAATTATTTTAAAAAATCTTCAGAAAAATATTGTCCATAGATTTCAATTTATTTAAATTATTGTATATTTTACAATAAATAGTATATACAATATGTCTTACAGGTTCTAACAGTTTTTAACATCAATTTTTTCTTTCATTACTGGCATTAAAAATAACATTAGATAAAATATTTATTAATGAGTCAATTATTAGATAAAAGATTTGATTGAAAGAACTTTATAAAATCTATTTTTTAAAAATAAATTCATAACAATTAAATATAAATTAAAATAATTTCTTATTTTAGCAATAATATTAAACTTTAATTCCAGTAATATTTTTGTCCTACAATCTATATTTAATTTAATAAAGTATAATTTACTTACAAAACGTTCTCGACGGTTGATCTAGAAAATTAAAAATTTCAATTAATAATAAAATGTTGTCAGTAAAATAGATTATTATTATTTTAAAAATATTTTTATATCTACTATAGTAAAATTAGGGTTAGTTTGAAAAAGTTAGTAATAAATAAATTAGTAAATAAAGAAAACTGAGTAGCAAGTTTTTGCATAACGGCTAAATTTACTTCCTCTTCAATGAATTTTTCATTAACCGTACAAACCACAAATTTTTGTCTGATCAAAAATTTACAATGATCGATTATTGATCATTTTTATAGTTTTTTCATATCGAAACGTAAGAAATAGTGTTGAAACTATACATTATTGAAACTTTTTCATTAGATCATTAAGTGGTAAAAGAAGAGTCTATAAATTCACTTGCAAATCTAAAAAAGGGACAATTTTATTATATATATGTATATATATATATATATATATAATGTATTGAAAATTCAGAATTTTAGTTTGATTTCTTTTTTACCTAATTAAATATTTAATTATCATTTTTTATTATGTATACTTCTTTTTTAATTTAATAAAGAGCATTAGTAGTTTTAGTATATAAAAATAGGCTATGTTAAAGAAATTATTAAATTAGCTACATTAGACAAAAGAATAATAAGCTATTTTAGAGAAGTGAGAGTATTTCAAATAAAAATAAGCAAAAATAAAATGGCATATATAAAAAAATATAGAAGTCAATAGAAGAGAATGTAAATTAGGAGATTGTTTAAAAAATAAACAATTTATTTTGATATTTGAAATAAAACAAATTTTGTTACAAGATATTAATTAATTATCATGACTTTGAAGTAGTTTTTTTAGTCCTACATCGATTTTTAAATGAAACTGTTTTATTCTGGAGGTATAAAATGAACTCTGTTAGTGAAAGAAAGAATCAATTTGTTTCAAAAGAATATTCATCTTGACAATATTTTAAAACTTTTGTTAAATATAAACATTGAACGAAATTGTTCCTACTGATTTTACAGAGTCAAAATTTACACACTTTTTCAAGGAAAACTGGTATATTTCTCAAATTTACTCCATTTGTATTTAAATAATAAAACAAACAACTGTATTTTATCTTTACAGCCTTTTTTTATAATTAATCATTAAATAGTATTTTTATTCAGTTTCATATGAAAAGTGTTTAAAAATGATAAAGTATTATTTTTTCTGAAAAAAATCCATAAAATGCAAAAAAGGAATACATTAAATTGTAATTATAATAATTTAACATACATAGCTGCATATTTACATTAAGAATTTATTTATAACAGTTTACGCTGGATAATATTTGCAAAATAATAATATAATTTTTTTAATAATCTTTATCAATATGAATTTCATATTTGTAACTACAAAGGAAGACAATTTTAAATTGAGAATAATTCGTTTATAATAACAGATTTTAATCCAGTTCGAATTGAAAACTGTTTATTTTTACTGATATATTATTACTTCATTAATTTAAATTGAAATTAATATCCAGTTTAAATATTCTTGTTAATATTATATATGTAAATAAAATTGTATAAAAAGTGATAATTTAATCATGAAAAACGAATCGTGTTTCGATAAATTACATTGATTAATAAGTTAATTAAGTTGTAATTTGGATCAGTAATTTAATTAAAGCAGTATTTTTAAAAGTTTTCTTATAAATTTAAAACTATTTACTTTAATCAGACTTCACTTTCAGATTTTTGAATGAATTTTATCCAGTATATTTTTTATATAAATCAAAGAACAAGGTTGAAAGGTACATAAATCTTAACAAGCTATTTATATAAAATTTATGTTTTTTTTATTCGTATATATTCTTATGTATATATGCTTTTATCGACATATAATTTATATTTAATATTTTGTCTCAATTTATTGTATGTGTTTTTAGATATTTTTCTATTTCCTTGCTTTGATTGTATTGTTTATTTCCTTACTTAATAAATAAAGAGAGAATCGTCTGAAACACGTTCAAATAATGAATTTAGAAAGCATATTATACATGAATATTCGAATACTTAAATATTCCTCCGCACGTCATATTATTATACGTCGTATAATTAACACATGTGCGTGTTATATAAATTTTAATTATCGTAACATCATTATGAACAATGATGTATTGATCAATAAAAAATGCATATGAAATTATTTATTAACAACCGTGAATTTATACGCTGGATATAATTATTTGTGTAAAATAAGCAGGTCTATTTGCATAGTAATAATTATACCTTTTCCAATACCGTATTATATCGATAGTTTTCACTTTAAGAAAAGTACGGTCGACTCTTTTTTAAATTAACAAAAGGCCGACAAGATTTCGCACACATGATTATTCTGAACAGAATAATCATGTGTATGTTGAAATTTATATAAATCGATTCGTATAAAAAATATAATGATTTTTATAAATGAAAATATATTATACCAGTACTGCCGAAAAGGAAGAGAGATTTCATTTCTGTACCTCTTAATTGTCATATCTGGGTCTCGTATCGTTGTAAATGCACACATGTTTGTAAGTTTATATAAATGTTTGTGTATGTACTTATTGTGTGTCCGTATAAAACAGGTGATTATATTTTAGACTAATATTTAAATACATATATAATTTATACAGTTCACACCGGAAATTATAAGTTGGCGCCTAATTTTACAAATTAAATTTTTCATCAAGTGTAGCAACGGGAGGAGACACTTTGATCGCATCTCTTTGAATATACTTTCTCATATTATAGATGACAGCAGGTTTTGCTTTTATCTATAGTACGTTTTGTGAGAGTGTTTCAGTTTGAGTAATCTTTGAAGAATATTTATTGTTTTTTTAGTTCAATATCTAGAAATGGAAAATTATGTCTTAATGATTTAATTTTTGTTATCTGCTTTTGATAAAAAAAATGTTTTCCATTCTTAAAATCATATAAGAAATGGTTGTACATTTTAATAGCAAAATATTGCAGATCCAAATCTATTAAATTTATAAAATTTCATTTCCACTGTAGTTCTAAATATATAAAATATATTACTATTATATATTTTTTTTATTTTCAAGTATTTTTGTTCATTCATGTATGTGCTTTAAAGAAGGTGATACGAACTTTAAAATGTCTATTTGAATATCAAAATATTTATTATTATTATTATATATCATTATATTTTATAAGTTAACGTTTTATTTACAACTAGCGACATTTTTACATGTTAATCTCAAAAAGAAAAAAAATTTTACACTTTACATATTTTTTTAAATCTTTTGTAGATGCATTTGGCATTCTTAATAGTAGACTTTTCCATGTTTTGGCTAATATTCTTACTTTATCATTATTTTCTCGGTTAAATATCGTGCATGATTCTTTTTTTCTTATTTTGTTTGCGAAAATTAATGGTTATTGTATGTTTTAACAGTATTTTTTTGAACTTAAATATAGAAAATACTATATAAATATTTTTTCATAAAATATATTTTAACTAAAATTTTGAAAAAAATATTCGTTTAATTACAATGATATCAATTTTTTATCGAAGTAATAAAAATCTAATGTTGATATATAAAAAAATATCGATAGATTTAATTCATTTATATTATACATTTTATTTAAAATAGAAAATTGAAAAAGTATAGGTAATTTATTAATAAGATAGTTAAATAAACAGTCAAGTTTTTTATGGATTCAAAAATATTTTATTATCGATATTAGTTTTCAGAAATTAAAACAATATAAAATTAATACAGTGAAAAATAAATAGATTTCCAATTTTTGTAATAGCTTTTAAGGTCATTCGTTTAACTTGAGATAAATATTAAAAGAATATGTTGATAAATAAATTCTTTATGCAATAATTATTTTTGAGATAATCGAAAAAGTAAAATAGTTTAATACACGTCAGTTAATAAAGATATAATGATCGAGATTCTTACACGAATTTGAGAATATATTTTTTTCCGAAATGCAGACAAACAAATGATTAAAATTTTGTATTTTTATTAATAAGTACATTAAATTATTTCATTAAGTAGGAAGAAGAATAACTCTTGTATTTATTTTTTCATTTATATTAAATGATTAGTAAGTTTATTTGTTTTCAATAAATGTATTTTAAGATATTTAAAGATAGCTTGTTACTGATGAATCGATTTGTAGCTAAAAATATTTTAGAATAAATTTACATATAAATAGTTATTATAATTATGCATTGTTTATACTCAAATGTTTAAATATAGATTTATTTATTCATATATATTATATAACTGTGATTCATGTCTTTCAAATTTCGTAGAAATATATTAAGAAATTTTTGACACCTTGTCAAATTTACATTCAAACTGAAGTATTTTGAAATTTTAAAAATAATTATCTACAAGAAAAAATTGATATGCTAGCCTAGAAAAGTGTAGAATTGTATAAGAAAATTCAATTAAATCATAAAATATAACCTTTTCAGATATGTATTTTGCAATTTAATTGAATCAGAAAATAAAAGTATAATAATTTTATGAAAATTGTAAACTATGAGACAAAGTTGTCATTCGATTGCAACATTATGGTAGTGTTTCTTCTGAAGTTATTTTTGTTTTATGTGACATAATACATACATATATATATATATATATGTATGTATATATATATAAATATATATATATATATATATATATATATATATATATATGTATGTATGTACGTACGTGTAGAAATTATTTGCAGAAAGTGACTAAGGCTAAGAAAACAGAGTGTATATAGTGGTTTAAAACGAATAAAAAAGAATGATACACATTCAACAAGTGGAAGTCACTTGTTGCCAGAGGCAGGTATGCGGAATGCGAGCAATCGTAACTGCGTATATTTCGAAACGAATACTTAACAGAGATAGTACTACATCATAATACTTTTCAACCGATATACTGACCAACACTCTTTTCTTATTTTGCTAAAGTCGATATGAAATTCGTTATAAAAATCGAACACATTCAATAAACTGTGTACAAAACAGCGATAGACTTATTCGAAACGAAATGAAAGTTCTATCAATAATCGATTCGATATCTTTGTTCGTAGATCGTCTTCAAAATAAAACACTCGAACGAAATTTCTATATTTTTTTTACGTAGCTAGTAGTGAATCTCTATATAGAAAACCTGTTACAAATGTTCGTAATTTACAGTTTCTCAATTTTTATTTTTATGGAAGTGTGGTGTCGCTTATCTACATAAACATGCTTTTATTTTGATCGTTTTGTTCAAAACGATATCGTAAATATAACGGGGTTCCGATCCAAAGATTTTCAACACATATGTATATACTCGCATATATATATATATATATATATATATATATATATATATATATATATGCAACATACATTATATATTTATTTGTATTAACGTCAATAACCTGTCAGTTTTTTGTCTTCATATAGATTTATTTTTAATTAATCTTTCAATTTTCTACTTCGTTAAATAACATGTTAAGAAATAAAAATACATATATGTATTTTTCTTAAATTTATTGAGTTGACTCATTATTTTAATTAAATATCAATACAAAAATATATAAATAAATCGATGTTTAATTATTGTTTTATATTTTTTTGTGATCTGTAACTGGTGAACATTTTTCTAGGAACTTATTGTGTGCCAAATATTTCTACATTTTTCCATCATTTCAATAGCTTTAATATAAAGAATAATGATAGTTTTTATTTAATAATAATAAGAATACACCTACCAAGAAAAATAAATTTAGATGATACATTAATTCAAATATTTAAAAATTGTAATATTTGGCTTTCATCTCAGCCTTAGATACAAATGCATCATATGAGTGGCTTATAAATGAGTATACAATTTTTCTATACTTATTTTTTTGAAACAAATTCAGTTATTTTTTTCAAAAAATTATATTAAATGAAAAATCACTTGATAAAAAATTGACATTAAAATTTAATTAATGTGACTGAAATTGACGTTGCGACACCAAAATAAATTGAATGTATAATTTGTAACTAGATATCATTTATATATATATATATATATATATATATTCATATTAGCTAAAATGAAATTTATTTATCTCCTTTTTATTAACCAGAATATTTTTAAAGAACTGAATAGAACCTTTAAAATTATTAGTTTTCAAGTAAAAAGATTGTGAATTAATTTACTAGTGTTTAAATAAACACTAAATTAAAAAATGTTTAATTTTTTAATGTATTTTTTCTAATTTAAATTATAGCCTCAGGAATTATTTATATTGAAAGAAAATTTTGTTTGATTTTTAGTTAGGATAATTTTCTCTAATATAAAGCTGTAATTCAGTAATATAGTACTATTAACATCATTAATATGCTGTCTTGTTGTAATTAAGTGATGTTATATAATCATTTCTTGTTTGTAAGACATTCAATACTTGCTTGTTAAAATTCCGCCACTAAATAAAAATCTGAATCACATTAAAACAAAAAATCTCATCTTAGTGTTGCAAATGAATGGTTGTTTCCTGTAATCATAACATAACTCAAACTAAAATATCAATCATTTTCAGTTAAATTATGTGTTTACAGAAAAACAAATCGATAAATACATAACATAACAGGAAGTTAAAAGAAACTTAATATATAGTTTAGTCGAAGTACGGAACGGATCGTTTTTATTAGATATAATTAGATATTCGTAAACAGTTCAACGTTACATCTTAATAAAATATTTAACTAATGTGTATTAATTTATTCGTTGTCAAAATCGACGTAAGTAGATTTACAAATTTTGCTAACATCAAATTGAGACGATTTAGTGCTTCGTGTGAAATTAAATGACGGATTAATTATATCCCTCGATAAAAAAAGTAATCTGTTTATAATTAAAGCTGTAAAACATTAAAAATTTATTAGACAATTTCATTGGAATTTCTTAGTTATACACAGATTTTTTAATATTACTTTTATTATATTATATTATATTATATATATATATATATATATATATATATATATGACTGTCATTATTTTGAAAGTTTGAAAAAATAAAGTTTCAAATATACTTTCACTTTTAAAAACACATTCCGGATGAATATTTCCTGGACTAAAAATGTTAATTTTTTATCCAGATTAATTTTTATAAAATAAATATTTTTATTTATTTCTTTAAAACCGAGTAAAATAATTATTTATTAACAAGAAATTATTAACTTTTTCAAATGAAATTTGAATAATTGTCATCGGATCTCTTTATTTATGTTTTTATACTCTATAGGAATTATTAAATTAAAATAAATTTTGAAATGAATCATTCAAAATATTTAGTTGGTAAATTTGTTGGTGATACCAAAAAAATGTTTTTTATTCAAATGTATTAATTCTATTGTATGAAAAAAATAGTTACATTATATTTTGAAATGAAATTTTTCTATTAGTAAATAAAAAATCGTGAGTGAAAAAATTAAAAAAAATTAAAGTAAAAATATTAGATTTTATAATCATTTTTTTTTTATTTTTAAGCTCTTATATAAACACAATCTAAAATAGTCTTAATTTTATAAGTGATTGAAATTAGGCTTTGACACGAAAGTATTAAAAAAACGCAAAAATAAAAAAACATGTATCCAAACATCCCCCAATTATTATTCTAGTTCAATTATATTTTATTGTTGAATTGAACTAATATACTAAATTAAAAATAAGATGACTCTTTTTAATCCTTGCGCTCCTTTTATTACTTCCATGTGGAAGTCTAAATTGAAACATTCTCTATATCAAACCAATAATAAAAGCTGAATTAATTAAATTTTAATAGAATATTTAAAATTTTAATTTGCTTTGAATTTTCTATTTTTTTTAATTTATTGTTACTATCTTTACTGGTCACACTCTTTTTTGTAATGGCAACTATTTGTTTCAATATAAATTCCATTTATTTGTTCTTATGTAATTTTATGTATAATTATTAATTAACTTATTATTCAATTTTTTATTTAATACATTTTTTATTAAGATTACTTCTAGTTGTTTTAAATTATTTTCAATATTGATTCTCATTAAATTTGTAACTGTATATTTTTACACCTATGATCTCATTGATGCATTGCCTTAGTGAGATTCATTTTAGATCACTTGCTTTTATTTTCCACTACTAGTTATATCATTTGTACCATCTTACAATTTATTATATATAACTCCGTCATCTAAAATAAACTTTAAAATAACACACCTCTCAGAACTAGTAGTCGAAAACGGAAACTCAAATGGTTCAAAACGATTAAAACCACCAGAATAACTAATTGTTATTCAATCAATGTTTAAAATATGTATGCATTTCATAAGACTGGATTTGAATTCATGAAATATTCAATAGTTCATTAAGATTCTCAAAATTTAATTATGATTACCTTTTAAGATTTGTTAGTTAGCGTTTAAGGGCGCGTCGACAACAAAGGTCATTAGCATCAAATCAGATTACTAAAAAAATTAAAAAAAAATAAATTAAAGAATAATTTAATAATTCAGTTACGTGTCTATATACTTATATATATGTAACTAATCTTGAATAAACTGATTTAGTTTTATAATGTTTCAGTCTGATTTTTTGTTATTTTGCATTACTTATCAGTTTTATACGGAAATTCTAAATGCGTCATAAAATATCCACTCGCGCCATTTTTAAGCACGTCAAAGTTAAGGTAATCCCAAAAAAGGATCATACAACAATATATGGATAACACTTTTTATCAAATTGTTTTTTATAATTTTTATATACATTTATGTTTCTTTTTTCTTGTTTCTCTGTACGAAGTGTTGTTTGATTGGTTCCTTTTTACATAAAAATATTTTACATTAATTTTATTTAAATTTATTAATATATTTTAAATAATTAACTATTGAATAGAGTAAACAAGGATTGTTTATCTCCATTAATTAGTGTTATGAAGCTAGTATCTCTTGAATTTCCATATATTTATATGGAAAAAAGGGTTTCACTTTCAATCACATTCTTTATAAATGTAATCTTCATAAAAAGATGGAGCGGGTAAAATATTATAAAATTACTAAATAAGGAATTTATAAAAATGACTAATAGTATAAAATATTAAATTCGTAAAACCGGACGATATAAAAACGTAGGAAATGATAATTGGTTTTTAAAAACTATTAGGTAATGAGAAATATAAAAAAGATATAACTAAAAATATAATAAAAATCAGTTCATATATCTGTGTTATTCAAGATTCTTTTAATTAATTCTACACAAAAAAAAAACAGATTGTAATTTGATAATTAACATATATTCTATAACTGGAAATGGAACGGGCAAATAAAATAAATTAATGGTGACTGGTATAAAAATTATAGAAACAAATTCAGCAATATTAAAATTAAGAACACTTAATCAAACAAACATACGTGAACTATTTAAAAAGAAGCGGTATATAATTCCAATGAGAAAGAATTATTTTAACCTTGTAAGAAGAACTAAAGTACCTTCATCTTAGTATTAACGCCCATTAATTCATTTCATTAGAACCACACGTACTCATACATTCTCATATACAACACGTAGAACATAATTATGAATGAATGTTCATAAATGTTATTTGAAATATTTCAAACTGTGTTTGAAAGAAGACTTAATCCGTTGAAGACATTGAACTGAAACATTATATACATACATAGACGTATATATATATATATATATATATATATATATATATATATATATATGTTTATGTATGTGTAAATATATAAAAAAAATGTTAACCACCAAATCGAAAACGCCTTTATCCAAATACGGATAATGGAACAAAATGTTAAGTAAATGTCATAGAATGGAGACAGAAAAAATCTAATTTATCATTGATATTGATTCAAAGTGAACATGACACTTGTGAACGTATGACCTTTGTGTACATATATTATTTACGGTCCACACACTATTATACTGCGATTTTTTAAGCATTTTCGTATACATATTGTATCCATCCACACGAATTACTCATCCAGTCAGTTATTCCACGTTTGTGTATCGATTTCTAGACGTACTGACTGCAACCTACGTAAAGGATACTCAATACTATATGAAATATCATTTGAAATTAATCTTACATCCAATATTCGTGTACTTTGTGAATTCAGTACTAATATTACTATCTACATTCACTTCTATTGTAGTATATATATATATATATATATATATATATATATATATATATATATTAACATAAACTTATCAAATAACAAAAAATTGAAACTGTATCATTTAAAAAACGTATATACCTTAATTGAACCAACTGATTTTTGAAGAGAAAGTGGCCATAGTCCAACGATTTATGTATATCGTCCAGATGACCAGTGGAACGTGAGTTCGAATCTGCCTCAAGCTATGTCATTTTTAATTAAGTAAAACTACCGCTAGATATAATAAATCTATATAAGATATTAATAGACTTTATGATGTTAATGAGTCGTCCGTATCGTAGGTGCCAATTTATAAAACAAAGTCTTGCTTGTAATGCAAAATCGAAAAACCTGGTTATATAATGGCTATTTCGACAGGTGGTAGCGTTTCGTTTATTTTTTAAATTTTTACTACACACGTCTTTAAAGTACTTACATAAAATACTATTAAATACTAAAGTATTATTATAAAAACAATTAAATCTTAACTACTTTTTTTCTGAAATTAGAATATTGTTTACTTTCTAAATTATTTTTAGATAAAAATTAAAACAATTTAAAATTTAAACTATTTTATTACATGACAAGAAGATTTAAGATTAACGTTAGATAGTATGTTTTTATACCAGTGACTAGATCGATACGCGTTCCTTCTTTTGACTCAACTGAATTTCAATTCTTCACAATTAGTTTTCACACATTTTCGGTCTCTAAAATCTACCCGAGAATAGTACACATGCTAACACTATTTGTATAGAATTAAACTCTTAGCTGATCCAAAAAGATGATGATCATAAGGACAACAGATTTAAAAATTTGGTACATTGTTCAAATAAAATTTTATCGAATATATATAGATAACTTTCTTTTCATTCAAGAATGAAGAAATATTTTTTTTATTAATACTTAATTGAAAGTTATAAAGGTTTTTAATCATTAACTCTGTTTTATAGCAATTTTAGGTATGTTTGATTCGAAAAATCAATTTTAATTTTATAAATAAATCAATTCGAAAACATTACACTAGACATATATTTTTAAATGTATAATTAAAAATATTTTTTGAAAAAAAAATACAAATTTATATAAAAATTCCATACTGAAACTTTTGAAAATTCTGATAAATAAAAAATAGTTTTTTTTTATATATATTATTTTGGTAATGGAAATATTTTTTTGTTATTCAAACTAGATTTTTTATTTTTTTAATAACCAGAAGGCTTTTTTCTCTACTCGCTACCTTATTGAAAAAAAACGAAAATTTCTGTAAATTCTGATAATGAATTGAATATTTATTACAGAATTCTGAATAAAAGACTTATTCTATTTGATACTAAAATTATATAGTACAGCTTACATTCATAAATATATATTCTAAATTTATTTCTATAAATATAAATAAATAAAACGAATATAATAAAATATAATCTTTTAAGAAACATAATGGTATAATCTGATTTTAATTTTTTTTGAGAAATCATAATAACTTCTCTATGGAAGGAATAATAATTATGTACATAACTTTCTTTTCATTCAAGAATGAAGAAATATTTTTTTATTAATTCCTAATTAAAAGTTATAAAGGTTTTTAACGATTAACTCTTTTTTATAGCAATTTTAGGTATATTTGATTCGAAAAATCAAATAACTAACAATTTTAATTTTATAAATAAATCAATTTGAAAACATTACAAATTTCTTATATTATCAAATTATTCAATAATTAATTATTATTGATTTTGAGCAGGAATACATTTAACCGTAGCATCAAAATCATAATTTTGACAATTTTTTTTAATGAATAATAATTCGTTTCATTAATCGATTTAATTTAACTAATTCAACAAGTGATCCGAAATTATTATGACCACTAGGACAATGTAATTTCTTTAAATTGATATTAGAAATTGTTTACCACACAAAAAATTTGGAAACAGATCAAGAAATTTATTTCAATTTATAATTCTATATTACTTTTACATTATTAAAAAATATTTTTTTTTATTACGAATCATATATCATTAATGTTATTAGTTTATAGTCTGTTACTTTGAAAATAATTACGTGTTAGATACAAATTAGTCTTTGAAAGTAATTGCTACTGAATTTGTAGTATTAAGAAACAATGTAATGATATCATGTGTATATATATATATATACCCGTTTGTGTGTGAATGCGTGTGTGTTTAATGATATATTGTGTTATTATGATCAATATCAATAAATCTTCAACAAATATCCGTACGAGACGAGTAAAATGAAAGAATGAAATAATTTATAGTTACATGATGAAAAACACACAATGTTCATGTCAACTGAAAAACATATCTATGTAACAATTATATTTTCGTCTCGCTCGGATCAAATTAAAAAAAAAGACGATACTGCATGAAAATATTCATCGGAATACGTTTCAAATCAATCAAACGATAAACAAACAGAATCGTAAAAATACAAATTGTTAGACATAAAATAACGAATGGGTACATCGATGGAAAAGATTAAGGTACTTTAATTTTTCACACCTGTGAATGTAAGATACGCCCACGCACGCACTAATACGTATACACCGAGTACGTGTGTGTTCGTGCAGGCAAACATATACATGAGTAAGATGTCAAACAAACGACAAATGTATATATTCAGCATTGGAGAAATATATATATATATATATGCATAGGGGATATCGGACCGTTGATCAAAATATTCCTCTAGACGTTATGTCTATCATTTTATTACCGCGGCTGTAAATGATACTACTATTGTAGTTTCCGTTCGAGATAAACGTGCGATAGAAATGAATGTCTCGGAATTGGTGTTGCATTTTTAGATAATTTTAATGAGATCGTAAATGTTTTTATACTTAAGTACTAATATAAACTGAATCTAATTATATTCGTTAACTAAAAAGTGTTTATATGATTTGTACGTTTTGTTTTCTAGGCAGTATAGTTTTTCTATATTATTTATATTATTTTATTAAGATTAAAAAGTTATAAACATTTTTTTTCTACATTTTATTGTCTTCTTGTTTGTTCTATATATCCTTTTGAAAGTATTAATCTATGAAAAAAATATTTAAAAACGAAATATAAGTAGTATTTAAAATTTATAGTCATATACTTGATTTTTAAATTTAAATATGTGTATTTTTATATATAATTCTTTTATGTAAATTTTTCCTTGGCGATTTCCTTGAAAATTATTTTTCTTAACCTTTTGAAGTCAAGCGTGAATTGAAGAACCAATTGATGTTTCCTAAAGAAAATATGGTTTCAAAATGCTATCTTTCGGATGATATATTTGAAGGTCATTAATCTCCTTCTAATGAGACTACATTTATAACTCTCATTAAAAAAATTATGATTGTCCAAAAATCAGAAAATCACAGTTTTTTTGATTTGAAAATCTATAAAAATTGTGAACTTGAAAATTGTGTTGAATAGTATTTTTTTGCAAAAGTTTATCATAGGAAAAAAGCGTATAAAATTGTTCAAGACTCTATTTCTGGGTGTAAAACCAATGTTAAACCATTTTATCGATACTTGTTTCAAAATTTTTCACACTCAACAGTAATGTTATTTCTGAAAATTTTCAATTCCTTTTCCTAAAGAAACTAAAAAGTTTGAAATTTTTATAATTTCCTCACGTGATTTACGAAAAAAACGTCATGAAAAAAATAAAGCTTATAATAAAACAACATTTGTATTCACTCCTGATTGACAATTTAAAAGTATATTTTAAGTATAACTTACATAATAATATATTTTAAGTACAATTTTAAAGTATACTTAGTATAATTAAAAATTTTTTGGGTATGGTTTCGCATGCACAGCACTTAACAAAATTATTTAAATTCCCAAAAAATTCCTAAAATTATCTCTCAATGTGTTATTTTTAACCCTGGCTACTATAATACCCTATATACAAAAATTATCTTTTAAAATCAGCTTACAATAACTTATGGGATGTGAACTACCACACTATGGTTCACGGTATATAAATATCTGCTACTTCCCTAATTTTCCAATTGTATTAAAAATTATAGACTATTCCCAAGATATTGATGGCTGTTGGACAGCCTATTAACTTCATATACCCACCATTCACATATCTTTCTCTCTTATGTGGGATAGTAAGAATTTCATATTTAATTTATCATGAAAATCCATTTTCAATATTTCTCAGTGGTATCGTTTCTAAAGTTGGTTATCTTTTCTTTTTACTTTTAGAATTTTTCCGTACAATTTAAGAATATAATTAATCACCTATAACACTACTCATTAATATTAGGTTGTTGGAAAAATAATCCCGGTTTTTGTTTTCTGAATTCTAACCTTATTTTTTTCAATGAAAGTGTCATTTCATTGTGTTCATGTTAATATCATTACTAAAGTGTATTTTTCGATCTGTATTTTGGTAACATCGACTTTAGTTTTATTATTAATTTTACTTCAAATTGAGCTATTGAATAAAAGATGGAAAAGAAGCAAATAAGAGATTTTTTTGTATAAATTTAAAACGAATGGTAAAGTCATAGAAACTGCTCGTAAACTAAACGATGCTTTTGGTGTTGGTACTGTTAAGGAATGTGCGGGGTTATAGTGATTCCAAAAATTTCGTGCTGAGGACGAAAGCCTTGAAGATAAAGAAGAGAGCGGTTGTCCTTCTTCAGTTCATAACGACCAACTGAAGGTGTTATTTGAATCATAACCACGAACAACAATTTGAAAGCTTGCACAAAAGTCAAGCGTTAGTCATTTAACAGTTTTGGGTCACTTAAAACTAGTTAAATTAAAAAATGTATATGAATTTGAAGGCCATAAACAACAATTATTTTTCTACCAACCTAATAATTCAATACATTTGTGTCAAACGAAACACAAAACAACTAATAAAATAAAAACTCAATTACAACATTAAATTGAATCACATAATAATAGATGTAATGAACTTACTTCAGTGATGAAATTCTACTCAATAATAAATTTATTATTTAGTTTAGAAAAATATACTTCATCGTGTCAACTTTTCGTGCAATAAAATTTTGATAAGCATTTGTAACAGAAATTAATTATTTGGATAATAATTTATTTAATACTGTGTTTAGATCATTCATATTTAAAGAAAAAAAAAATTTTAAAAGTACATAAGTATATATATATATATATATATAATTTACTTATGTAATTACAATTATTAGAATTTATTTTTTATTCTTTAGACAAACTTCTAAATATTTCTTTTAGTTTCAAGAATGAAAAGTATAAAAATTTATCGAAACAAATAAACGATTGTAGATAAATTGTTATTAGTTAATAAATATTTTTGCTTCGTTAATTGAAAAATCTTTTCTCAAAGCATAATAATTTATATATAATACAAAGAGGCATATGTAATTTCTACTACAATGAAAAAAAATAAATAAATTCTTTAAATATCTTATATGAAAGAAATAAGTAATTACAAGTCAAATTGTACTTCTAATTACTTCAAATTATCTATTAATTTCTCTATTCATCAATAAGTAGTTAAAAAATAAAATAAAAGTAATTTTATTAATACTTTATTATAGGAATTTTATTTCTATAAGTAAGTAGATCATAATAAATTCATAATTAAATTCTGTAGAAAGTGTTTTTAGATAATTTATAGAAAATACGTATTGTTAGTATGGATCAAGATTAAAAGATTTTTTTATTAATTTAAATTCAATATTTGAAATATAAATGTCTGTCTATATATATATATATATATATATCACGACCGGCGATCCTCTACAAAAATCATTTGGACAGAACAAATACGTGAGTAAACAACAGACATTTTGGTGGTGAGGTCTTTATCTTGAAGTGTTACCTTGTACATAATAATTTAAGACACGAGAGTCGAAATATACAGCGTGTAGTCATTTTCGAACCCGTGTTCCTTGCACGTGTTCGACACGCTCCAAACACTGCGATGATCATAAATCTGCCGATACAAATTCGTGTGAAAGGTACGGAGACATGCCGACAAATCGCTTTTTTTAAACTGATCGGTAACTGTTTATGAATTTTTATTTGCTGAAGGTGATCTCATACATCGAATTTCTAAAATTTCTTTTCGACTCGCTGATGATTTATAATTAGATTAATTGTAAAATGCAATTAAATTCAAGACGGAACGTAATGGTGAAATAAACATATTAAACCAATAAATATATACAGATTATACATTCATATTCAATATGAATAATTATATATATATATATATATATATATATATATATATATATATATGTAATTTATATTGCTTCATAAAAATA
>CM068317.1:32370000-32642500 GCA_034766995.1 Acanthacorydalis orientalis
CCAACGAAAAACAAATATGTGTATATATATATATATATATATATATATATATATATATATATATATATATATATATATATATATGTATACATGTGTATGTGTGTTTATTCGGTTGTATGTACACATGTGCATATTTAAATATGAGTATAAATAATTTGCAACATAATATAAAAGAAAATAACCAAAACATATAATTTCGATATATATATATATATAAATTCGATAATATATCATATAATTTCGATTTTTGTACGTATTTTAATATAATGTTCTTTCTGACTTTTTATTGTTGGGTTTGATTTTTAAAATCTTAACCCTAAAATCATATAATAAAGTTTATTTTTTTTACGTTCTTTTTGTTTAAGTGAAGATGATATTAAACTACATATAAATAATATAACGCTTCTTAAATGATTAAATTTTAATTATGTTAAATAAACAACATATTTATTACTAAATGTCAAAAAATTAGATAAGTTCGGGAAGGAAAATATTTTTTTTATATTTTTATTATAACAGAAACATCGGAAGTAATCGAAATACTTAATGTATCTGACAGACAAGAAAACAATAAGATTTTTAAATTAATTTTGTTTATTACTATTGTTTTAAAATATATTTATTCTATATTTATATTTTCTTTTCTATTCTATATTTATATTTTAATAAATTGGTTCAAAGGGCACATGGTGGGTGTTCAAGTTTTATTATTATTTCAGTCTGAATCATTGTAAATATATTTAAAGCAAGCAGATTTTGTTCATTGAATAGACTGTAATATATATATATATATATATATATATATATATATATATATATATATATATATATATGTAATATATATATATATATATATATATATATATACATATATATTATATATATATATATATATATAAAACGTTTTTTAACAAGAATCCACCTTCGCTGTTATAAAATGTATAACAGAAAAATAAAGTATAATAACGGTCCTGTACGAGGCAGATGTGACAGGTCATGGCGAGTGTGTGTGGCGGATGTCACCATCTGGAGAAAACTTTCGAATTAACGCCCTAAAGACCGCTCTGTCACGGGCGTAGACGTGTTATTTAATAAGAATAATAACACATTATATGTTAATGCAATATACATTATGCATACAAAATAGACACTAGATTTACATTTGAAGATGTATTGTGTTGTATCTATTTCAATAGCGATCTCTCGTATCTTAGTTCAATTACAATGTACATGCACGAGCGTGAAAAGAACGAAATATATCATTGCAACGTATGTACAAATACGCGTGTCTCGTATATAATTGTACGGATAAAAGGGCGTTAAACGGGGAAGTGTGTGTATGTGATTGTAGACGGTTGACACGTCTGGAAAAATTTAATACACGCGACGTTACGTCATCTGATACTGAAAGAAGACTTTTTGATAAATATGTATGATAAGTGTGTAATAAGGTTTTTTATGTGTTTTTTTTTGTATGGTATTATAAATGGTAGAAGATTTATTTATTTAAAAAAATATTTGTGAGAAACGACTTTTGAGTAATTGTATAATTAAATGTCTTTAATAATTGTTTGCTTGTTAGTATTATTTAATTATAATTTCACAAGAATTAAATATAATTTATTTAATAACTACCAGTGACATCAGGTACATATATTTAATTTCATTCATGTTTATAATTTTTGTTAAATATTTTTTATTTATATTTTTTAAATTAAATAATTTATTCTAAATAGATTATATTTTCATTTTCTAATTTGTTTCTTTTGTGTACGTGAAATTCTTGTTTGTTGGCTATTTAATAAAAAAAATATTTATTTATAATTATAAAAAATTATTTGCTTCATTAAGTAAAATAACATATTTTATTAATTTAGAGAAAAATTAATTAAAAATATGAAGTGTTAAAATTCTTTTATTTAATAATCCTCAGATCAGTTTGCTTCGATTATCCCACTTTTCCCTTCTTCTGATTTTTTATTTAATTACTGATCGATATGGTAATTCAAATTTTGTATATTTGCTAAATCAGTGTTCTTCAAACTGTAATCTGCGGGACCCCGGGTTTGCGTGCAACCTCTTCAGGGATTCCGCGTGTAAAAGTCAAAATTTGAAAGATTTTTTAAAGAAAAATCCCGAAAAGTCAAAAATTCAGAAAAATTAATTTATAATTATTTTTATTTATATCTATAAACATCTATTATTATCTATTATTATGCAATATCAATGTATTTATACCTATTATGTAGTAAAACTGTATTTAACAGTACACGTTACGACCTCGCTCAATCAGATATAAATAATAAAATTTGGTCATGTAAGAAGGCTGATTTTTCAAAACTTGTGGAGTACGCATCTTGAATTTTCTGGGGATTGTAAGGGTTTTTTAAAAAAAATTATAATCTTAAGGATTCTGTAGTCGACAAAGTTTGAAGACAACTATGCTAAAAATTCACAAATCTTGGTTTTCTTTTGTGATTATTTCCTTCAATTTTCAGTTCGAGTATCATCCATAAAATTTTCATTTTTCAAAATTTCTTTCATTTAATTATCATATTGTCTGTATAAGTAATTCTGTATTTTTCTATTTCCTGATTACTAGTCATTCATTCATCACTTTACCCATCCATTTTATTGAAATAATTGTTTTTTTAATACCAAGTGTCAAAAATTTCATTTTCTATTTTTCATAATCCCAACTGACAGAGTGTTGCTTCTTTTAAAACTACATTCCAGACATTTGTTTTCTTCAGTTTTTTTCTTAATTCTAAACTAATATTGTTTAAAATAAATAGTTTACCCTCTTTATTTAATTAGAAGATTCAACCAATAATTTCTTTAGTACTTTTATCATCTTTGCCGCTAATCCTATTTCCTAACGAGGTCAATTTAAAATCTTTTTGCAGGATTCGATTACCCAGATTAGTATTGAGATTTTTAGTGGAGGTTATATAATTGTATTATAAATTTTTCAGTAGATTAAAAAAATATACAATATAATTAGTACAACTTTTTTTATAATTCTTATAACAAAATTTAATATTAAAATATATTAACGATTTTGTATTATTAAGAAATTCTTTCCTTTTCTCAGACTACCTGGGTTTTTATTTGTTGATTTCTATAAAACACTATATTATAGTTCTCGAAAATTCCCTAATCCTAATTTGAATTTAATTTTATTCTATGCGAATTTTAAATCTCTGTTTAATACTTAAAAAAAAATGTTACCGATTCTAAATTCTAAATTGGTAATAAAAAAATAAACAAATATTTTTTTTATTTTACGTAAGAAATAAATAAAAGATTGTTAAAATATTGCCTCATATATATATATAAATAATACCTTATTAATATTTAATTTCTTACATAATAATAAGCATCTTGAAAGACATGAATCAACATAAATAACGTTTCATTACATAATTAAAAATAAAACAGCACTATAATGATGAAATGATGTATAACAGTGGATACATTTTTTAATTAAGAAAAATATTAAAAATCGATATCGTTAAAGTTGAAGAAAATGCAATATAAATATTTGTAATAATATTTGAAATTCTTGAAAAGGAAAAAGTCATAAATAAAACAAGATCTAGATATTAAAAATAAATATGCGTCTTATAACTAACTGTATAAGTCATTTTTATAAATTGACCTTATTTATGGTTTTTATTATCTATAACCTTAATTGAAATGCACTTATTTCTTGAATTCCAATTGTAACATTTCAGTAATTAGTTACGATCTCACCGATTAAAGTTTATAATAAAGAAATGATTAACTATTTTTCAACAACGATTAGCGTACAGAAATTAAAACAGCATTTTTGTAAGAAAAAAATAATAATGAAAAAGTTGTCTTTCAACATCTCGCAATAGTTTGTACAATTGTGGGAAAAATGAATGTAATGTTTATGCATTTAGAGTTTTATGTAAAAAATAATATATTTCGGTCGAAATGTTTTTTTCTTTCTTCGGTTTCTCTTTCATTCATTTTTTGCCCGTTTTTAAACAATCATTTGAGAGCATAATTAATGTACAATTATCTTTTCTTAACGTAGCTAACTAAAACACGAAACGCAATCAAATCTACTTGTCAGGAAATTCATATTTCGTAATTAGAAAAGTTTAAGGTTTCGTTGTTCTGAAACTTTGATTTTAGTTGAAATGATTTATGACTTTGTGACAATGTGCTGAAGATTTTTATAAAATATATTTTTGTTAATTTAAATAATTTATATATATATATATATATATATATATATATATATTTACATGTATGTATGTGTATATTGACGGTGCAGTGCCACCCAAGGTTAGAATAGGCAATTATGTAAATAACCAATTAACAAGCAGTGTTAGTTTGTGGTTGTGTTTTATCATCCACGAAACAGTATGTATTTATTCCGTTCTGTCCGCTTGTCAAACAATCACAATTTCTCGGCTTCCTCGATAATACCGTACACGAATTCTATCCCGGTGTATATGTGTATACATATCAAACAGGTGCTTAATGAGAGTATAATGTGTGCTATCACCTGTAGTATGTAACATAACTAGCAGTGCTACCGTGAACTTAACAGATAACGTAACGTAGTGTTACAATTAATTAGGAATCTGATATAACCACTGCTGTGGTCACGTCTACTCTTGCATAAGAGGACATATTTATGGGGAAGGACTGTTAAAATCTGTTTATATCTTATTAGTACACTTATCATATGCATAGATGCACAAACGTGCACATAAATATATATATATATATATATATATATATATATATATATATATATATATATATGTATGTATGTAAGTATAGGAAGAGTGATAAAGAATGAAAGAATATAGTATTTATTCTTTAATTAAAATAAAGACTCATTTACATGTAACAAGTTTCATTTCAAACAAATATAAATTTTACTATCTGTGTTAAATATAAAAACGATTTTATTTCCAGACGAAATATGTTAAAAAAGTTCTACATTATTTTATAAATGATCCTCAATTCTCAGTATTTCTAATCCAGTACGATATATTGAATCGGTGGAAAAAATTAATTATCTTAAGTTTATTGAATGTATCGGAAAAAAATATACAAACAAAAAAATGACATAATGAATTATAAATTTCTACAAGATACCATTTTCTTCAAAACAAACACATTGTTTAAAAATATTAAATCAATTATTTAATAAATACAAAACAGTCTAAGACATGTTTTAAATTTGTTTTTTTGATATAAAATTATAAGTATACCTTTTACGAAGTAATAAAAACAATGACTTGTATTTTAAAATAAACAAAGTTTAATTATTTCAAGATAAAATATAACTTTTTGAAAGTTGAGGGTTAATTATAAGATTGTTTCACTTTTCAATGACATTTTAGTATGCTGAAGACCTTAAGATTGGATTGATTTACAAACGAATTCATTTCAACTTTTGTTTGCTTATTTAAAAAAATAACAACTGTAATTAATGAAATAACATTATGAGAGGTTAAAAGAAAGGATATCAAATAAAATAAAATCAGTATAATCCAAACATATAATTTATATAATTTTATATATATATATATATATATACGTATGTGTGTGTTTATATTTAATGTTTATTAACAAAATTTTCAGAGAATACAATTAAGTATGAAACCTGTTTACGTCTAAACTAATATAAACGAATCATAACATTTAATAAAATTATAATTGTCTTTACAAAACGAGAAATAATGTACTATAAAAGGTCAAACGACTTCAAATTAATATAATACTGTACGAAATAATTCTATGCTAGTTTTGTAGAATTACATGATTAAAATTTCCACTAAATAATATCTTTAGTTGTCACTAACACGATGCTCAACTGTCAGTCACACTGATATGTCCGAAATGAGTCCATTTAAGCCACAAAACCGGCAATTTTGTTGTCATTCCATGTCTGGTTTTACCACTCGTCGGCTACTTTCGCCTAACAATTTTCATGTACCATCGCGGCTATTAAATCGGTACTTCCGCGTAACTTGATGATTTAAAATGACATATTATTATTTTGAATGACGTCCAGTCATCAGGTATATAGTGCACGAATACTAGATGAAATTTACGCATTGAACTGTGTAGACCATTAAATTGTTGTTATATAAATTATAACATATGTATTCACAGATATATATATATATATATATATATATATATATATATATATACGTATTCACATATGTATGTGCATACATAATATAGTTTAATCGATAGTTCATTCACCTTAAGTTCCATTGTTACAATTTATTAATAAGAAGCATAACGGATATCATAGACACAGTTATTTTCAGGAGACTATTTTGACAATTTTTTAACACTTCAATAATAGTTACTAATGTAACTATTTTATTTATCTAAAAAAAGTTATAGTTACTAATAACATTATCTATACTGAGTGATAAATAGACAATTTATTTTTTTTATTGAAAGACGTAAAACATTTTAAATGACTTTAAGATTAAAATGATTAATAATATTAATCATTTTAAATTAAAAATTTGTTAAACTAAATTAAAGTATTATTTTTAATTAAAATATTTTATATTTCTATGTTCTTAAATTTTCAGTTTATTTAATAATTAATTATAAAATATATTAATTTCAACACTTGCAATCCTGAAAAAGGTTATAAAACTACAAAAGTGAACGAATTTCATATATACTTATTTAATTTTCATGAATTGCTTACATTACTTTAAAAAAGTACTTGAATATAGTTTACTAAGAACAAATATATGTTCATGCAATTTATTTAAAAATGTTATATATATATATGATTCAGAGTTTAAAACATTTCCGTACTTATATTTATATATGTACATAAAGGGAGACATAAAAAGAAGATAAGAGAAAGGGAATTGTTAATTTATTAAATAACTTTTTTGTTCGAAAAAATTCAAACAAAAATAAATTGTAAAAATAATGAACTATGTTCATTTGGACCAACTTATTAGCTAGGATGCATTATTTCTTGAATAAATTAGTAGAATAATAAAAATGGGAAAAAACATTATTTTAACTGTCTTTTAATAATTAAATTAAAGATTTTACTTTGTTTGAAATGCAAACGAACGCTACATTCAACTTATCTATACACAAGGAAATTAAAGATGAGTCATGAATGTCTAAATAATTTAATGACTGCAGATAACGTACAAAAGAATAGAATTAGAAAGAAGATATAGAAAAAAATAGAGTTTGTACAAGATATGAAGAAATACCACAAAATATAGATGTAATAGAAGCAAAGACTTGAGTTTGAAATGGAAACGAGAGAGGTATATTTCAAGTCTAAAAGAGTGATAAAGAAAATAATCAATTGGGACACAAGAAATACAAAGAGTGTCAGAAAAAATAGAAGTGCTGATAAAAAGTATATCAAATATATTAGATATTTTTAGAAAGATAGAATTGTTATAATACATAAATGAAAAATGATGAACAAAAAGTAATAAAAATAATGGCGAAATCACAACTTATTATTATAAAAAAATGAAAAGCAAATATATTACGTGCAACAGTAACTTTAAACGTGTAGTTTAATATATATATATATATATATATATATATATATATATATATATATATATATATATATATATATATATATGCCTAATATGTTATTTAACTAATAAAATACACGTAATGAATATATAAAAATGGGATTGTTATTCCTATATTACAATAAAATTATTATTTTTTAAATATTTACCGCAGAATAATATATATATATATATATATATATATATATATATATATATATATTGATACTGTTTTTCTTATAGATAATTTAATTATAATAGTACAAAAAAAAAACATATATTAAAAATGCATATTTAAAAATAATGTTGGTTAATTACAAATACATTTTGAAATAATGATGAAAATGTTTCAGTAAGTTTGATTGTTTCATTTGATTTTAAGAACAAAAATTAATATACACTGAAGACAATTTCTTCCAGACGTTCGGTATGATCTAAAATAAAATAAAAATTGGAATAAACAAACAACCGTATTCAAATATTTGTACATATCATATAAATTGTTACGAATGATCTTTGTCTACACAACGTACAAATCGTTTCAAATGATCCAACCTAATTTTTTTCGACCGGCATGTGAATGATTCCTCGCGTTGTAGCGCAATACCTGTAATTTCACTCTAATATTATCTAACTATCTAGTATTGGGTATCCGTATAATCTTATAATACAATAACGCAATACGAGTTAATACTCATTGCAAAAACTATCCAACTGCACCGTTCATTACCGCTAAAGTCACGCGCGTGACCCCGCGACCCGGCAGATGGCAGCACGTGCCCTAAACGCGTGCATGACGCGCGCCGTGACGTCACCCCGCTAAAAACTACCCCGCTTCACCATTTTTGGATGTTTGATTCGTTCTAGAAATTGTCAGAACAAATGATTGATGACGTATCATAAACAGTTGTATTCTATTGACATGTAAAACAGTTTTAGAAGTGTAACAATCGCTGTTTACAAGTATTTAGTCGGATTAGAAAGGAGTTTTTTTTTTAAATTCGTATTGAAATTTATTTTCGGACAAAAATTTCAATCGTTATAATCGTTACAAGATCTGATTATTATTGAATAATTCTACATAAATGAAAAGAAAATTTCTAATCACTAATATATTTTTGATCTTGATTAGTATGTATTGATTTCTTAACATGATAATAAACTTTGAAAAATACATCAATAAATGTGTTATATTTAAAGTTATATTAGTATTGAAATTAACTTGTTTATTTTTTTTCGATATATCTTTTTCTTGTTATAATGGATTGACAACCTGATAGTTCCTGATATTATTCAACATTTTTTTTTCAGATCATAAGAATAATTTTGGAAATATGTGTCCTTTAACCGCACTATATAGTTCCTGGAAAATAAATCTTAACTAATCTTGAATAAGTGTACGGTGAGTCACATATATTTATTATTAATAATTTATTATTAATTTAGTGTCATATGTCTAATTTTTGTTTGCTTGCAAAACGTTCATTTCAGTATTTTACTATTATTTTTTTTATAAGTTGAATATTTGAGTTCTCAAACTCTATTAGATTTCCAATTATAACCCAATTTACAATTATTAATGCTTTAATAAATGTAATATATGTTATTTATACATATTTTTTTTATATAAAAACTATTTTTAGTTCCATTTTCTAATGACGTAATTAATAATCAATAAAAGTTTTTTTAACAAAACTGAATCGGTAAAAAGTATTAAAATAAAATTTAAATAATAATTTAATTGAATAAATCATTTAACTTTTCAGTTTTACCGTTAGATAATAATTAAATTCTTTTTAAACCATCTTTTTTATTCTTTGCAAAGGAATCATTTTTAAAACATGTTTAAATTATATATTTAAGCTATGCTGATAATATTTAAAATTATTATTTTGTATTAATTATAATTTGAAAATGTAGACTATTTATTTTATAAATATTTTTAACATTATTTTTCTATTTGGCACTATTTTACAAATTTTAATAAATTAAAAATAAATATATACAAAGTACTAATTTATTATCTTATAATAATAACGTTTTATACTCTTTATTCTTTTTTACCAATATTTGTTGTTTCAAACAATAAATACAGGAAAAAAACAAAGCATTAAATATTTTGTTCACTACTGTAAATACGACCGACAGCATTTTAAAATAACATACCAAATATAAATTGTATACAAAATATTTAAAAGACATTTTTAAGTAATGCTAATGTATTTGTTGACTTAAATAAAATTCCTAATATTGTTGTTTATTGAACTTTATGGACAGCGAAAATATTTGTTTAATAAGTTAACTGAACTGTTTGAAATTTGATATTATACATTTTTGAGAAATATATATCTAATTATTCCAAAAAAAAAAAAATATATTAAATTATAAACTATGAAAACACATTTTTATTGATTTTTTTAATAGATTCCATTTTGCTTAATAAGTGATTCAAATTCTAATTTTTATTAAAGTAATACTTAACTTAAATGAAAATAAATTTCAGAATTAAATTTACCAGTATTAATATATATTACGTATAGTTTTTGAAATTTAAACACAAAACAGTAAATTTGCATCAAATTAATGTGTATTTTAAGACATAAATATTAACGTTTAATTGATTTAGACTTCAAATATTTTTATTCTGTGATATTTATTAAATTATATTTATAAATATAAATAAATCATATATATATATATATATATAAATCATATTTATATACATATATATATATATATATAAATAATATTTTTATATTATGTGTTGTTATAATTAACAAACGTACAGTCAACATAAATCTTTTTATGAAAAAATTCAAAGACTTTTATTTTGCCATGGATTAACTTTTACTTATGTTGTATTTATAAGTGTCACTTAATACTGAATAATAAGGAATTAGAAAATAAATATCTATTTATTATATTATGACGTTGTAAAAGATGGTTTGAATATATATATATATATATATATATATATATATATATATATATATATATATATTGATATATGTATGTATATACAAGAACACTGCTTGTATTATATTTTATTTGTGTCGAATGATTAAATTTAGTAAGAATAAAATATGAATATACTGTCACGTCGAACAAAAGAGATTATTATACAAATACAAATTATCAACGCGGACGTGTCAAATATTCAAAATAATAACAAACACACAGATGAAGATTCATCCTTATGAAAGGAGTCGTTATAACACCGACTCTTATTAGTCAATGATAAATTAGTGTTCATCCAATTAGACGTACAGTCGTAATTGGCCTATTAAAAGCGGTTCTCCTTTTCCTAATCATTTCTTTAAGACCTCGTAAAAATATCAAATGAATTGGGCAAACACGTTAGCAGCACATCATTAACGAAATATTTCGTTTTGACGTGTCCATCGATTGGCAGTCGTGCACATGAGAAGTCGATATTTATATTGTGTGTTTCAGAAATGGTTCTGTTTTTATTTTTGTCTACATACACGTTTATCTTTTATTATTTCACGTTATATGGAAGCTGAATGTCGGAACAAAAGCTATATATGAATTAGTACGTTGCTGTTTATTATGCTTTAAATGTAGGTGGTTTTCTTTGAATGGTCTTTTTTTTTACTCACTGAATCACACCGAATATTCACGAAACAATAGCTTGAACTTTTTATATTTATTTCTTGATAAATCGTTCTCACTCGTTTATATTATTTGTTATGTACTAATGCTTTTAAAAGTGAATAAATCTTTTTCCTTATCGAAAAAAACTATTATAATGATAATATTTTGTGATTGATTGAAAAAATTTACATAATATTTCTATAAACATATTTTAGAAAGATGTTCAGTAGCTATAAAATATCATATAGGATTTTTCTTGTAGGCACGCAATATGTTTATATTTTTCATTATTAATTATTTTTATATAGTAAATATTCTATGAAATATCTATTGTTATAAATTAAAAAAAATACGATTTATTATTAAATATCATTTATGAAATTTGTTAATATAATATATTTTTATTTAAATATTATTTAAATTTCAACTTATTGGCAATATATTTTCTTCTAAATGAATGACAGAATTGAAATAAAATACAATTCTAATTTCTTTAAAGTAATATGGAAATAAAATGACCTTTAATTCCATAAATATTAGTACAGGTATTTATATAATCATAAAATATGAAGAAATACCTTTTAATTCTAATAAATAAAAAATACAACTATGCTCGAATTTATTATATTATTATATAACGTTTATTTATGCCTTTGAATTTTTAAATAATGTACTGATTCAAAAATAGAAATAAAAAAAAATGTTAAATTAAAATTATACATTTTTGTCTACTTTAATATTAAAAATATTGATTTAATAGCCAATGGAATGAAAATATACTATCTTTATATCATATTTTCAAATGTCTTTTTCTTTTCTAACTTAACATATATTTTAGTAATTGTGTTCAAAAAAAATTTCGTAAAATTAATATTTTATAAACATAATAATACTAAATAAAATTAAAAAAATAATTCCTTAGCAAAATATAAATCTTGATTGAAGTATTCATGGTACAAATATTTGTACAAAACTTCATATTAGTTTATTTATTTTTAAGAAAATTGTTTCTATTTTCATGCTGTACGGTTATAAATCCATAAGTTATGTAAAAAGTGTGTAGATTAACTGAAACATCATTTTTTTATTCAAAATTACAAAATATAAACTGAATAATTTCTTATAAAATATCAACGATGACGTGAATATATAAGATCATCATTTTATTTACTACAGACAATCGATGTTCAATATGTAATAAAATTCTAGTAGAGAATCCAGTCTGGAAAATCAATACGTATTAAATTTAATAAAAAATATCTGTTTATTACATCATTGTTTATGATTAATAACATATTAAGATGAATGTTTTTATGATATATTTGTATACACTAAAAAAGTTAGATCATATAAAACAACAAAATAAGAGACTTCATTGCATGTATCGCACACAAACCTATCATTTGTTGAAAATTAGTTTAAGATTACTGTTATAAAAAGTTTAATTTTATTAAAAATAATATAAAATAAATTAGCATACCACCTTGAAACAATGATTGTTAGAAATTTACAACGTGCAATATTTTATTAACCTTATTTTAGATATACACACAAATATATATATATATATATATATATATATATATATATATATATATATATATATATATATGTATGTATATATATTTCGACATACTATTCAAAAATAAATTAAATATAACAAAGGTCTTTCTGTTAAACATAAAATAATTTAATACTTTATTATACTTCGTTAAAAAGTATTTTAGATTAAAATAATTGGTATGAAATAGTGAAATAGTAATTATATTAATATATATGTATATATATATATAAAATACATATATATAGAGAGAGAGAAAACTATTTATAAAATGAAATTTCATACAAATTTTTTGAAGTATTCAAAAAAATTATATACAAAAGTAATAGTTTTGAAATAATTAATTAACGAGTTACACCTACTAAGAGGTATGAAAAATAGGTTTAATTTTAGAATGTCGTTTCTCTCAAAATATAAGTGATAATAAAACATTTTTTTAAAATTGAAGGTACATTTATTGAGAGCAATTGGATGAAAAAAAAAACATTTAAAAATGTTAAGAACAAAAGAGATATGTTCGCAAACAAAGAATGTCATTTTTTTGAGAAATTCGTTTGACTGTTGTCCAGCTGAAATAGATCATCTGAAATCGAAAAATTTAACATGGTGTTAAAGTTAGTTACAAATGTAATAGATTATCGTTCGCTGATTTTAAAAATCTTTATTTTAAAAAATGGCACCGTGCGAAATTTAAGCATGGAAAAATATGTGAAAAGTAATTTTAAACAATTTTGTTAACAAAGTATCATTTTTGACTGAAATAGTGTTACCATATTTTTGAATTTAAAGAAACTGTACAAAGCAATATCAAATTGTAAATCTCTCCTTTAATTGAAAAAAATAGAACATTATAACAGTACTATTTTATCGAGTACAAACTATCTGATATAAGGATTTTAAAACTAATTACTTAATATTTTTTTGAAGAAGGATAAATATATAGCTGCAGCATTCAATCTAAATAACAATGAATAAAAATTATTTATAATACTATAAGAATAGAATATTTACGATTAATAAACTATTATTATTTCTTATTTCAATATAAATTCAAGTCTTATTTTATAAAAAATAATTAAAGGTGATAAATCATCATTTTAATAATTTTCTAAAGTATCTTCTTCATCTCTCAAGTGTTTCTTTTACATTTTAAAATAGATATGATACTATAAGGATGTAAATATGATTTGATCAGTTTACTTGCAATAAATAATATTTATTTCATATTCATAACTACCTTATCTTTTATTTAGATTTTTTTTCTAATTAATTCTCTATATTAATTGATTTGAATTAAAAACAGAATATTCTGCAAATAATATACTTCTTTGTAATATAATATTTTTTATTATTGATGATGTTCATCTCGTATAAAATATAATTTTAAATATATTATACGTTTGCGCGTCAGTAATTCTTATAACTATCTTACTATTTATCTTGAAATCGAGACGCAATGTTATTTTTCTACTAATTTAGATTCTGTGGTCAACAATTCCGTTATCGCGAAGATCTTCTGTTCCCATACCATGTATACTGTGTTAAGTAATAATGTTCTATTGAAGAACAAATCATATTTTTTTCAAGGTTGTTTCTTGAAGTAGTTTACAAGGAAAATAAAATAGATGTAACAAGAAATTGAATCAATTTAACACGATGTAAATAAACAGAACTTAAGGAATTTTCTATAGGAAAAAATGTATTATAAATTCCTTTCTTCTTCTGCATCTCGTATTCAGAAAAATGTATATAGGCCTTTATATAATAATATGTGAATTTTAAAATCATTATTTTACAACTAAATATATTGTATTATTTTCTTAATATTGTATTATACATTTAAATAGATTGACGTGTATGTAATAATCTATATTTTAATGAAATAAGCACTTTATTTTTTTTCTATGGAATTAATGATCATGTACTAAAAGTTAAATTAGAAAACGAATTATATTCCTGCATGATGAAACTAGGTTTTTTTTAGTGAAGGACCTTAAAAAAGATTTAGAATAGATTGAAAAATCAATAAAATTAAAATCTGGTTTATTTTGGTATTTTTGCCATTGAATTTGATGGCCAAAGCAGTTATATTCAAAATTATAAGTATCGGAAAAATATAATTTCAAATATTCTCTTTAGTGTCATGTTTAAAAAATATTTTTGATTTCAATAATAAATCTAAATTAATATAATTATTTATTTATACCATCTTCATGTTTCAAAAATTATTTAATTCAATAAAATAAGTCGAAATTGAATAATGATGAGATTATTTTTGTGAAATAATTCAAAATAGCTTATAAATATTTACCTAATTTCTTTATTTAAGAATCATTAAATGATGCTGTTTTGTATTACAAATCTTTGTATAAAAAAAATATATTTTTTAAATACTTTTTTTAGACACTCTATAAAAGACAAATATATTTCTAATTAAAAATATTCGCAAGTGATTATTAATTGTTTTGATTGATTATGAATATTGCAATAACGATTCCATCGTCCTCAAAAAGCTACAGTATAGAAAAATCTGATGTTTTCCTGTACTTTAGTTTAAAAATTCATTTGTGAAAGTGAATTAGCCACATTGCAAGATTATGCATATTTTAGCAATTCCATCATTATTAAAGCGTGAAATGTGCATAAACGACAATAAAAATTGTTCAATAATCAATTATTGCACATTTTTGATCAGAAAATATTTTTATTTTATGAACGAGTAAAAAAATTAATTCATAAAAGTAAATTAAACGTACAGCGAAAACTATATTATGGAAGAATTATTATATTTTAAACTAATAATCTTTAATTGAATAATTTTTATTTAATGGGTTTTATTAAAATTTTTTTAATCATTTTCAATTTAAATCCACTATTAGTACTTTTTTTTGATTTAATATTGATTTAAACGAAAGAAAAGTTATTAAGATCAACAAAAAAAGAGAAAAAAACAATGCTTTGCAAATAAAACGGTTTAAATTACTTAAAAAGTAATATATAACAAATCTTTTATACAATTGTTTTAATTTGTAAGATAGTATCTTTTTATATCGAGTTGCACACGATAATTATAAATATAAAATAAAACGAGTATATATATATATATATATATAAACATGTGTATAAAATTATATATATATATATATATATATATATATATATATATATATATATATAGGTAATAAAGTATGACCGGAAAAAGATTAATTTCTTGGAAATGAAAACTATTTTCACACTATCATGTTTTATACATTAAAAACGATTTAATATATACTTCTTGATTACGTTCTTTTAAAATGATATTAAGAAATTAATTTCGCCGACTAATGATGAGAACAATCTAATTGACTTTTACAATAATAAAATTCTTTATCGAAATTCAAGTTTTAATTGTGCACGCTTGCGACATTACGAAACTGGATTTGAAAAAGATATCTCTTATTTTCTTGCTACACACGGATGATGAATTGGGCAACACGCAACACACGCATATGCGTATTGTCTGCTTGCATATTTTATGTCGTACATAATGTACGTGCCATGTGAAACACAACACACGTCTTTCCACATATTATTATCATCTTGAAATAGATAATGCAATAAATTTTGTATTTCATTACTAATTTTAATAAAACGTATACATCATTGTTCACACTAATTCCTTTTAGTCATTGATAGTATTATACTAATATTTTTTATGTTCATGCACTTTATTGTTATTATACCTTTTTAGATGTCGAAAATCAGTTATCACACACATACATAAATCTTATATATATATATATATATATGTACATATATATATATATATATATATATATATATATATATAACAATGGTATGCATTTAAGAACATAAACACTTAAGAGAGTGAAATTATTAAATTATGAAATCCCATAAAAAGTTTGATTTGAGTTCTTGCTATCAGAATTAAGAAGTAAAATGCTTTGAAGTAATTAAAAGTTAAATATCCAAGAGAAAATGTATTAAAAGTACGAGTAGCCTAGATTCTAAAGCGTTCAAGTCTTAAAAAATAGTTCCTCATTGTTTCACTTCGTGTTTATGCCAGTGTTCTTTAATGTAAAAGAAATGTTTAAAATGTATTAAAATCTATTTGTACACAATTACAGCCGTTTCATTATAACTATATTCATTCAATAAGCAACTAAAGGTTTTATAATCTATCTTAAAAATAAGAAAAGTGGACTGGAGGAGTTACTTATGTATCCAAGTTACTTATGTATTCAATAACAAGATTTTTCTTTCAATAAATTGATAAAATCGTTTACACTTTAAATAATAAATTATAATTGACTATTTTAAAGCTTTTAATCTTTCAAAAATTAGAATTAGTAAAGAATTGTCAATATTTGTTATGCGATTTTTTATTAACCATTACATTATATATATATATATGTATCTATGTCTATATATCTATTTATATATATATATATATATATATAATATTATTGATATCTCATTGAATAATGTACGGTTTAAAAATTAATAAAAATATTTAAATTTCACAATAAGCTACTTTTATTTTCCATAAGGAATATTATATGAAATTTTTAAAGAAAAAGCAATTAAAAGATGAAATTAGTCAAACTTAAACTAAAAATTGATTCAAACATCCATTAATGTAGTTTTTTGAATAACCAACACTTACTTTTTTGTTTACCGAAAAAAAACATGATATAGTTTATATAAAAAAATTAAATAACAGAATATTTAATTTTTAAATATATATATACACACACATATATACATATATATATATATATATATGTGTGTGTGTGTTTGATTGTATGTATGTATGCATATATGAATGAAATTCATATCGCTTAAAAAGTGGCAGAGTTCAAGAACTTTCGTTTTCGAATTTTCAGATAAAGTAAACAATAAAAACAATATAAACAATAATTTTCATTCGAAAAAACATTTTTTTTTCGAAAATACTTAAACAAATATTAAAGTCTTAGCATTAGACATTAAATCTAGTTAATATTTTTTTTCTTTGTTTCTCGTGTAAATATTTAATTTTCCTTGATTAATCATGTTTTTTATAAGGTAATATACATATATATATATATATATATATATACATATATATACATATATATATATACAAATTAATACATACATACATAAATGTATTTTTATAATATATAAAAATTAAAGAAAGTTTCATGTATTCTACTTATTTTTTATTAAGCTTAAATTAAATTTATAAAGAGTTTTTAAATCTATTAAAAATTGAACAAGAAAATTTTGATAAAGGTTTTACTAATTTTATACAAAATTATAATAAATTTAATATGTATAATGGATTATTTAGAAAATAATTTGTTTGTTTATCAGATAAATCGCTTTCTACTTCAGTTAATTAAAAAATAAATGTAATATCTCAAAAATTATATTTGTTATACTATTTATAGTCGATAAATAATCTAACGATTTATTGAAATCAAAAATATTTTATAATAAAATGTATATTGGAAAAAATAATACAAACTAAATAACAAAAAAATATAATTAGATAATGTGTAGGTAAATTTGACACAAACTAAATATACAAATAGAAATATACAAGTAAAAATATAAGCTAAATGAAAAGGAAACGCAGATTGTACAAAGTTAATATAAACAGGAAATATTTATATTTTATCCTGTTTTTATACACCAGTAATTATTTTTTATAGAGTATACACGTTTGAAAGTTATGAAATTGATTTAGAAATATTAAAGAAATAAGAAAAGTTACTGTTAATAAGTGAAATATTTTCTTTTTTTCAAAAGTGAAATTTAAGGTTTAATAAAAAAATGTTTTTTAAATGTAAATATTTTCATTTATAATAGATTTTCTCTCAATTATATACATGGTTATTTAAAATTTTATTTGATCATTTATATTTGGTTTAAAATATATATTTTTCCATATCATGTATTACTATTTTTAATGAACAAATATCGTTTGTTTTAAATATATAATTCTTAAAACAGTTTCCATAAAATTATATGAAGGCTTTTTTCTGAAAATTATTGTTTAACAGTTATTACTACTTTATATATGAATATTAGTAAAATATCCAAATTTCTATTATTCAATGCATCATTTAAATTATCAGTTTTGATTTTTGCATATCTGTTGTTTAATATTTAAGAAATATAAATATTTATATATATATATATTTACAATCACAGTCAATTTTGTATTTTTTTAAATTTCTCATACTAACAAAAAATTTGTAGAACTAGTATAATCTATATGAACTGCTAACAAAAAAATAATACATTAAAAATATTTGACCGTTCAAGATTATATAAATTTTGATTCCATTTAATTTTGTTTGTATTTTTGAAATATTTAGACAAAATAGTTTATCATATTTTTGCAAGTAAGTAATTGATTATATATATATATATATTGAATTTTTTATTAGTTGGTAATTAGAGTAAAAAATGTATAATATCATAAAAAAATTAAAAGATGTTCTAAGAAATATGATATTTTATCTAATTTATGTATATCTGTTCACAAGAAGAGATATTTAAAATTTGTTTTATTCTTCTTTCAAAATTTAATTATTAAATGAGAAGGTGGATAACTTTTATTTATTTTATAATAAAAATAACCATATTTGAAGACAAACATATTCATTTATAACTACTTATATTCCGTTAAACAAAAAATGTATATATCAATAATCAAAACTTTATAAAAATGTCATTTGATTTATAGAAAAAAATGTGTGAATATATATCTCTTACCTTTGGCAAAAATAAAACACTAAAATGCACTTTAGGATATCCTTATCCTTAACTTAATCCTTAATCGTTAAGTCACTGAACTCAAAAAAGGTCACTCAAAATCACATCAGAATAATGTCTTACTTCAGTTCTATCTTACGTATCGCTGAAAACTGTAATATCGACCGCCCGCCAAAAATTACACACTTTTCTGATGATGTGTTTCAACATGTTTCTCGTGAAAAATTGTTACTTTGATTTTGAAGCAATGTATTTATTGCAAATATTTTCATGGTAATTATTAAAAAATAATGATGATTAAATAGTTTATAGTTTATTGAACTTAAATTGTTAGTATAAATAATTGTATAGGTTTTTTAATCTTTAGTTTATAATTAAGTATTTTTTAAATTTTGTTTTTATTTATTTATTAAAAGAAATCAAGTCTTTTAATGATATGTTTTATTTTTAATTATTACTTAAAATTTTCTTCTTTTGACAAATGAATTTAGTTAAAATATAAGTGAAATTTGTGTATAAATTTCTTCTTTACTATTTTAGACTAGTATTGTTTTTATATTAAATTATTTAATACTTTTCATTTAAAATTTTAATGGAATTAAGTAAATATAATTATTTTAATTATGTGTAGTTAGTTAATTATTAGTCAAAGTATTATTGAATGAAATGTTTAATAAAAAATATTTATAATGATTACACATAAAGATCGGTTAAGTTAAATTTAAAACGTTATATGAAATATCACAAAAGTAATATGGTAACACTTATATTTCTTAATTGTTTAATGTCTCTTTTATTAAAAACTATAAAATGTTTCGTCCACATGTAGTCACAAAATAATCGTAAAATATCCAAGCATTGAAATCACTGAAAATATTCAAAACTGTTCATCTAAACATGTCGTTGAAATCAACGATCGACGATTGGTCGAATCAATAAAGCTCCACAATATAAAAGCACAGAGCACACAACACGTGTCTAACGATTTTCAGATTCATGAAAAACAATGTTCGTAACAGTTACACCGCGCGTCAATTCAAACTACCATGCAACAATGGACACTGTATGAATGTGTCCAAAGTTATGAATAATAGAAATTGAAACGTCCGTTAGTGGATCAGTGAACGTTCACTCCAACGTGTTGCGGAGTCGACTGATCTTGTAAAGAAATGTACTACTCCTTCAGCTGACGAAGTATCGTCTCTCAATGGGTAGGGCAGGGCTCTTCCGAACACACATACACACAAAGCAATGTTGATACAGATCCAGTTTCGTACGCATCCTCTTCTACCGTAAACGATTCGCGAATATTATATCTTGCTCGCGCAACGTTGACCATAGTCCATCGAGCGCCTACTACTTCTTGCACTGGATTCACTTCTTGAGTCAGAAGCAGCAGCAAGTTGGCTTATGACGGGCGTTTGATACAATATTAGTTGTTCTTGCTTTCGCTTACATATTTTCTTAATAAGCTTTGCTCGCTTTTTACTATATCGTGTAGCACCTACTGTATTCACTTTTTAGCAAAGCTTTTGATACCAGTGGCGGCACGATTTATTCGCTACAACGGTCGTTGGCGTCATTAATATTCCAATAATAAATCATACTAAATAGAAATACACATTGACAAATTATAATACCGCGAATAAATCAATTACATTTAAATGATTGTCGTTACAATCCTTTTCAATATTAATAATTCTTAGATTCGATAAAACATTTTGGTTCCTAAATATTTTTGTGAACACACAAATTAGTGTATATATATATATATATATATATATATATATATATACATGTATGTATATATAAATGACAAACTAATAATATTAGATTAAAAAAATGATTTTTCATACAATATTTTTTTTAATATCATGTCAAAATGATTACATAAAATGTTTTATCTAATTTATAATCAAAATTCTGTTATTAATGTCGATTTAAATAGTCAATTTCATGAATACAAAAATATTTAAATAAAGATTAATACAAAATATAATTACAAATAAAATTTATTTCCATCATATTGACTTTCAAAATGTTAAAGTTAATTTACCGCACATGGTAATATTATAAACAATTAGTTGTTTTTATTTTTTGTATAAATATTATCTAACATTTTTATTTACTTGAAATGCTGGTATTGTTATGATTTTATTTTTAAGTTCACGTTTATGTTTTATAGTTTTGATAATCTTTTCTATATATATATATATATATAGTTTTTTGACGATAAGCAATAATTATAGCCATCCGATTCTATAAACTAACAGAATGTTTGCTTGTTTAATAGTGTTTTCATCTTTTTCAATATCTTTTGAATTCATACATATATTTTCATTATCGTTTTTGAATCAAAATTAATTGGGAGTTCTATTTTAATAATTTTAAGTATAATAAAAATGTTATATAAAAAATAAATGATATTATATTTCATTAAGTTTTCGATTATGTCCTATTAACAAATCTCATTATTTATAAAATAGGCCTGATTTAATTTTCTCTTATAGTATTATTTTTCTGAATTTGGTAGTCTGATATAATAAGTCTATATTTTTAAATAACAATAATATTCGTTAACTAAAAAAATTACGTTACGTATAAATAAACAACTAATTATTTTGACATTTTTCACTTTCTGTTGTTATTTGGTTGGTAGGAAAATAATTACGGTAATGTATACGAATTTGAAGGTCACAAATCACAATTATTTTTCTACCAACCTAATATATATGATTAACGTTATTTAAAAGTTTTTATTAACATTTACCTCAAATAGAAAAAATATTTTATTAATATTATATATATATATATATATATTATATATATATATATATATATATATATATATATATATCTTTTTGTCAATGAAATTACAAATTCCAATAAATTAGAAATTTAAATTAATATTTTTTTATAAATCACGTTCCTTTTCATTTTATTTATTCATAGTAATGGGATGTTATCTCAAACTATGTCATAAACCTCAATACATTTTTACTTTCATGGATTGTTCATGAAAAATTTATTGAAAGCCTATAGTTATTTCCGTAATAAATATCATAACGGAAATGAATATAAATTTAAATAAATTATGAAAAAAATACACCATTAATTTTATGATTATACAAGTTCAATCTTCTAGTATTAATTTGTTAGATATCTTCTCAATATGTTCCCACACTATATTTTTATATCTTCTTTCACTAGAATTATTATTATGTACGAATATGTACACTGAATACGTATTTAAATATTTTAATCGTTAATTGTGCTTTAATATTAATATGATGTTCTCGTAACCTCTTTTTAGAAATATTGAAATTTATTAACAATTATAAAAGCAATGAAACCATTTTAGTTGAATTATTATAAATTTAAATTATGTAGATAAATAAATGTTTAAATAAAGACGTTGTTACTGTAGTCATTGCATGAACATTACTAAAGTATTTAATATCAATGTGAAAATAAAATTTGTTATTATTATTTTACATTTATTAAAGTATCTGTAGATTTATCGAAATAACTTGATATTATTTTATGAATTATATTATTTTTTAATATATTTATTTCTCTATTTTATACATTCTCAAAGTGAATTCTTAATATTGCATATGATTGGATTTAAAAAAAAACACATTTTATATAATCTTGTTAATAATATCTTTTTTAATTGATAATGTAAATAATTAACTAATACAGGTATTATTTCATTTCATGATCCGCCACTGTTCTATACAATCGTTTCTAAGCCCCGATATTGTTACAGTTTGTCGAGTCCATTTTTTTTTCATTTTGTCATTTCTTTGTTACAGACTGCGTTCGATCTCTTTCTCTTCCGTGTGGCTACCACGCAAACGTTTCAGTTTGTCTTGTTTCTTTTTACGATTAGACGTTGATGGATTTTTGTCATAGATATTTTGTTACAGTTTTAGGTGTACTCTCACTTTTCTTTCAATTTGAGCGTATTACGACTTCCTTATTGATTGTTTAATCCCGTTATGATTTGTCTTACAGTCCATTTAATATGAATAATCTAACGCTTTGGTTTTTAGAAATAAAGTATTTTCTTGTAGTGATAATAAAACAATTATTTGTCATTTAAACTAAAATAATATATCTCGGGTGTGTGTTTTTTTTTGTTAAAAGAAAGTAAATTGTTAATCATATATATATTATTAATTATACTCGGCGTGATGTTTTTATTAAAAAAATAATTGAGAAAATTAAAACATCGTTTGTACGGTTGTCATTTCAATTAATTAATATAATATTGGCTTTAGTCGGACATGCTGATTGAAATGTATAATACAAATAATAAGATTCGAACGGGTCTGATACTTTCAGAACTTAAACCAAGTTTATTTTATTTTTATTTTATAAAATATCACTAGTTAAATATAAATTAAAAAAAGATACCTGTTTTGTATCTATCTTGCCAATTTATTTTCTAATAAACTATTTTATTATTATTGAAATGATATAGACTTTAAAATAAAATTACGACATCTTTTGGAATTATATTTGAAATATATCACTTATTTAAATTTTAAACCACAAACAATTTGAATAACATTAGGTTGTTAGAAAATTAATTGCAGTTTATGACCTTCAAATTTATACACATTTTTTAATTCAAGTGGTTTTAAGTGATCCAGAACTATTGAATGTCTATCGGCTTGCTTTTATGCAAGTTCTCGAATTGTTAAAAGTGGTTCTGATTCAACATCTTCAGTTGGTCGTTGTGACCTGAAGAAGGATGTCCGCGTCCTTCTTCATATTCAAGGCTCTCGTACCCAGCACGAAATTTTTGGAACCACCGTTGTACCGTACGTTCCTTAACAGAATCCACAATAAAGCAATGTTTAGTTTACGAGCAGTTTCTATTGATTTACCATCTGTTTTGAACTCATATAAAAATTACTATTATTTGCTCCTTTTCTATCTTGACTCATTAAACCAATTTGAAACAAAATTAATAATAAAACTAAAGTCGAGGTTACCAAAATACAGACCGAAAAATACACTTTAAAATGATATTAACATGAATAGGACGAAATGAAAATTTTATTGAAAAAACAAAGGTTAGAATTCAGAAAACAAAAACCGCAATTACTTTCCTATCAATCTAATACAAATTTTATTCGATTTTTAATGAATATTTACGATTTTCAAATGCAATTTGTTTATTTTAATTATTTAGAAAAAATTGTGTTGAAAAATAAAATATATGAATTAAAATATAGTTTTAGATTTGAATATTAAGAAAATACATGTATATATATATATATATATATATATATATATATATATATATATATATACATACAAAAACGGAAATAAATTTTGTTTCATAATTATATATTTTTGTTATTGTAAATAAACGACTATTATATAAGTAAGTATATAAAAAGACTATTAAATTATGAAGTATATATTTTGAAATTGAATTGTACTGTAAACATAATAAACTAACATTATATTTTATTTTACTGTGCAAGTCACGTGAACTAATGTCAATGTCATAAAACTATTTAATTTCTAGATACACATAAAACAATATGTATTATAATGCATTCTTCTACAAGAATGCCATTTATCATTTTTATTTTAGACAATATCATAATAAATCATTAAGTGATCATAGAGACTATTACTATTATACATAATGTTAGTGAATATTATTAATACTATTTATTTATTCTGATATTTTTGGAATTAGAATATGATTGACTGATTACATTTGTTACTGATTATTTTTTATCATTTAATGAGGGATAATTAATAAAATTATTTAAATAAACGACAAGACATTTTTATAAATATAAATATATTAAATTCCTTGATGATTTGTAAATCGGAATGAATGTTTACAAAGACTTATTTCAATATTCTTTGTATAATAGGTAAAAAAAGTAAACTTTTATAAATTTATCTTTCATTTTTATAAAAAAGTTTATAAGGATATTCGAATTGGTTTTTAATACATAAATAAATATAAACTGTAATAGTATTTATAATCCACTCACACTCTGTTTAGTAAATAAATTAAATGACTTAAATATATTCTTGAACTAAATCTGACTCGACGTTCTTGAATCATTCTTATTATGTTGACTGTAATTAAACTAAGCGCCTTAAATATATCAATCATATGAAATATTTACATATATGTGCACGCTTCTTTTTAAAAACTTCTCATTAAATTCGTCCTTCGGAAATTTTTCTAATAAATACCACTATTTTAGAGAACGTAATGATTGTTATTTCTTAGATATTTTCTTTAATCAACATACATACATATTCATTATACTGATGTACTTACTCTACAAAAATATGCTTCGTCAGTGAACTAAATGTCATGCATAACTGCACGATCATCTTCAATATATTGCAAAAATTAACCACTGAATCAGAAACATCGGTCTTAATCAAGTAATTGTTGTACTTGAATTTTAATTTTTAATCAACTATTTTTTTTAATATCGTTTCGTTCCATAATTTCAGTCGATGTTCAGTGATGGAACATTAACTTATTTTTTATATCCAAATAAAAAGAGTTTTTACAATATTCGTTATTGATTGTCCATTGACCTTAAAATTTAACTATATATTTTAAAATTAAATATAAATTCAAATATTAAATAAAATGATAAACTATACATCCATACATTAATACATTAATACACACAGAAATATACATACATACATACATACATATATATATATATATATATATATATATATATTGTATTACATGTAAATTAATTTCATATATGAGTAATTTGTTTTATTTACTGATTGCTTATTAAAAAATAATGATTTCATATTATATTGGTTTCTTATTCTTTCGGTTTGTTAATATAATTTATAACATATGGTGTTTGCAGATCGAATAGAGTACATCAAATATTAAATTGGTAGGAAAATAATTGCGGTTTTTGTTTTCTGTGTCCTAATCTTAATTTTTTCAATGAAAGAGTCATTTCATCGTGTGCTTGTTAATATCATTTTAAAATGTATGTTTCCGTCTATATTTTGGTACTATCAACTTTGGTTTTATTATTAATTTTGTTTAAAATTGGGCTATTGAATTAAAGATGAAAAATAAGTAAAAAAGAGCATTTTTTGTTGTATAAGTTCAAAACTGGTCGTAAAGCAGCATAAACTGCTTGGAAACTAAACGATGCTTTCGATGTGGGTACTGTTAAAGAACATACGGTGTAATGGTGGTTCTAAAAATTTCTTGCTGGGAACGAGAGTCTTGAACATGAAGAAGGTCGAGAGCAACATTTTTCATTTCATAACAATCAAGTGAAACCGTTAGTTGAATCAGAACCATTCACAACAATTCGAGAGCTTATGCAAAAATTAGGCGTTAATCATCCAACAGTTCTGAACCATTTAAAACCTCTTAAATAATTATTTTTTTTATAAATTTGAAGATCATAACCGCAATAATTTTTCTATTGACATAATATTTGAATTTTTTTATATAATCATAAATATCTATTAATATTTTTAATTTTCACATTTTTTCCAAATATGTTCTATAATTTGCAGTATTTCTTTTTCATTTTATTTAATAAAATTAAAAATTTACATATTTCAAATTCCTTATTAATTTTCATTCTTTTATTTTCTTTCTTTTTATATTTTTCTTTCTTCTTATTAATCTTTTTTTATTTTTTTTAGAGATGATTATTGATTAATTTTTATTGTTACTTTTGCTCATTTTGATGGTGATGCCTCTACTACCAGAGCGCTAAGGCGCCAAAAATTAGAACTTTGATTAGAATTTTTTTTCTAGTTTGTGAAGCGAGAGAAAAATTAATTTATGAAATCGTATACAGATTTCTGCTTTGTTGCCTATCAAAAATATATTTGTTGTACTTATTATCTTTCTAATATAAAATTTATTTTCTAAATTTCGATTAAGAGCTCTTAAAAATGCTCAGAATTTTTATGAAAAGATATCAAGAATGTTATAAGTGCTCAAATAATTTATTTTTGAATTATTTTTTAAGCGCACTAAATAAATATACGTCACTTTTACATTTAAATAATTAAAATAATATTTGTATATGTACAAACAGGAAAAAAACTCGTATATAATAATAATAATTCTGATTACACCTGATAATGGGAAAATATTCAGTAATAGGAGCTCCATAAGAACAAGTCATTATTTTTTAATTAGTTTGTTATTCAATCTATTTTTAAATTTTTTTTTGTATTTTCAAAAGATTCAGAAGTTTTATTAGGATTTCATCTCTCTAATCTTATAATCTTTCTCAAGATCTGATTCGATACGATCGTCATTAATGTTTCAGTTATTAATATTGTTGTAAATTCTAAAAATATTAAATTCAATGATAAAATTTGAAAAATATTACAGTGATTAATGATTTTTTTAAATAATAGAAATATTTTTTTAAAAATTTTTAAGGAATATTTGTTTATTATTTTTATCAAAATTTGAAATATTAATTTTAATATAAAATATTAATTTAATATATATATATATATATGTATATAATATTCTTCCATTCGATGTCCAAATTATTAAATATTCATATATGAACAATACGTAAATAAAGAATGTAATAAATTGGTATTTATAAGAAAATTAACTTTTAAGATATAAAGTGTATAATTTTACTTTATTATACATTACACGACTGTTAAAACAAGTTTATATCTTAAATGTTTTATTTGTATCAAGTTTTACAACAACTTCTGAAAACCACAAGAATCTTTTAATGGAACACTATATGCTCATAGTAACAAACAATAAGAAAATTGAAAGTAGCGGTAGTAATATAATTGACGTAAGGTTCTATCAGGGTGGGGTTTCGACTTTACGACATAATAGAGAGAGATATGTAAATATATGATTCTGTTAAATGAAGCATATATGTAACAAACTAATAATAGAAACGACTATTTACAGTTATTACAACTTTTTTGCGTATTTACCGTACAGGTATTGATTATATTCATATATCTTATTTTATATTATAATTAAAGTGACAGTAAGCGATCAATTATTTTTGATTATTTATTAATTGTTACTAGATTCTATTTGTATTCACTTTATTTATAAACAAAGCAATTATTTAGTTCAAAAAATTAGTGGAAAAATTTAATTTTTTTTATTTATTTGTCGTGTAAGAAATGTTGATAATTTGTTTACAATTATTAACTTAAACCAAACCAGTTATTTATATTTATATTTCTTTATAAAAAATATAAATGTATGTTTCAGATCTTAACCCGTTATGCAATTTTAACATGAATTTATTAATATTTTGATCATAATTAGAATTGTGTTTATATTATGTAAAAGTAATTTTGATATAATATAACTTTTAATTTTTTACAAGTTCTGATTTCTTAAGAAATAATTATATATACTCGTATATATATATATATATATATATATATATATATATATATATATATACATTATTTTCAAGAATAAAGTAAATTTTGACATTGATTATTGTATAGACTAAAATTACTTGTTTATAATTTTTAGATGAAAAGGAATAGACGTTATTTAAAGATAAATTCGATGTTGCTTTTTAACTTATTTGTAATTGAATTGCATTAATAGAATATGGCACAATTGTTTGAAGAATACTATTGTAGAGTACGTTCTCATTTCAACAAACTTCGTTTCACAATCTTCAGAAATTTATGATTATTCTCGGGTTAATTCGTCGATATTTTTTCTTAATAGTGTGGTATGTATATATATGCTAAGAAAAAAGGACGAAGAAAACGATGATGATGAAAAAATGGGTTATTAATTTTCAAAATCAAAATATGTGAGTTAAATCATTTCAATAATTTGATCTGGGTCGTCGATTCATTCTTTCATCTAGAATTCAGCTCTACGGCTCTTATTTCCGAACTTTCAAAAAGATCATTATTTATAAACATTAAAGTTTTAAATCACGATAGAAATTAGATTATTTCTTCTAGTCAATTAGCCGATCAAATTCTGTGTTACTTCAAACGAACGCCCGCACAAAAATCAATATCTCACAGGATTAAAAATAAATATTAAGAAATATTTGATTTCCTTCTGAATAGACTAGGCAATCAACTTTTTTCTATTAGAAGAGTGACTATTATTATTATTTTATTTAATTGTATTTATGAATGCACGATTTTTAAGATATTTAGCAAACTTTGTCGTTGTTCCTCTATTATAATACAAATAAATATATAAAATAGCTTGTGATTTAAAATATATAATGTTTTATTTTATATAATTTTGATTTCGTAAAGATATTATTAATGAAACGTTGGATAATTTTTCTCCGAAATCAATGATATACTGTTTATATATTTATTACTTATGATTCACATAAAAGATTCGTATGAAAAAATGAATAACTTTTCTGTAGTTATGTACTTTCTGTTCTAAGCTCTGAGATTTATGGAATTACTATCGAAATGCAGATATAAGCAATAATTAAAAATGGTCTATAATCATTTATTGAATATTTTTAACTAAAAAGTTTTTTTTTTGGTTTATGGAGTCAATGAAATAATTAATATGTGAAAATGTGCAGTATTTCATAAAAAATATTAATTGAAGTTGACCGCTTTACTTATTTTTAATACATAAAAACTTAATTAATTTAAAAAAATTCCAAAAATACTTTCAGCTTATTTCTAACTAACGATAGTTGCATTGAATGTTAAAAAACAAAGTACACGGATGACTTAAATTTTTTCTTAGTTAGTGTTTATCAACATTATAACCTTCAAGTCGAGTTTTTCCATACATTTTTCCATATCAGGTAAAAATCAGTTAAAAAACAAATCCTTAAACAGACTACCTGTTACGCATCTTTAATTTACTCGGCAATATAAAAACAACTTACAATTGTCATACATGTAATTTCAAAGAAGGATAAATTAAATTGTTTTTTTTTATTAAATCTCTGAGTAAATTTAATAAGAATAATAATATTGAATACGACGTCTCAGAACTTTTCAACTAATTTATTTTCTACTATGGCATTCACTGTTCATTTTTAAATCTATTATTTTTTATTGTTTAAAATTTTGATTTATTTAAAACGAAAAATAAACTATATGCAAAAAATCGATTATTATAATATTTAATAATTAGAATACTGTTTTACTAGGCTACTTTTTCAATTATTAAGACATGATAAAAAATAAAATATCAATGATTTAAATTTTTGAATGAATGTGTTCTAGTTTAAATAAATTTACATTTTATTAAAAATTGTATTAAAATATATTTTATCCTATATTTCTCAAAAAGTCTTAATAAGAAATTAAACTAATCAATTATTATTCCAAATACAATACATCATTTACAAAGAAAAATATTGAATGTTATAAGACAAACCATATAAATATATTCCTAGATTTTCTTATCAAAAAATGAAGATATGTTTCATATTTTTTATATACATGCACATATATATATATATATATATATATATATATATATATATATATATATATAATTCTTTATTAATTAGAAACTAGGTATTACAGTAAATTTTCAAAAACTTAATTTTTTTACATATGAACATATTTCATGAATTAAAATAAATCTCTATTATTTAATTTTTTATTATATAATTTGCAATCAAATTTCGAAACACCCATCATTTTTAACCCTTTGCCCTCACAAATTATCATTGTTCGTTCATAACACTCTTTTGTTAATAGTATACGAATTTTTTTCGCCATTCTAAACTTCCTTATTTATTATCACTTTTATGATATGTAAAGGTTTCGTTTTTATTGCCTTCTTTTATGAATGACTTTATAAAGACGCATGTGCAATATCTGCTTATATTATTATTTATTTGCTATGTTTATAATTATATTCACTCGACGTGTTTTAAAAACCAATTAGTAAATAAAATTTAATTTTCTATTTCGAATACTTTTTTTTCTTAAATATTTTTATATTTACTGCAATGTTTGATTCTCTAACTTTATTAAAATCTATATTTGAATATATATATATATATATATATATATATATATATATATATATAGGATGTTTAATATACCCTTTTTCGAATTTGTTTTGAAAGATCTCTAAACGGAAATGATATGATAATTACAGGATAAATTAGAATGAATAAAGTACTGTGTTCTAAGTAGGGACAAGAAAAGTGCGAATGAATAAAAACTATTATGACTTGATTTTTAATACAAAAAAAACTATCGTAACACAGGTATCAATTCAATTAGAATAAGTGTGTTATAGTTCAGTTAATAGTTCCTTTGTTATAAATAATAATTATGTGCATATATAATTTAATCATTTATCAATATCTGTTCAGTTATCTTAGGTCAGTTACGAGATTTAGATCAATTTCATGTTAAACAATTCTCTATTTAGAATACAACAGCGACGTGGCTACTTGTTTACCAGTTTCTATTTTGAATAAATTATGAGCCCTTCAGTTACGAACTGCTATGATTTCGTTTATATTAGATATTAATTTATATACAATGAATTTCATTTTCGAAACGACACATAAATGATTATCTGTAATGGTGTCACAAAAGGATATACAATGTTCTTTTTATGTGTAAATCCTGTTGTATTCACTCATTCGTATGACTATCGTATAGGATATACTAATTAATGGAATGTGGTTAATTCATCTATGACACAATAATGACATGTGTTTTCTTATAAGGATTCGAATATATTAACTATAAATTATAAAAACCTACAACTTAATGTGTGACAGTTCTAATTGTGGGAAATTTTATTTCGTTACAAATTATATATAAATATATATATATATATATATATATATATATATATATATATATATATCAGACTATTTATGTACATGTGTATATAGACATATATATATATATATATATATATATATACATATATGTATGTGTATTATGAAAAATAATATATGTGATTGATTTGCACATGCTTTATAACAATTCCATGTATTATTAATTAACATGGAATTATTAATTATCAAAGCGGAGACATTTATATAATTTATTAGAAAAAAGAATGGAAATGTTAACGTAATATTTTCTACGAATAGGGAAAAGTATATAGTTGAAAATAGATTACACACTGAATTTATTATGCGTATGTGCACAGATGATAATTGTTTACTAAAAAAAATATTATTTCATAAACAATGATAATTATTTCCAGTAAATCTATTATTAGAAAATACATTAATCTTTTTAATTTTAAATCATTGTTTTTTACCATAAAGTTATAGCTAATTGATAATAATTAAATATAAAAAATAATTATGTGTATCCTATTTTCTTTTGTATGAATTATTTTGTAAAACAGTACCGTTATGTATTGACATTTATATGTACTTTGTCTCACTTTTTGAAATATTTATACATCTGTTTAGTTTCAAACCAAATCAGCGATTGAGGATGGTATAAAAGAAACTTCCTTTAATATAATGAAATTTTAATTTCGTGCATCGATATTTATATTTATTTTCTGCCAAAAAATATGAAAATTAATATTAATCCATATATTAAGTTGATATATAAGATTATAGCGTTTTTATTAAATTTAAAATTTATTTTTTTAAATAAACAAAATACATAAACTAATTAATAATATATTCTCCTTCATTATCTACGATTGCCCCCCAACGTTCTGGTAGTTTTTCAATTTCACACATGAAGAAATTTGGTGGTTTGGAAGTGAAGAAGTCGTCAAGTCAATTTTGAAGAGCAGCATAGTTATTAAAGGAGATTCCTCGGAGCTTGTTGGATAGAGAGTGGAAAAAATGAAAATCTGATCGAGCAAGCTCAGGAAGAGAGCGAATGTGGAATAATCTCCCAGTCAAGCTCTTGAATAGCCGCTTTTGTAATATTAGTAGAATGAGGACGGGTATTATCATGCTGCAAAATCGCTTGATGTCGTCTTCAAGGTCGTTTTTCTTGAATTTCGGCCTAAGGTGATGGAGTTGTTGACAATAATTCTCAGCAGTATTGATTAACATGGATCGTCATGAATTGAAGCGTTTCAACGGTCTTCATTTAAGTAGAATGGTCTTCTTGAACGTGGAGAATCATTCATGTCAAAATGATCCTCTTTAAAACGAGAAGACCATGTACATTCTTTGATAGTGTTCACCCCGTAAACGTCACAAATGGTTCTAGTTACCTCCAATGCTTAAACTCCTCAGTTAAACTCAAACAAAAATATATGTCGGAAATGTTCGTTTCTTTATTGTTTACAATCCATTTTTCCTAGCTAACCATTAACACAAACTTTCTAGAAATTTGAAAATTCAACAAGTATTAAATAAAACAATACTTAAATATTAAAATAGCATTAATATATGTCAAACAGATTTCTTTCTGAAGAATTGTTCCCTTGGAAAATAAAAACGCTACGAACTCACGAATCAACCACATAAAATGGTATTTTATCTTTATTTTGTATTACATAGTGTATTACAATATATTCTAGTGTATTGTTGAATCTTAATTTATTTAAATTGATATATAATAATCTAATTATGAATATAAGAATTGATTGCAGGTTGTAATATTTTAAGACATGTTTTTTGTATAAGTTGCAAACAGTTTAAGCATAGTTGTTTTTATTCTTATGTAACAAAAAAATATTTCCGTTTAGAATACAGCATTAAAAACAGTTTGAATATCTATTATATATATATATATAACTCTTCTTCTAAAAACGTTCGAAAGGAAAAAAAAGATTATTTAAAGTAAATCAAGAATTTAATGCTAGATTAAATTGTATAAAGTATTTTTAATAAATTTAAAAAATATATTTTTTAAATCAAGATTAAGACTTCAGGTCGTTAAATGAATTCATAGTGAATACATTGAAGAAATGCAGGAAATAGTTTGGACAAGTTAAATTGTTTCATGATCCTTAAATAAATAAGTAAAGTAGAATACAAAATAAATAAATAAAACATATGTACATAGTTTATAATTTTATTCTAATTTATTTTGTTGATTCATTTCTTATTTATTTTTATCAAAAGGAACAAAATATCGATCATACAATTTCAAAATAGCTTCGAAAAAACTAGTAAATAGATCTTTTGAAAGAATTTTGTTCTTTTTTTAATATCAAAATAACTTGTTTAAGGTACACATTTTTCTATTTGTCATTTATTTATGTCTGCAAGAAGATAGTCTAGAAACAAATCTTATCAAATGACAATGGGAATAGTTGTTAATCCATTATTCATCGACAACATTACATATAAAGCAATGAAGTGGATTTTTCTTTGAAATTGTTAGAATTTTTTTCTTTTGTAACAGGTGTTCAACAGATTCTTATTTGTCATTTTCTATATCCACCTGGTTTTTATTTGCATATCACTAGATACACCTTTTGTCTTGTTATATACTTATACAGTCTGTACCATTTCAGTTGAGAAAAAATAATTAAAAAATAAATTTACAACCTTGTAGTTATTCAAGTTGAAAACGATGTACGCATGAAATGTATTCTGTAAGTACTTATGAATGAATAGGTGATATCCATGTAAATTTTAAACTACAGCACTATTTCTTACTTGTTTTTTAAACAATGATCAAATTACATAAATATTTTTAAAATGAATATGATAATAAAATTTTGTGCGTTTTTTAAAAGGATGTATATTTTTACATGAAAAGAAACTCTTAATTATTAAAATCATTGAAAATTACAGCAATCAAGATAAGAAAAAATAGATGAGAACCATTAATTTACATCATTTAATTAATAATAACTGTGATGTGATGTCTAGGGAATATTTGAAACAAAAAATTAGAATCGACATATGAAGCTTTTAGTAAAAAAATATACATTCAGTGCGGTCTTGGTTAACTAGATTAATATATTTTGTAAAATTATGTGATATCAAAATTAATACAGCATTTTAAGTCACTTTGTTACAATAATATGTGTCCAATTTGACTAAAAATGATCTTAAATCGAATGAATAGTCTTGATAACCTTTAGTCAAATATCGTATTAATCCAAAACTTTTTCATTCATAATATTTTTTACTTAAATATATCATAAATTTTCGTTTTTGATGAGTCGTTTCTGAATACTTGTTTCTTATGATTTGTTTCAATTTCAGGAAGTGTAAATGTTTTTTTCTAGACATATGTATGCAATACTTAATATCCTTATCTCACCTTTTATTTATCTTACTTGATGCATTTATGTGTTTTAATTCCCAGTTAAATATTTCTGGTATTTATTTTTTTAATTATCTTCTTTTCTTGCATTTTTTGTCTTTCATTTCCATTTTAAACTAGTTACTGTCATTATTCTCTTACTAATATTTTTTATATCCAGTTTAATATTTCTCTCTTATTTCATACAGATATGATTTTCGGAATTATCTGAATTATTTTGATATTTAATAGTAATATTTCAATTCTGTATGTATAGAGAAAAGTAAAGACAATAAAAAAAATTTTTTCTCATTAAATCAAGAGAACTTTTTGATTTAAACCTTACAACGTTTCGTCCAAAAAATGTACATCGACCCATTTTTTTCTGTTAATTATTAATCACTAGCCATTCGTAATTAATATATAAGTCTGAAAAATATTTTTTAACTATTAGAAAGTTATTCTTTTTATATTCAAACAAATTAATCAAGTATTACATTTGTTTCAGTTTATGTTACGATTTTTTTGATTTCGTCTAATTCTTCAATTGCATTCTCTAGCTTCTCTTCATTGTTTACAAAAATAACAATATAAACACAAAATGTACATTTCTTAATATGTCAGCTTTTATTTTTATTCATTTATTATTCTATTAAAAAAAGTACATATACATATATATATATATATATATATATATATATGTATGTGTGTATGTATGTGTGTAACTACATATTTATGTTGCAATAAAAAAAAATATTTTTATAAAACGTATACACATTTTTATCATTGTCTAAACATTGATTATATATTTTCAAATATTTAAAGATAATTATAAAAATGAGATTATGTGCATAAATAAGTTCAAATTAATACGCAAAAGGAATTAAAATTCAAATTATAAATGTGATGAGTATATACATATTGCATCAAAACCATAGAAAAGATAAACAACATCTAATATTAATTAATGATGATTGTAAATCGACACTGTTCGTAATTGTGCAAATCATCTCATAAATTATATTCAACATATTAAATTAGTACTGTGTTAATAAGACGTATAAATAAGGAATAATATAAATAATTTATAAGTACATAGAGCCATACATAACGTCACTCATCGGTATTGGTACAGCAGCCCATTATGTTTATAACACGTCACTTTTCCTTTCCCACTAGCCTGGTTTTCAGGTAGTCACTATGATTGGAGATTATGTTTAAGAGGGGTACCTAAGACGCATAACCTTCTACTAGAACATCTTTGTCTATAATCAAATGTGTTAATAATATTATATTTGCATATACATTCTGTTGATTTGTATTCTCGTTTACATGAAATTGATCTTTTATTTAAATAATGGAGATAGTAAAATGTTATCTCTATGAATATGATTTGTATCTGCTTATGACTCATATGTAAATATATATATATATATATATATATATATATATATATATATATATATAAGTATATTTATATATAAATTGATTACTTTTACTCATTTCAAAGTATATTAATATTTAACTAGGACTAAAGTGAATATTCTCAAAAATTAAAATATATATTCCTTTTAAACAATGATTAATTTGTCATATTGTTCAATAAACTATATTTTATCACATCTGTAAAATAAGTATTTTATCTGATTCTTGAATATAGTTTTTTTTTAATATTTATAAGCTAGTATGATTTGAAGTATTCAGGCTTTTGCTGTATAGAAAAGTGATTTATTCTTATAACAACCTTGTTTTAATTGTCAATGGCATTTATTTTTGACCATCAAATCTTATTTTGTATTAAGATATATATTAATAAGTATATGTCCCCTCTCCACTCTCTCTTTATATATATATATATATATATATACAGTTTGTTAGTTTGATGGCTGTTCGTGCTCTTAAGAGTAAAGTTGAGAATTGTTATTTACATTGAACCATATAAATTTATATTGAACTTACTAGCAATTTTCACCTCGAAAAAGTACAAAAAATATTTATTAAATATCCGATCGACGATTTTAATAATAAAATATTTTTCATTGATATATTTTTTAGCACAATCTTACCAATGTTTTAGATGCACCAACCTAATATTTTTTTTCCATACCGTTATATTTATTTTAATTACAGTTCTTATATCCTTAGAATAATGAGTGAAAAATATGTTATAATTGTTATTGGATAAATTAGTGTTTTTGAACAATTATTATTATTGAAAGCTAATTATATATGATGATAAAATGTTTATATTTACATACTGTATCTCTCATTTTCTATTATAACAAAGTTAAGTAGCTAGAATGAGATATTGTTTTGATCATATTTAGTATACTGAATAGATCAAAAATCGTTTAAACTAAGTCTAATTGAGTGGAAAAATAATAATCTCTTATTAAATCAATGTAAATATTGTAATCGGTTCAGTATTATTCAAAAGTTAACATACAGGAATACTTTTTCGTTAGTATTTATTAGTGAATTATAATTTTTAATTTCTGAATTATAATAACACTCATATATTAAAGTGAAAATGTAAAATTTATTAAAAACTTTTGAATTTCCTTCAAAACTATTGAATATCACACATATTAAAAAGATGTAATATAAACATATACATCTTGTTCGGAAACATTGACAAATATCAGTTTTAGCATTTTTTTTGAATCTATCACCAGATACATGTTGATTTTTCCATTCAAATAATAAACTGTGGGGCTTTTATATTATACAAAAAGTTTACCGTATTTAAAAAACAATTTATAATTTTTATGCAAATTTAGAAACATATAGAGAGATATTATTGCTCATATTATATATATATATATATATATATATATATATATATATATATATATATTGCGATGAGAATATTATCATTTTCAGAGTGATAAGGCACATAAAAATCTTAATAAATTTTAAATGAGGGAATTAGTAGAAAAGAGATTATATTTTAAAATCAATATTCACAACAAATAATTCTGTACAAAAGTGTTTATTAAAATAACCTTATTTATAAATAAAATATGTATATAAGCACTTTAAAAGAAAAATAAATGATAGTTACATTAATTTTTGCAAAAACCAGAAATTATTAATACCCATTCATCATTTTTAAACAAAAATTCATACAAGCAATAATAAATTTCAATCCAAGCTGAATTGAAACTATATCCATCATGCTTAATACTGGACCACGGTTACTAAATAGTAATTACGGTTTATTTTTTTTAATGACACACCTACATGTTGATTATAAAACGTCAGCATAATTTTATGATTAATTAAAACATGCAGATTTTAATTTGTCAACTAGTGTTTTTTTTTATAAAAAAATACATAAATTTTAGGACATGTGACTCAGAGAAATAAATTAATTTTAGTGTAAGATTTGTGTTTTGTATACATACATACATATATATATATATATATATATATAATTGTAGGTAAACATATGTATAATTCATTAGTTAAAAGTGATACTGCAATTATAATCTAAATCAAGTACCATTTATAAATAAAACGTTGATTTGAATTTAGAACGATTAACTATTACTAACGAAAAACTTGATTTATCGAGTGTCAAACGTATATGATATACACCATTTGAAGGTCTTATTTTTTTGATCGATTTCATAATTTATACAAAGGTATATGTTTTTTCGATACAATTTTAGAATACCTAACTGTATTTATTGCTGCTATTCAAAAACAAACAAATATGTTGTGCTATAAATAATAAATTTATTAGCATTCGTTCAAAAACATATTCATTGACTGTTTTTGTATAATTTCTTTCATATATTTTTTGTTATCAAATAAGTTTACGCATATTGATTAGAATCTTTTTTTTATTCTAATTAAGGACTTGTAATTTAATAACAACACACACACACGTACTAACATATATATATATATATATATATATATATATATATATATATACGAATTTTAAAATATTGAATAGTAGGATAAATCTTTTGATATATTTTTTGGTAAACAAACAACAGTAACATAGTTTGATACTATTACATTTGTAATGCGTACAATAATATCAAAATGTAGAATTTTTTACATATTTATTAGTATCCAGATTAGTTTTTTATTTTTTAAATTAATTTCTATTAAGTTAGGCGCATCTGATTTGTTGTTTAATGAAGAAAAATGAAAACATAGATTAAATAATTAGTGATTATGGAAATCCGCTTTAATTTTTTCTTATTAATGCAATTAATTTATTTGTAAACGAAATTATTTGTTCAACCAATTAAGTATTTTCAATATTTTAACACTTTTGTAACATTCTAGGAGCATTTATATATCTCTACTGGAAATACATGTAATTTAATTATTAAAAAACAAAGATTTGTTTTTTTTTTGAAAATTTCCAAAGCCCCAGGTTGTTTTGTACTGATTCTGTTTTGTAATAATTGTATTAAATAATAATCTGCATAAATTATATTTGGAAAATAATGAGAATACATACCAATCACAATATAGATCTAAAAAATGTGGTTAAATTCACTTTACCATTTTTGGTTCTTGTTTATGCGGATGTCTATAGAGATACCATCATTCTGAAAGTGCTAAGATATAAAAAAATGTACTTTTAGTGCTCTGAAAATGATGACATCGCCATCAACATGCAGTAACAATCAAAAATCAACATTAATAGAATTTTTCAATCAGAAAATTTTATTGTTTGTGGGGTAAGTGAAAAATTAATATCTGAAAATGAATAACAATCTATTAGTTTAACGTTGAAGTTCAATTGGGTCTGCATTGAAGAGTGCAGTCTGATATTGCGGTAAAAAAAGTCTCCTTTCAATGACTTAAAACGAAACGTTTTGCTTGTATTGATTGATTTTGTTGGTCCAATTGATGATAATACTTGCATGATGTTATAATTTCTTTGGCAGATAGCGGCGTATAAAAGATTAATTCTTTTTAATCCCACCAAGCAGACAGTAAGACCTTTTGAAGATGCAAGTCAGTCTTTGTTATCGTTGAAGCGGTTTATCAATTATTCTCAACTGTATTTCTACGACATGCTATTGTATTGCCTCCATTTTTAATATTTAGCTATTAATCGATTTTAAAATGGATCTTTAATCAGTCACTCAACTAACTGCATATGAATATCCGATATATAATATTCTTTTCGGTCAGTAAATTGGGATATTTAAATATCGAAATTTAAAATTTATTCAAGATTCCTTTTTAATATACATAAATTCTATGGAATTATTGATAAATTTTAATTATAACAGATATTTATATATTTGTCTCCAGTAAATTATGAATAAGAACATCATCAACCTTATTAAAGTAGCTTAATTGTAGTTTATTACATAACACAAAATCTCTTCTACTGAATGCTTCTTCCTACATTTATTAATATTTTTTATGGTTGCTGAAACATTCATTTGTTTTCAGTACTGAAATAATTTGATGTGCTGAAAATGAAAATTTTTAACATTTATTTTCAAACGTATTAAAACAATTTAACACTTAAATTACAGATTTCATCATAACTATGAAACAATATATACAAGTCAACACGATTATATTTATTAATAATGTATTTTTTTAGGTACACACCTTTAATAGAATCGTCCGTTTTCACATACGCACTTGAGTTTGTTGAGACTTGTCTTCCATTCTCTCATTTATAATTAATGATTTGATTATTAAACACTGACAAATTGTTTCTATTATGATAAAATACAATGTTTATATCTTGAATATTATATCACTATCACTAAAAATTTCATACACACCAATTTTATTAACAGGCTAATCGAATTGCTTAAACCGAAACAAATCTATTTAGAAACATTAAGTCCGTTTTAGATTTTTTTTTTTGTGATTGGACCAAATATGCTAATCTTTTCTCATAAGATTAAAATCGAATTGGTAAAATTGTAACTAGAGTATTAATACGATTGTATGCCATTCATGGGAAATCGGATTTAATTTTTACAAACATCCATTATTGTATCGTTTTTTTTTTTGAAAAGAGATTTCTTTTTTTGATTCATATTTGTTCATTGAAATTTTACAATTTTTATAAAATATTTTTGATTGTAATTTAGTGTTTTCTGATTATGCTTGTGTTATAAAAATGTAATTATAATTTGTCTCAGAGAAACTTAAACCTAGTAAATAAGTAAAACTAATCTTACAAGATAAGTAAATTAGATTGACGTTATTTATTCCGAAAAATATAGTTATTATTACTGATAAAGTGTTCTTTTTCGTATTCTTTTAGTGTTTTATTTTTGCAAAATTTAGTAATACACTATATATATATATATATATACATATAAAGAATTATATTTTTTTCTCGCTTTGAATAAGTTTATATTAATTTAATAAAATAATTTCGTTAGAATAACCAGTACAATTATTGATTTACTGTCTCTTTTTTGTGACTAAAATATTCTTTTGAACCAATGAATGTAATATTTTTAAACTGAATGTTAAGAAAATACATTTTCTGATTTTTTTTTTGAAAAAACTTTTCAGTCCCTGTTTAAACTACTATGCTTATCCCATTTAGATATATTTTCAATATCGTTTATTGCTTTTATACTTTCTATTTATTTATTGTTTTGATCTTCAGAAGGCGTATGTTTAGTTAGCTGCTGGTTCTTCTAAAATGGAATTATATACAGTTAGTTGTATAATAATTATATTTGCTTAATTGTTTCAACGGTGACTTTAAACATTTTAATTTCTTTTCTACCACAATAAATCCAAGTCATTGTATGTATATAGATATGATGTATGTATATATATATATATATATATATATATATATATATATATATATATATATATATATATATATATATGTATTTGTAATACCGACAGACATAATAATTAAAACACAAACACATAAATTGACTAAGCCTACCGTGATCAACCTCAAGGTTGCATGTTTCGATTTAACACATTTTTTTTCGTCTTGATCAAAACCGATCGGAATTTCGCCGTCGATCAGCTCGAGCAGTCGACGCGAACGCTTTGTGAACACGTCGAATAACGGATCGTGCGACACCGACGACCGGTACCGTTAGTGATGTGTCCGAGTGAGACGCGCTTATCATCCCGCACTGCTCCGACCCTTCTAATTTACTTTCTATTTCATTGTGGCTCTGTGTGTTGTGCATATAAGATATGAGGGGACCCGCCCAATAATGTAATGCTGATTTTTGTCGCCTCCGGCCACACATCGCATGTATATTGTGGATACGTTGTGTGTGTATATACCTGATAATGAATCGTTTGCTCCAGTTCGTTTTCAGTTGGTATTTATTAATTTGTATGTATGCATTCGCCGTTATTTCTGCGTGCCGTTCGCGGCTACAAGGTGTAATAGAAATATATTTTATTTATAATTTATCATTATCACATATTTATGTGTGACTGAATAATTATCATTTTTCTCCATTCGACTATTTATATTATTTAATTAATACTGTATGAATTCACTAGTAAATGATTAATGCTCTTTTAAATCATTTATTGTATAACGAACCTATGAAGCTTTATAATAGAGGCTTTAATCAAATTAAGATCTAATTGATAGATATAAAACTTTTTTGAATATTTATTAGAATAAACATATATTTTATATTTCATACTTAAAATATATTCCATTTTAAAATGAATAATGCATTTCATAAAAATTAATATTTTTTTTTACAAAACTGCATAAAAATGTATAATGAACATTATTATAACATTTTAAAATGACAGCGCTATTATTTTCATAGTTTTAATTCAAAATTGTCTCTTAAACGCAGGATTTTCAAAACTTGAAGGTACCTAATTTAGAATTAATATTCATGAAAGTGATTATTTGCAAAATATTGACATTAAATGCGATGATTGTATAGTTTGAAATAATAAACATTTCAAAAGTAATGGATTTTTATCAAAAATAATATAAATTATTTTATATAACGTTTAAGAAAAAGAATCAGTTAAAGATTTGTTTCTTTATTTACGAATATGAATTAATAAATTTTCATTACAATAATTTCTATGTGCGAATGCTAGAGACCACATGCAATTGGTTTTTTTCCACAACTTTTTTCGATCTTAGTCATCATTAGATAGATTTTCAATTGAAAAGTTATCTGAAGATGATGAAAGTCAATCCAGCATAGAAGAAATGAACTTATTGGTCTTCTCATGATTCGCACGGAGCAACGAACAACGGGTACGCAGAAAAACAACACAATGAAATGTACAATGACATTTACTAAACACCTTTTTTCATTTTTATTTTATCTTTTCAAATTTTCAAATTTCAACGTTCTTTTTATAAAAGTCGGTTCTCTTTCCAAAGTTAAGAGAATATTAAAAAATGATTTTAATAAATATATCAGCTTTAACACAAACACAAATAATATATTTCTATTTAAATGCTTTCCTCTTCCAAACAGTGTGCCATGAAATGAAAAAGTATCTTATTTATTGATTTATAATCACTAAATTCCCATTAGAATTATAGTTCATGCGATTTAAAATATCTAACTGGTATAAAATTGTACACTAGAACTAGAGAAATAAAGTAGCACAACAGATCGTCGATTTATGTAGTTTATAAAGTTCGAACATGCTCTTATAAAACTATACAAGATAAGATTAAATTATCATTTAAGAAAAATATACCGAAACAATTACAACAATATAAAAGTTGAACAGGTTAAGAAATGATTCTTGTATTATCGCAATAAACGATACAATACGAATATCCAAAAACAATGAGCTATAAAATCTTCTTAGACAATTTTCACCGCCTTTGGCTCAATTTGCCAAATGTAAAAGATATTCTTGATTTCAGATAAAATAGAATAAGTCATGCGGAACACGTGTGTTGCACACATGTAGGTACATACATATATATGTACTGACATATATACATATATATATATATATATATATATATATATATATATATAATTTATTAAAGTTTATTCAAACTTACATAATTATAAATTATAAAAAAAATGTGACAATTTACATACACATTTCGTTTCACTGATGAGTTGATTTGAAATTTTTAAATACAGAATTGTTTCTATTTAATATATACATCATTTATATAATATTATATATATATATATATAGGTATTTATAACTTTCCAATAAATCATATAAATCAATAAATAATATTAGATCGTGTATTAATACATAGACGAAAAAAGTTGTGTATATTATGACTTTCTTCATGCAAAAAATGTACAGTTAAAAATGTTTTATTCATTATTTATTTAAAATGTAAATTTGTTACGTAAAAAAAACATTGAATTAAAAATCAATTTGTAGTATAAACTAAAATCAATTATACCGTTTTAATATTTATAAATAATTATATATTTTCATCAATTAATACAATAAACCTGTTATCCTTTTAAGTTCGTTATACAAATTATTTTTTTTTAAATTAATTAATGTAAGAGATATATTTTATAAAGGTAAATATAATATCTATATACGTAGATTAATAATCCTTGTAACGATCTTAGCATTCTTTTAATTAGTTTCTTATGACAATTTTTCATCATTTTGAAAATATTGTCAAACTCAATATTCTTTAATCATTATTTTCCCATATTTTATTATAAAACTGTTTTGGAGTGTTTATAATCTGTAGTGATAAAATACACTTTAAATTTATTTTATTACAAAAAGCAAGAAATTCAACACTTTTATAATATAAGAAGTTTTTAATAATATATTTTTTTTGTAATCATATTAACAAAAAAGAAATTTTTTGTACTTCAGTTCCATTAATTAAGGTTTATTAATTTTCTTTCCATTGACATTTCGTCCTTTTTATTAAATATAATATATATATATATATATATATATATATATTATCTTTATACATAGTAGTATTTTAAAAGTTTAGAATAATATATATATATATATATATATATATATATATATATATTAAATGTATAAGCAAATATAGATCAAATTTGGATAAAATCATTTATAAATGTAAACTGATTTTTTAACTAAAAAGTTAATCTGAGTCATATTTTTATTGAGAGTTTATGTACACATTTTTTTTTAAATACTTAATCAAGAAAAAAGAAAAAGACAAAGCATCATTTTACTCATGTTCTAATGTAAATGAAGATTCAAATCAGGAGATAAAACTTATGTGTGATATTATCAGTCTATATTTAATAAATCTATGATAATTTATTATACATTATATATATATATATATATATATATATATATATATATATATATATATATTGATAAACATTCAAATATTCAGATATATTCGATTACGTTTTAGGTGGTTATACTTGAATAATTAATGCGAAGGACTTTTCATCATTTGGTTAAGTTCATAACCGTACTTGAAATTCGTTACCTCTCATTAAGAAATCGATTGTCTTGATAGCTTAATGATCTCCGACCTTAATAATTGTTTTGAAAAACAAATATGTATATATATATATATATATATATATATATATTAAACGGCTTCGTTTATGCACGCGCGAAATACACTTTTTACGTTAACCGCATCATTAGTTACGTATGACGCACCCGTGTATGAATTAGGACGGAACGGACAGTCAGCTGATGCGATGTGACAAGTGGTCATTGGTTCAGGCTTTCACGTATCTCGAGAAATGAAACGTGAAATAATATACAACCAATCTACATGTATAAATAATATCTTTTTATAGATGTTTTACAATGTGTTAATTGTAGTTTTATGCTTGGTTTTTGCAATAGTTTTAGAAATGTATATATATATATATATATATATATATATATATATATATATATATATATAATATAAACACAAATATATACACCCTCGTATGTATGTGTATGGGTGTAATAAATACGCTATGTTCATTTGCGAGATTATGTAAATTTTTATCAGATCAATTTTTGTCATGTTGCACAACTTATCAACGTGATAGTTAATAATATCTAGAAATTCAAATAAAAATGAGTGTTCTTTTTTTTAAATGACCGTATTTTATTGACTTTTATTAAAGTTATTACAAAATAACTATAATATATATAGTAAAAGTGAACAAATTAGTCTACAAATCAATTGATCAAATTTCAATTTTATTTAGAAAAAAATATCTATATTATTTAATAATAAAGATTTCAGTTTTATAATATCATACTTCAAACAGTAGTGGATTAAATAGACAAATATGTTATAATGTATTTATATATAATACTCTAGTAGAAGGTATCGTTTTCTTAACAAAGAACATATCTTTTTCAAAGACAGACGTACATTAAATCGATTTAAGTGCCTAATTTTGACAGTAGTACTAAAATGATAATAATTTAAGTTTATGGTATTATTAAGAAAAAATATTCTCTTATTTCCACAAAAATCTCAAGTTATTTCTTTGTTATAAATAATATTAGAAATTATTCAAAAATAAAAAGTTTTATTCTCTATTATTCTCTTTTAGTACTCAAATTCGTATTCAAATTTACAGCGACCTCTATACTGATAATCAGTTATGCAAAATTTAATTTAATTTTTTATTTTGTGCCAGTATACACTGCTATAAAAGATTTTATATTATAATAAAAGCTATTTTCCATTTTCTATAAGATTATATTTTCTTTTTAAAATTTTATAAGGTTTTTATGAATGCACGATTATTCTTGTACAACAATCATTATTTCTTTTTTTAAAGCATTAACTTTCATTCGCATCTTTGAAGATATTTAAATATCATTATTTCAAGTTAATAAAGCGTATAAAATTCTATATACTATAGAAATAAATAAATATCTTAACAATGTTGCATACAGAGGTATTATACTTTCACTGAATTTTATATATATATATATATTGATAAAATATTAGTCATTCATGTGTTAATGATTTGAAACTCAAATAGTCATGAAAAATAATTAACTATAAAATGAACAATTAATAAATAGTAATATTTTTTAACTGCACCATACTTGTTGATAATTTGTAAATATGAATCAATATTTAAGAACTATTTTTAGTAATAGAGTAGAAATAAGAGTGCATAAACAAAATTTAAAATTTATTTTCAATGAAAATTAAATAAAATACTATAAAATGTTACTAAAATTGAGCTATAGGTGTTTTACCATGAAAAAATCGTTTATTAAGAAAAACTGACATGTAGATCTAAGAGTATTTTATTAGCTTTCGTTAGAGTTAGTCTAAAAGTAATTAATTGACTAAAGGGATTATGTAAAAAAGTATCTGAATAAAAATTCAATATGTAGAATAAGAATTTTTAATTTCTTAAATGTTTTAACTGTTAACTTTTTGACTTGCCTTCATATATGAATAAATTGTCTTAATTAATAATATACTTAAATATTTTTAAATGATATTATTCGACATCAGAATATATCAATAGTGATCCAATTGAATTTAGCTGAAGAAGACTATGAGAGTATAATAAAAAGGTTAGAGACATGAAAACATTTAACTATAATTATTATTAATTAAATCGTTATGTATGATGATATCAGTTCTTTTTAAACAATATTAGCCAATAACTGAACGAGACTTTTAATTATTTATTATTTATTAGATTGGTAGGAAAATAATTACGGTTTTTGTTTTCTGGATTCTAACTGCATTTTTTTTAATAAAAGCGCTATTTCATCGTGTTCATGTTAATATAATTTTAAAGTACATTTTTCGATCTGTAATCTGGTAACATTGACTTTGGTTTTATAATTAATTTTGTATCAAATTGAGCTATTGAATTAAAAATGGAAAAGAACTAAATAAGAACATTTTTTGTATAAGTTCAAAACGGGTGTTTGAGCAGCAGAAACTGTTCGTAAATTAAACCATCATTTCGGTGTGAGTATTGTTAAGGAACGTAAGGTGTAATGATTGTTCCACAAATTTTGTGCTGGGGACGAGAGACTTGAAAATGAAAAGTTCGCGAACGCCCTTCTTCAGTTCGTAATAACCAACTGAAGGCTTTATTTGAATCAGAACCACGCACAAAAATGTATAAAATTAAGACATCAGTCATACAACAGTTCTGGACCATTTAAAATCATTTAAATTAAAAAATGTATATGAATTTGAAGGTTATAGGCCGCAATTATTTTTCTGCCAACATACTAGATCACCAATCTATCGATTATCACTCTTGACACCATCTGCGATTTAAAAATTGATGAAAATAAAAAAACATGATCTTAATCTTGAGACTTCATCTTTTATAAATAAAATATTTTTTTTGCAACGATTATTGGCTATAATATTAAAAAACAACTAGTACTACTTACTTAACACTACTATATTAAAACTCTAAGTGTAACTTATAAATCATAGTGTACAAATATTTAATATAATTTTATAATAAGTAAGGTATTTATTTTAATTTTATATTTGAATAATACTCACCCATACATTCATATATATATATATATATATATATATATATATATATATATATATGTATGTATGTATATATATATATATATATATATATATATGTATATGTATATGTATATATATGGACCATGCAGGACGTTGAAAAACTTAATTACTTTTATATATTTTCTGCAAAGTCATACATAGTCTTTGTATTGATTATTACAAAATACAATTATTTTCGTGTACGTTTTGTCCATAGCATATACACGAAATAATGATTTTTTTTGTTACAATTAATTAAAACCTATTATATGAAAAATATTTACAGGCACAAAACAAAATCTTAAGTGCACGAATACAACAAATATGTACTATTTTAAGAAAACAACCTTGAATTACGTACGTATACCTACGTATTCTTTCGGATTAAATAGCAACGTATCGATATCATTTCCGAATTTCTTTAATTGCCATCAAAAATCATTTATCAACTTGCCAAAAATAATTGTAATGAGAGAACAGTAAGCCGTATAAAAAATTACGTTCAGGTATTTTATACAACTACATATAGCAGCTTGTTCGTTATGTATGCCTGTGGATTACAACAGTATTTATATAAAAGCCAAGTGAATTTTGTTTCTTGAAATCATACATATTTTAGTTTCTTTTAATATCATCTTCGTTAATTTCTTTACTGTGTTTGTTTTAAAAGTTCTGTATTACAGAATAAGATATTTTATAATTTTAATCAAAGTTAACTTTTATTTTAATAATATTAGGCTGACAGGAAAAGAATTACGAATTTTGTTTTCTGAATTTTAACCTTAATTTTTTTTCAATTAAAGTGTCGTCGTTTTTTCAGTGAAATTTCATCGTGTTCATGTTAATATCATTTGAAAGTACATTTTTCGGTCTGTATTTTGGTAACATCGACCTTGGTTTTATTACTAATTTTATTTCAAATTGGGTTATTAAATTAAAGATGGAAAAGAAGCAAATAAGAGCACTTTCTTGTATGTTTTCAAAACAGATGGTAATGCAGCAGAAACTGCTCGTAAATTAAACGATGCTTTTAGTCTAGGGAGAAGGGGATATTTTTCCCACTGGCTGCTCAATTTACACACCCCCCTCCAAAAAATCCTCCGATTTTGGGAGATTTGAAAATCATGGAGAATCATGGGAAGAATCTTCCTAATGTGTTTACCTCGATGATTAAAAACGTTTCTAGGCGAGAAAAAAATCGTTTCTATGAACGCGTTTCCACCGACAATGACGAAATTACAATTATATTTAATTATTACGTTAAATCGATAAGAACTTCTTTGTTATTAAAAAAACTTGCAATTTGTTTCAATAAATAATCGCGTTTTATAAAGCTTGACTAATTAAATAATATGAATTCGGTAACTTCTTTTTTAATAATAAAATTTTCCAAAATAGATGTTTTTTTATATAGATTTGATTCAAGGTATGAGTTTAAATAATTTTGACATAAAAAAAGTTTGTCTCCTTTAAATTTGTGTTTGCCAACTCTAATATGCCAGTCTGACCACGGATCTGGCTGGGAATGAACCCTTGAAGATGAAGAAGGTCGCGGGTGTCCTTCAGTTTATTCGAATATTTTTTGTAACACATTATATATATATATATATATATATATATATATATATAATGTAAAATATACTTTTTATTTTATAAAAACAATTTGGCAGTAAAATGCAACATATTAATTAATTTTCTTTAATAAAAAAATATTTCTTTAATTTATTATATTTATTTAGTATCAAATAAATATAAAACTAATAATTAAGGACACAATGCAAAGTAGATTTTTGATTTAAAATCTTAGCTATGAACGTATATTTTTTATTTCAAGAAAATGCAATTTTATATTTTTACAATCTAGAGTTTTGCTAACATGAAAAAAGGATTAATAAATAAGCAAAAATTTCATTGATTTCTTTATTCTCTACATAAAGTACAAAATATTGAAAATATTTTAGAATTTAACACAAAGATATAAAAAAATTATGAAATATGTAAACGATTTAAAATAAAAAAGAGTTTACACCTGAATAATAATATCAATAATTCGTAAAATGAAAAAAGTCGACCTTATAAAATATTTCCCTGTGTAAAAAAATAAAAATATCTTTTTTTCACTTTATAAATATTTTTTTCTAATTTATATTCTTTTTATTATGATATCTTCCTGTTTACTTGTTGTTCATTATTATTGTTATTGTTATATATATATATATATGTTTCAACTGTCGTCATCTCTAGGTAAATTTTTAGTTCAAAATTAATCTGGTGTCAACGAAAGTTTAAATTAATCATAAAATGATATCAGAAATTTAAACAAAACAATAATATTATTAACTTTTTTAAGATTATAATCTTTAAAAAAGATTATATTTTTTTGAAGAAATAAAGATTACAAAATAATTTCAAATAAAACTTTTAGATAATTTTCGAAATAAAACATGAATAAAGAATATATTTATTTCCGAAAGTATGAGTCAAAGGGATTGATTTTACTTGATGGTGCGATACAAAGTGCTACACGTCCAGTGTTCAGTACGTATTATCAGATTTGAAATCGAAGCGAATCAATCGATCAATCGGAACAGACACCGTTATGTGTGTTCTACGTGCATCGGCCAGTGGGTGCTGAACGCAGCATCCACAGGCAAGCGCATCATTTATCTTAATGTTACATGTGATGGAATCGAATGTACACACCGCGGACGTCATTACATACGAATACGAAAATCGTCGGTTACCAAAACAACGAGAACAGGAAGCGTAACATCACGAAAAGAATATGTTAGGAGTCAGATTTAATCTCTGACCTGTTAAGCGCTTTCTATAAAAAAAGTTTAATTTCCTTCTCTCTATTCATATCTTAATTAAACATTTAATATTTGTATTTGAATTAAGAGTTATTTAAATATAAATCACTGAAATATGAGTAGAGAAATATTATTTTTTTAGTTAAAAGGTGGTAGAACAAAAACACAAAACTTCATTATTTCTTGAAAAGTTTATTTTAAACTTCAACAGTAAAAATAAGTTTAAATATTATAGTCTAAAAAATATATAAAAAAATTTAAATAGCATATAGCAGGAGCCCAGATTTTTCACCACCCGATTTCTTCTTGTATGGCTTTCTAAGAGTAAAGTGTATAATTATCCGTTATCAACAACAGCTGAACTGAAAGAGAAAATCGAACAAGTAATTAAGCAGATTTCCAGTGATACTCTTAGGCGAAACTTCAGTAATTTGAGGGAACCAGCGTAATCAGGTGAAACATAGGCCACTACCCAAGGCGGAAAATTTTAAGGGACTCCAAATTTCGATGAGCTACACATTTTTAAAAGCTGGAAAGTGTTTTTTCAATCGTAATTTCGATTTGCAGGTAGCTCAAATATGAAATGAAAAATTAAATCTAAAAAATGTTTGTACTTTTAATTTTGTTTTTAAACTTATGTATAGATCTTCATAATTTTCATTTTTTAAATAAATTAAATGAAGTTTCGACACCACAACGAGCAATATTTCGACGACATGGTTTTTAAAAAATAAATTTCCCATGTCTTAACATACTGGTTTGATTAATAAATACGCCAATCATAAAACAAAGTTTTAGTTATCACTACTTGAAATATAAATTTTTCGTTAGGATATCCTATATATATATATATATATATATATATATATATATATATATATATGTATATATCATCATCATTATCATCATCTTCAGCCCCTGTTAATCCACTGCTGGATAAAGGCCTCTTCCATTTTGTATATGTATATATATATATATATATATATATTATGCAGTCATTATAATACATAAATAAAAAAAATGCCAATAAAATGATTTTTGAATGGAAGCAGTAATCTGGCAAGTATATTTATGTTGCTCGCTTTTATTTTCTATAATTTAATTACTAATCTCTGAGAAAAAATTCAAAAATGAAACTTTCAAGTAAAAAATGTGCACAAAAATAGTTTTATACGACATGATAAATGATTATACTTTTATCATACTTAAAGAATTAAACACAAACTTATAAATGTTTTAAATAATTACAAACATGGAATGTATTAGTGAATGTAAATAAAACTAAAAAATATTATCTGTAAATGGAAATATATAAGATTTTGCTTCGAAAAAATTCAGATTTTAAAATTGAAATGAAATAAAATAATTTATAGTAAATAAGAAAATATAGAAATATACAATTATTGTTGTAATAAATTATTAAGTTTGCTATTTTTAAACGCTTAACAATTTATACGCTTTTATATTGGTATTTTATTTTCATTTAGAATCTTTTTGTCAAATAAATCATTTAATATTTTTTTTAAATTTTTACTTAGTAGTAGATTTTAAAAAGATAACATTTTTAATGGTTGTGAAATTTAAAACCTTAAAAATAATTTCAATAAGTTTTCAGGTATTAAATAAAAACATTTATAAAAAATCATTCTCAAAAATATTATTTTTATAGATATAATTATTCCAAATAAAAAAGGTATATGAAACAATATGCGTTGGCATAATATTCTGTAAAGAAAAAACGTAACAAAAAAATATAAAAGAAACGTGCTATTATTTTTGTAGTATTATGAGTCAAATAATTTCCAGTTATGTTCAAAATGAAGTTATGTAAATATTTTTTAATTGTAGCAGTGTAAAGTAATCTTTAATTATACTTTTCAACAGGCGTAAAAAATATGAAAAAACTTTTCAGAATAGTTTATAAATCCATTAAATGCATGATATAACTCTTAAAGAATGAATTAAGAGACAAATAGAATAATAAAAATAAATCAAATGTTTTTTTCTACATATAAACTCTATAACTATTACTATTATAAAATCTGTCAGATGTAACACATGATGAATTAGCTCAACTCTAATTAAAAATTAATTAAATATTTCAAAATCGCAAACGTATACATTACACACACACACACCTAAATACCAACACACATGCGATATTATCCAAACGTTAACAAGATGAGTTGATTTTTTAATAATACATATTCTCAATTTCCACAAGCAGTATCCATTCTATCCACCCGACTATCTATCCGTATTTCAAAAGTAAATGTAATCAAATAAACATTACACCTGTTGCTCACATAAATCATGAGTCGGTTAATATGTTTTTAAATAACTTATGGCTGTTCTTCTGTAGTCAGTTAAATTCACATTAAGGCATTAAGTGAGCCTTCCGATAAATGAGAAGCGTCTAGTTGTAAATTTGATGCGTATATATTTCATTTAATCTTCAGGTGTCATTGTTCGTTTTTTTCTGTATCTGTAAATGATATGCTTGTACCCATGATATAAGATTAATTTTCATTTACTTATGTTTTATTGTTAACAAGACATAAATAAATTTACAAGTGCTTGTAATGCTAGAAATTTATAAATTGGATACAGATGTTATTCAAATTATATCAGAAAATTCAATTTTGCTATAATTAATATTAAAACGACGGAACATTGAGTCTTTTAAAAATAAATCAGATCATTTTTAACTAGCGGCTAATAAAAATGTTGTTTAGATTGATGTTTCAAACGACATTATTATATGTACTAAACATGACAATATCCAATAAAATATTTTTTTATAATGGTAGATTGTATGTAAATTAATGACAGTGATATATATTAATGGTTCGTTTATTAAGTACATTAATATTTTACTCAATTTTAATTTTATTTTAGTTATATTTTGTATATGTAAATGATTTATATATATAAATTTTGAAAAAAATAATTTAAATTGAGATAACATTTCTGTCACATAAAAAATGTAATAAAATCTTAAAAGGTAAATCAAAAGTTTATTCTTGTCATTTTATTATATATTTTTTATTTATTTGCACTAAAAATCGATTAATTTTTTGTGTTTTTGAATAATTTTTGTTTAAAAATCTTCTTTAGTTATAATATTCTTATTCTATATTTAAACTTGAATACAATAAGAATTTAGATATTATTAGGTTGGTAGAAAAATAATTTCGGTTTATATTTCAATTCATATACATTTTTATCTTTTTGATTTTCTTATACATTTTTGATTTTCCTAGTTTTAAGTGGTCCAGAACAGTTGGATGACAAACGCCTAACTTTTTCGAAAGCTCTTGAATTGTTGTGCTTGATTCTGATTCAACTAACACCTTCAGTTGGTCGTTATGAACTGAAGAAGGACGCCCGTGATCTTCTTCATCTTCAAGCTTTCGTCCTCGGCACGAAATTTTTAGAACCTCTTTGCACCGCACGTTTCATAACAGTACCCAGCATCGTTTAGTTAATGAGCAGTTTCTGCTTCTTTGTCACTCATTTGAACTCATACAAAAAATTGCTCTTATTTTCTTTTTTTACATCATTAATTTGCTAAACCAATTTGAAGTAAAATTAATAATAGAAGCAAAGATAATGTTTCTAAAATACAGACCGAAAAATTCACATTAAAATGATCTTAACATGAACATGATGAAATGATACTTTCAGTGAAAAAAACTAAGGTTAAAATTCAGAAATGAAAACCGTAATTATTTTTCTACTACTAACCTAATATTTTCCATTACAAAAATGCTTCAATAACACAATGTCATAATTAGATTAATCTTTTATATTTAAGAAATTAACAACGAATAGTAAATTATAACTCGTGTTCGATATGTTGTGAGTATAAAATATGTATTTTTAATGTATATATATATATATATATATATATATATATATATATATATATATATATATATATATTTATTTATTTACATATATATATATATATATATATATATATTTCATTACTGTGTGTGCTTCTTTGGGAAAGAATAAATTGAAATATCGTAGTAATATTTAAGTTCTTCGTTTATTAGAACCAAAAATATTTTATTTTTTTAGTCAAATTATAATTAAATTTCCAAACAAAATTAAAGTATTGAATTTCGAAAATTATAATAGAAATTCTAACAGCAAAAGTTATTTATAAAACATTAAATTAAAGTTGAGGAATGAAAAAAAATTAATACTATTTAACTAAATCTTAATAATATTTTAAGAAGTCACTTTCAAATGATTAACAAAAGGAAACACCTAATGAAATACAATGGCGATGATGTGAATATATCAAACCTCTTTAGCGTTGTTTTGACTGATGGTGTACAGAACAAATAACTGTAAAAAAATGAGATGTCTAATTTAGAGTTGAGATGAGGTCGTATCATGTCAAATTTCACTATATAAACATGTGGGCAGTTTATAATAGTACACCGTTTATTTATGAAAGCTCACGTGTATCTATAAACATATATTATATACGTGCATAAATATATACATATACATATTTACATAAATAGACAAGTACACATTGAATCAATAATAATGTAAAGGTATCTCATTAATTCATAACATTATAGGATTGCTTTGTTCGTCATTTACGAATTTCTCTAATCAAAATATTAAAGATTACAATTTTCTTTACCGAGTGAAAATTTGGTTTGTAAATAGTAACGAACGCAATTAAAAACAATAATATAATTCTTATGCAACTTAATTAAATAAGTAGATACTGAAATTATTAAATTAAATACTTTTGAATTAATCATTCCATAAATCAAAATAAATAATGTACTTAAGTTTAAATTTAATTAATTCAACGTGTAACATCATTTTTTTTATTTATTACTGGTAAAAACCCACCTTTGTTTATCTTTGTTTCTACTAGTGTATACAAATTATATATATATATATATATATATATATATATATATATATATATATATATATGTATGTATATGTTTGTATGAGTATAAAATAGCTATAATTATTCATATCTCCTACACAGATGCCCCGAAACAATAAACATATAATGTTAATTTAATATGTATACGTTTTGCAAAAATTATACTTAAATGTAGAATGTTATTGTTTGATCTAACAATTATAACGTGAGAAAAAATATTTACAAATTTAATTAAAACTTATTTCTTAATTTTGTATTTGGAAATGTGGCAGTTTTAAAGAATTTCAAGCATTTAAATTTAATAGATTCCAAATAGTATATTAAATATGACATACTGAATTAATTTAATTGTTCTGATAGCTCTGTAGTAATTTACATAGTTTACGTTATATTATCTTTCTAGCTATCTTTTTTCTATTTATTTATTTGTATGTCTATCAGTTATATATATATATATTTATATAAATAGATAGATTGATAGATAGATAGATACATAGGTAGAAAGATATATAGGTAGATAGGTGGATAGATAGATAGGTAGATTGATAGAAAGATAGATACATTGACACATAGTTAGGTAGGTATGATAGGTAGATAGATAAGAAGTCTGATAACTAGGTAAATGAAACTGGAAGGTTGGTTGGTAGATTTGGTAAATAGTTAGTTATATCTGACAGATAGATATTTTGGCAGTTAAATTTGTGTTTAAAACATTAATTGTCTATAATGTTACTTGTTTATAAACATCTTTTTTAAAATCAGCTATATGTGCTTTTAAAAGGTAAATTATCAGTATTATTTATTATCAGTTAACAAATGTTAATGATTCAATTATTTTGAAATATATTTTGTTCAAAATAAAAACTGATAAATCCGACAAATTTTGATATGGTCTGTTGGGAATAATTTAATGAATCATTTTTCATACCGAAGATGAAAAAAATATTGATTTTTCTTAAAAAAATGTTCAAATTAGGTTTAAAGGTTTTAAATAAATAGCGTTTTTAATAAATAATTTTAGAGACTTTTTTATTGAAATATTAATGCTCGTTCTTTTTTAAAATTTATATAAATAAAGTTACTTATTAATTTTTCGATCTTGACAAATAAATTAATTTTATTTTTACATACACCAATTTATTTCCTAAGTATTACTATTAAACTTATCATGTATACATTTCTCTAAAAGATCAGTGTAACTGAATTTAGGTTAAATATTAAATGATATTTATATCAAAACAATTTTATCTTGTCATTGTAAAAATGAATAATAAATGAAATAAGGTATATATTTATTTATACTGAAATATACACATGATCATATAGGTGCATATACTATATATATATATATATATATAAACTTCTATTAAGTTCTTAAAAGAAACATTTTCAAAAACAGCTGTTATTTTGGATTGAAAACAATCGATTTCCTTTTAAAAAATGAGATTGATTTAGTCCCTAGTTGAACTTATGACCCTTAGCAACCATCAGACCACAACAATTTTATTATTATTATTGATGTTGATAAATGAGAATAGATAAAAGATTCCATTCGGTAAAAAAAGGTTGACCCGAAATCATTGATCAGTTTTTTGTCGATTATGGGAGAATCGCTTTCTAGTATTTTACACGAATTGTACCGGTGATAAAACATTGAGATTAATTGTACTAATTAACAGATTTATGCGCGGACATTACTCGAAAAGACGGACAACATACCGTGTATGGTGATGTGCGACTCCAGATCGAGCGGAAACGAATCGTATTCGTTGAATATTGACGCCAGCAAAGAGCTATCACACTAATTAGCATTAAAATAAAATTATATGTCCAATCGACCGCACGTAGCAGCCATCCACTTGCGTACCAGATCATTCGACCGTTGGTAAAAGTAGATTCGATTAAAATATTCGCACAAAAAGTAACACGTGTCACTACAACGCGTTTGTATATTTAGAATGTATTGTGTCTGTGTTTTTTTAGCAATTATTTATTGTCAATTAACAAACAAAATAAACATTACGCCTACAATGGTTCGCAAATAGCATGCGGAGACAAGTGTTTGATGTGGTGTCAAAATCTAAGATGAAGTCATCTATCTATAGTTAATACAAGGGTTTTTCGTCAAGAAATGAAAGTAGATCTTTTAAATGATAATATTTTATAAACATATATATATATATATATATATATATATGTATACATTTATACACACTTATATTTATATAATACCCGTATATAGATCAAGAATATACAAGCACTTCAATAAAAGCTGTTCCTACTGGTTTATTTGATCATATTTTTAATTGTTGCTTTTATTTTATATCTTACTTTTTTCAACTGGGAACTAATTATTTCATAAAATAATTTATAGTTTAGAATTATATTTTCATGTTTATATTATATAATAATTAATATTAACCTATTTAAAATCTACACTGAAATATAGAAATAAATATTTTTTTATATTAATAGTATCTTGTGTATATATATATATATATATACAATATATATATATATATATATATATATATATATATATACATTCGAACAATATATATATATATATACAATATATATATATATATATATATATACACACATATATATATATATATATATATATATATATATATACATATATATATGTAATAGTACATAAAAGTGAGTCTTTATTTTTCATCACTATTAACATTAATTAGAAAAAAGAATTATATAAGTCTATTATCTATTGAGTTATATATTTCATATTCGTAATTGTTCACTTTTCAGTTCTATGCTAGTACGCATGCTTCATTTTCAAGCAGACATTAAATTATTTGTAACTCACATGTGACACTTCAATGTATTCATAGTTTTTTTTGTCATATATTGTGAAATAAAAATAGAAAAGTGATTAAGTGAAATTCGTACCAAAATCTTTGAATACATATTTAGTCTGTGGACTATTTCGGTTCTTGTTTCTAGATTTTTGATTTGTAATATAATAGGTTATCAGTGACCACGTGGTAGTGTTTTATAGACTTTATAATCGTGTTTGCATTTGTTATATGTTCTACTCAGCTGAGCTCATCAACTGAAATGTAAATAAGGTATGTGTATAAAACATTATCTACATAAATAATGAAATGTATCAATGTAAAATGTATCAACGAGATATCAATGATAACATTTCCATCTTTCTCTCTCTCTCTCTCTCTCTGTATATATATATATATATATATATATATATATATATATATATATATTAGTATTTTCCAACGAATACAGTTTATATTTTCATTTCACAAAAACATATATTTGCAAAACAACTTCTTTGATATTTGCTTAAAAATAAAATATATTAACCTTATCGTACATTCCACATTTATCATTAATGACTAATAGTTATTTCAAATATAATATTTATTCCTAATTATTGTTTAAAAATGTCTGTATAATTTGTGTGTTAAATATATATCCAGTAGTTTATTTTAACATTCTGAAATATATTTGAACAGTGAATAATAATCACTAGTACTTCTTAATAAATACTTTAAAGAGAATATTTAAGAGGTTCTTAAAAAATAATTACGGTTCATGACCTTCAAATTCATATACATGTCAAGTTTTTCTTGACTTTCCTAGCTGTTTTAATTTGTCCAGAACTGTTAGATAACTAACGACTAACATTATTGACATGAACACAATGAAATGACATTTCCATTGAAAAAAATTAAGGTTGGAATTCAGAAAACATAAACCGAAATTATTTTTCTACCAACATAATATTATTTATATTACATTTCTACAAATATTTTTATGGTAAATATATTACATATATTTTTAATAATCGGTCATAATTCATTGGCACTGTTAGTTACATTACAATTTATTTTTGTAATCAGTAGGTACCTTTATTATTCAAATAAAACCATATTGTCAAATATTAGTTGTTTATTTATGATAATAGTAAGAGTATTTATATATCATACTCACATCCCATACATCTCATACTTAACTAATGTACAACTCATATATATATATATATATATATATATATATATATTTATGTATATATATATATATATTTATGTATATATATATATATATATATATTTATGTATATATATATATATATATATATATATATATATATATATATATATATATATATATATATATATATATATATATTGATATATATATATATATATATATTTATATATATATATATATATATATTTATATATATATATATATATATTGATATATATATATATATATATATATATAAATATCTTATACATTCTATTCGTTTTATACATACTGCCAATACATCTCATACATACATATCAACATATATCTCATACATATACCACTCATACAGATTTCTCACACATAAGTCTCATATTTCTAATACATTCATGTTATACATTTCATGCATAGATTTCATATATACTTCTCAAAATATATCTTATACATTGCACATATCTGATACATACATGTCATACATCTTATACACATACCTTTTATACACCTCTTACATACACGTCATACATTTCATCATATATCTCATTCATACATCTTATACATTAATCTCCTATATTTCATTCATCTCATACATTCAATACATCTCATACATTCCTTGCATCTCACACATTAAATACATATCATACATTGAAATATCCCATACATTCAATGTATCCAGTACATCCATACATCCAATACACTCATACAACCATTATATCTCATATGTTCAATACATTTTATACTTTTAATTTATCTAATACATCGAATACATAATACAATTCTTATAAAATAAGTTTACTGTAAAAATATATTTATTTAAAGTAAGAATATAATTCAAAACGCAACATAGTAAATTGAAATTAATAATGTAAAGAAAAAAAATTATACGCATTTTTAAATAATTTTATATTTTAAGAATACATTTTCAATTATTTTACATTAAAAACATTATTGTCGTTATCGAAAAGATTATAAATCTTATGCAGGACCCAAGTATTTCTTTACACTTTTTACTGAAAATATATGTTATATCAAATTAGTTCATTTTAAGTAATATAAATTGGTGTGAATGCGCGCAATATGTACAACGTCAAAGTATAAACTCTTTCTATTGCCAATTTGAAAATTTCGTTGAAAATTGAGGTATATATTTGTAAGGAATAATAAATGTAATATTATTGTTATTATTCATATTGGTAATTTTTTGCAAATAATTTATTTTATTTTTACTGCTTTTATTTACTTTTAAATCGAAATCGTTATGCAATAAACTATTCTAGACTTCTTTACCTTTTCATGAATACTCTTTAATTACGAGCATACAAACGAACTGAAATTAAAAAAAAACGACCAAGTTTCGAAATCTGTAACACAACAGTCAAAAAAATCACATCAACAATGAACACATTTATTAAAAAACCATTTCGAAAAAACGTCCGTGCAATAAATTTAATAAATTTCATTCAGTGTGACATAAAAGATGCACCCTTTTGCGCACAAACTATGCTATAAATCATTCACGCATTAACAAACGTTGGCATGATTATGAATAAATCTGTAATTTATTGTGTCATACAATGTTCATATTCCTCTTCATATGTTACATGTACGTACAAGTACTGTGCCGCTCCTCGACTACAGGGACGCCCACTATTATTGTCTGCATTGATATTGTCGTGCGTACATTGAGAAAATTTTGACATTTGCCTTATGTTAAATAATTTGTATATTAGATTAGTGTTATTAATTATATAAATGTCAAATTGTCACCTCTCTATTATGTATGTACAGTTATATACATACATACACACGCACATATATATATATATATATATATATATATATATATATATATATATACGTTATATTATTTTGATTACTTATTAGCAATTTTTAGAATCTATGAACTCACATTACATAAAAATTAAACATACGAAATTAAAAAATGATATCATTAAAAACCATGAAATGATATTATAAATTGTTCAACATTAATTAAATCTGTTAATATGACAACTGAACAAAAACTCAAAACAAGGATACTTTTTCCACTAGAAATCTTGTACTAGAATTTTTACACTAAAGTTTATGTAAGCACCTAAATACTTCCACTACATATATATATATATATATATAATTATATTTATTTATTTTCCTGAATTTATTTTCTGAAAAAAACGCAATTTATCTTTCATAATTGATAATTCAGATATAGCATGTTTAGTTTTATTTCCTAAGAAAGTATATTTTTTATGTAAATATCCCTTCTAATTAATATTTTTTTTTAAAAAAAATAAATAAAATTTAGGAAAGTCTGCACAATATCCAATAACATTAGCCATTCAAATAATTTTATTCATTGATTTGTATAATCTGTTATATTTAATGAACTTATTTCAATAAAGTATCGTTGTTAATATTTTAATATTCAAGAAGTTTACTTAGATAGATTACAACGTTCTACATGAATGATCAACATGGTTGGATAGAGCATTAATTATTTGTCAGAAATAATTAACTTTATCTATTGACTATTAAAGGTCATTAATAGATTTATTTCTTTTACTACACAAGAAATTATAATATTCTTTCTATAAAAACATTACAGTACTTTATGATAAATCAATAATATTTCTTTTAATTGACAGTTCTTCAAATTGATCACAACAATTGAAAAGAAACACTAATATATATATATATATATATATATATATATATATATATATAAGGTAACTGGTTTAAATCCGCGTTAAAATACATAACGTTTGTTTTAAGAAAAAAGTAGCTATTTCAAAACGTTTATCGTTTAAACACAGATAATATACAAGACTTCAGGTACTATTAATAAATAAACAAGTTTATTACTCAAACATTTTCAAGAGAAACATATAAGACGTAGATATCTGTTAGAATTACTACGACTATATGTAAACTGTAAGTTAAAAGAGCTACTAGTTTCCTACTGTTTTATGTTAATTCTTGTTAAACGATATGGAAGCAGATGTTAAAGAAAGAATTATGAGAACCGTTTTCGCATATGTGCCATATTTTATTTATTTATTACGGATATCCTATGTACATTTTGCATGAATCAATTATAAATTAACGTTTATCTGTAATGCTTAAGATGTAACGAAATCGTATATATATATATATGTATATATATTTACATATATATATATATATTTATATATATATATATATATATATATATATATATATATATATATATATATATATATGTAAAAAATGTAAATAAACTCATTTCAAATTTATGTCACGGATGTGCATATTTTACTTAAAAGAAACAGTACATAAAATAATATGTTTATTTTTATTTAATGTTTGTTTGTGCGATAAATAAAATATAAGCAAATGGTAAAATACAATGTATTAAACTTAACACTATGTTTTAAACTGTTCATTATTTTTCTTAAATCATATATTTGCGTTTAAAATATTTATTAAGTATGTAGGCTAAATAAGAAAATATATTTTTAATAATAAATTAAATATTATTAATGTTTGGTTTTCAATGAAATTTATGATATCTTATTTTTAATGTTAATACATTGCAGACTATGAAGTCAATGTTGATAAATATAATAATAAAAATTACCATTAGATATATTTGTATTAATCTCAAATTACTGATATATATATATATATATATATATATATATATATATGTATGTATAAATTTGTTTTGATCTTAAATTTGCTGAAAATTATGATTGAAAAAACACAGTTGAGAATATAGAGATATTTTATATATGTGATAGAAATTTTATTTAATATAACTGTTTCAAAATACAACTTAGTTAAACTACGAGTTTGTTGGAAATATTAATATTAAAGATTTATGTATATTGAATAATTTTACTGAAAAGGATACACAAATTATTGAATTCTAGTGGTATTCTACTTATAACAGGCCATTAATCAATATACGACAATTATGAACACTGGAAAACAAATGTTTTTTAATGATTTTGAAAACAAAATTTGAATGTTTTTGAAAAAAAATAATAAATATTAATTTTTTTGTTGTGGTTATTATCTTGAATTTCGACATACCTTTGAAAATAAAGTTTAAAACTATTATTTATTAGAAAACAATGTTTTATTAAAAAAAAAAACATTATAGAATCAAAAAATGCCCGACATAAAGTAATAGTAACACTCAATTAAAACGTGTTGAAAGTACATTTTTATTTGTAAGGAATGACAGCACTATTAATTTATAATTAAGCTTTAGCAATAATTATTAATAAATTTTGTGAGTCTTTAGTACTTCATGCCGTTATTTACTGAAAATATTCTGATGAAATGTTTTTACTGGTTCATCACTCATTTAGAGCTTTAGTGGAAGCTTTCTTGAAGTATATTTATCTGCTCTCGTATAAAAATGTATTTAAATTGACAATTTTTAATGTAATAACGACAAAAATTAGCTTAAGTATGTTGTTGCAGAAAAAATAAGTATTTAGTGAAATCATGTTGAAAATTCACTAATGTGGCTATTACTTTCTAAATCTGTAAATGTGAATTATGGTTTGACTATCTAGTACATTCTAAATGTTCTTCTTTTATCACAAACGAATTTTTCACTCATACCACAAACCAACAATTCTTTCTTGATTATTGATAATTTTTCATTGTTGTTTATTCATATTTCAATGATGATAGCATTATCCCAAGAGTTTCATAGTATCGAAAGTTTATAATTTCACGCGAATCTTCTATTTGAATTGCTCTTGAATTTAATTATTGGCAAAACATGTGATAAAATAGTGTCGAGTCGTTATTTATACGAATTTAAAAAAGTTATATTTCCTTATCTAATGATTTAGTCAGATTTTTAACATTACGCCATGTACATTGTTTCATTATTATCAATGTTAATTTTATAAAAAAATTAAAGTGAAATGTTAACATATATATATATATATATATATATATATATATATATATATATATATATATATATATATATATAGAAAGAGAGAGAGATTAATGTTTTCCTTTAGAAGAATCTATATTTGTGAATTAGGAACACAAATTTCAACTTCAGTTCAAATTGTTTGGTTTTTCTTATCTAATCACAAGCGGAACATTGGTTTCAACATAAAAGTCTAGACTAAAAATATTTTCAATTACCATACATTCTTTCCCACTCCGTTAATTTAATAAAAAAATGTTAAAATCATTTTAGACATTAAAAAGCTTTCCTCTGAGGTATATATCAAATTTAATACTATAGAATATACTTTCATATGCAATATAAGTGAAAATATAAAGACATTTTCCATATCTCATTCCAAATTTCTCTATAATGAAATCCAGTTTCATAAAAAAGGTTACAAAAAAGTAGAAGAAATGATAGTAAATCAGCAAAAATAAATTAATTCTGTCAATAATACCAATCTCAGTTAAAAAAATCAATAAAATTCGTAAATAACAATTACAGCTATAGTAATTTTAAGGAGTGGTAAAATTGAATATTCTATTGACAGATAGGTACATAAAAGGCTCAACGGTTGAATGTTTCATTAATAATTTATTGAACTATTATAGCTATTGAGACGGATTTAAAATAGCTTCAAGAAACGCATACATATATATATATATATATATATATATATATATATATATATATATATATATATATAAGTGAAAATGACAAACAGTTGTGTATTTAAACGTGGGAAAGAAGAATATGAGATGTTAATACTTATCCGGTTTAGTTTCTTGTTAGACAATAAATATGATTTATTTAATTGATTGATTTTCGTTAGTTGACATAAAAATGAAGTGAATTGGAATTAACTGAAGTTATTTAAAAGTGTTACATTATTGAAATTGATATATTCCGGATGTTTGAATTAAACTTAATCCTTTCATTGTCAAATATGTTACTTTCTATAAAGTCAATCTTTTTGTGGTTATTTCACTGACGTTCATGTAAATACAGAACTAAATTTGATTATTTGTTAATTTGTTTAACCGAAATATTAAAATAAAATTGTTTCATGAATAATGTTAACAAATATTATTTTAGTTCGAACATAAAACTTTATAGGGATAGAACATTCAATTAAGACAAAAACAAGTAGCAATATTTGTAGATGTGGTTATATGTTCCACAATGGTGATTTGATTTTTTTATGCAGATACAAGGAAATAATAAAAAAATGTTCTTTATTAATTTATATTGCGTTGTATATTTTATTGTGAAGGAGACATTTTACATATTTACTGTATTTTTTTTAATATTCTTCATTTATTCAGCGGAGTTTTTTTAAATAAAATAAAAAATCTTTCTTAACGAAAAAACTAATTTTATACAAGAATTTATCTCTGTCACAAGAAGAAAATAACACGTGTACTTTCTTAATAGCTTTAGTTCCACGCACATCGTGTCATAATGCTCAATTGATGGTGCGCTCGAAATCTGTTGTAGCGCGTAGTCAGTCAGAAGCGTGATCGCTCCGTTTGGCATTTGTCGAGATTATATTAAACAAGCCTTACCACCCCGCATGGAATTTTTTGACATTGAATTAAGAGAGAGCACTGCACTACTTGGCATTTTTCTAAATCATGCTAAATAAGCGTTATTGCGACGCCTGACACTATTTGGTAAGATTTTGTAATGACCCCTTGCACTAAACGATTAATAATGTATCAATGGTAACTTCATGTCCATTTAAACTTTTTTATTTAATTTCAACCTCTAAATTTGTACATAAACTCATGTACATGTAGTATAGCTTCTATATTGTATATTTTAAGTATTTTTGAATTATGTAATTAAAAAAGAGATACAATGCAGCAATCTCACTGAACTGAAATAAAACCGGATTTATACATATTGATCGTGTTCAACCACTTTTATTCTTAATAATATTCATTTATTTCTATCAAAATCCTCTATCAATAATGATAGATAAATTATATTTTAATTATTTTATAATGATACTAAGGGAAAAAGATTCATAATCTCCTATCTTTATGTTTAAATTAGTATTAGATATATACTCGGTTGCATTAAGCAAAAATAGTAACACAAAAATGAAACACTATATATATATATATATATATATATATATATATATATATATATATATAGAAGGAAAGAAAGAAAGAAGGAGAGATGATTAGAGAGAGATGATAAGAGCATCTTCGCCTAAAGAATCATAAAATTAAAAATGTGATTTTTTATTTTTTTATTCTGCAAGTAAAAAAAAATAAGCTTAACTTTCGTCGTCCAAAAACATTCTAGTATTGCCTGCAATAATACTTACTTGTAAAAATGATTACTTCATTCATGAAAATGACGTATTTGTTGTCACAATACTATTATAACTTATCTATGAGGTTTTTGTAGTTATATATCTGTAGATATTTCTTGTTTGGGTTATATTTGTGAAAAAATAAATTAAGAAATAAAACGCTAATTGAATTTGATATCTACTTACGTTGTCTTACACAGAGATTTTCTTTATTAACTAAACTATTAAATAAATCAATTGTGGTTATGTGAAAGAATATATTTTTGTAGATATAATATTTTCGAAATATATTTATTTATAGAAATATATTTTTATTTTTTTAATCAAATATAGTTGATTATTTTATCAAATGACAAATTATGTATTAACACGTATGCAAATTAATAAATTGGTCCATCTGATTTTAAATTGTATATAGTAGCTTATATTTAATTAATAGTTATATAAATATAAGTAAGAGGGAGCCTAAAATAGTGAAACATATTTATTGTACATATTCACTTTTTATATTTTTGACTTTCAAAATTGAAAGTAAACAATATGATTAAATACATATCTGCACAACTCATATCACATAACGTTAATATAATATTCGTACTGATATAAAATACTAATGAAAACGATAAAAAATACTTATCAATTAAATTTAAAATATTCTTACTAGCATATCTTTATGAGCACTTTATTTTTTTAAGACATTTTTTTAAAAAATATTTGTAATTAAATCAAAATGACATATCTTATGTAAATAAAATACGGAATTAATAGAACTGACATTTTTTCATTTGTCTTTGTGTTATTTAATCAGAAAAGAGACAATACTAGTAATGTTACTCAATTAAAATGAAACTATATCAATGTATTAGGTGTAATTCAGTGACTTTTTTATATAAAAAATGAATGTTTATTTATGGAAAAAATGAATATATTTCAATCATTAAAATATCTCCTATTTTTTGTATAACTCTGTTCCGTCTGTCTGGTAATTAATGAATCTATTACCGAAAAAAAGATGGTGGCTTTGAGTCGATGAAATGGTCAATGTATTTTGAGACCTCTTCCACTGTTTTAAAATGGATATCAGCCAGGACTAGGTCCGGTGAATACGCCGCTTGAATAAGAAAGAAGGTCTCAGTCCAACAAACAAATTGGGTCTTTGGTCCTTTTCAAGGCTTGCGACCGAACGCTGTGGTGCAAAATGACTTGCCTCATCATGATCTTCTTCTTTCTAATTCCTTACTGAAACGGATGATCTGAATTTACAGTCTAAACAGTTTAGAGCAACTCATAATACACCATACACTTAATATCCTACCAAATACACAATAATATTTTTTTAGTTTTAATATTTGATTTCGTAGTGAATATCGATGGTTCACCGTAATTCGATGGCTTATATGATTTTCAGCACTTGCTATTTTCCTTGAAAACTCAATTTTCATCTCCTGTTGTGGTTTAATGCAAAAATCTTTCATTTTGAACTTTGTGAGCAAGGATATAACTATACCAAATTCTAACATTGTTTCCCAAGTTGTGTTCTTGTGGAATCCGTCATCCTATTTTTTTTTAATTTTTCTCAGTCAATATAGACCAATTTTTGAATTGTTGAGCGAGTTTCTATTCAGTCTGAATGGAATTTTTTACTTAACAGCTGTTCAAACTCCCTATCTTCAATTTTGTTCGATTGTCTAAAACGTTTTCGATCAGAAAGATCAAAATCACTACTCCAAAACTTTTGAAATCATTTTTTGTGTGTTTTATGAGTCACACCACTTTCGTTCAAAGCTGAAAAAAATATTCCCGCAGCTTCATCTGTATTCTTTTCAATTGGAATGCGAAAATTATACAAGTATAAAGTAAAGTATAAAGCATAAGTATGCTGCTTTTCGAACGCTATCATGTTCACTCATATTTTGTAAGGTTAAGATAACTACTTTGACAAGATATATAGTGCTTTTTAAATTTTAAGGTTGAAACTTCAAAATCCTAAAAAGTATCTTTATTTAAAACAGAGTTATGACTTGTTCAATTTAAAGGTATCGAATTAATTCGTAATCGAATATATTCATTATATTCAGTCAATTTTTTTGATAAAAAATAGAATGAACAAATTGTGCTTCGATAAAGAGAGACTTATATATATTTTAGTTATAAATATCTACTTTTAACTAGAATTTCAAGTAGAAATATATGACATATTTTAACTACAGTTTGTTATTCTAATCTTATCTGAAAGACATAAGAATCATACTAATTCGTTAAGTTTTTCTGTCTTATGTGCATAAACTTATATCAGATACAGATATACTTTATTTTATAACGTAAAGATAATTATAATTGACGGGCCCTGACGACCGTAACTGTCGAAGCGCCATAAAACCCTAATAACTAACTAACCAACAAATAAAGTCATCTGTTAGAAAACTTTTTTAATTCCAATGTATTTTTTCTCACTCTTTTACAGTCTATAAAAATCAGAAGCTTTTATCATATAACCGAAGTTAGAATTAAATATATTTTTTACAAATAAAATGTTCACATATGACATATACAAATTCGTGAAAAAATTACAAAGTTTCGAAACGTAAAACATATAGGCATTATAAATATTTTATTCATATTTATTTTAAAATATTTATTGTAAACTAAAAGTATATGAATACAAGAATATAAAGTAGGAAGCATATGAATGCGTTTTACTTCAGAAATGATAAATGAAAATTTGATATGTTTGAATTCTTGCACGGTACAAATATATATATATATATATATATATATATATATATATATATATATGCACGAACAATAAATAACCGACAGAATAATATTTTCAGAAATACATTTATACCGAATGCAAATTCACTGATTACATGCATGCAAGAGTACAACTGCTTAGCGGCAAACAGTATTGCAATCTCGTATATACATGTACATACGTACATATTGTTACTAACATATGCAAAAATGTGCACAATTATGCATGTATCTCACGAAATCTCCGCATTCCGCGAGATTAGCGCGCGTGCCGCCATACAGATCGAGATGGTGATCGCGCACGTATTCAGCGGCCGAACACCGACCACCGCCTTCACGGTATCTGTGTCCGCCGCATCGTAAACCGCAGCTGAGGCCCTCGTGTGTTATACAAACTATCTGTAAAATTCACATTAACTATCTGCTATGTACGATCTACAATCGATAGTCTATTTTATAGATAATTTATTTTACTGTACTCTCTGTTATATGTATGTATAATACATAGATGTAACACGCTTGATTTTACCTTATATAGGGACGATGAAAAATTCTGTGACAATTTTATATTGCTTCAAATAAACAGTTCACCGAGTTTTGTACGGGATTCACAACATTTTATATATAATGTATAAAGATAGTAGCACGTTATGAATTTTTTACACTTCCATTTCTACATGTGTAAACTACTACTTGTTTTATTTATCTTTATTAACAGCAGAATACAAATGTAATCACAACTTTAAATTCATTTCGTTTATTATTAATTAGCATAGTGATAAGTTTCTAGAAGATAAGAAAATAAATATTACTTTTTTACTCATAAGTGCTGTTTGAAGTGCTGAATAGCTTTATTCTAAATTATCAGGAAAGATGTTTATATAATTAAAATTCTTTTCAAGTAAACTCTTTAACATTTAGATTTGTGTTTTAATAATAATTGTGATTTTAACTTTGAACTGTCCATAATATATTCAGTTTCAATAATTATTATGTTTATTTTTTTATAGTATTAGATTGGTGCAAAAAAATTGCAGTTTTTACGTATCGAGTATAAAGACGCATATATGAGTTAAAAATTATATTTATTAATTAAAATAAATACCATTGGCCTGCACACATTTCTCTCAACGGGAAACAAGTTTGTTTATTCCTACAAGATAGAATTTTTAAGTCCTGGAATTAATGAATTTATCGAAAACACTTTGAGCTGATTTTTGATCTTTGAAAACCTTCTCTCGTAGGAAATTACTCAAATGTTTTAAAAAATGATAATTTGTCAGAATCAGGTCGGAGAATAAGGAGGGTGAGGTAAGGTTTCATAACCGAGTTCATTTCATTTTTTTAAAGTCATTTGAGAGATGTGTGGTCGGGCGTTGTCATTACTAATTCTGGTCGTAAACGATGCAACTTCTCATGCATTTTTTCAACTTCCTGACAATATTTTCGATTGTTATTGTTTCACTGGGATTTAAGCAATCTTAGTGAATTTCCGATCACCAAACAGTGACTATAATCTTTTTTTTATGAAGTTTCGGTTTAGGAAACTGTTTCGATGTTTCTCCTCGATTTAGGTACTGTGATGAACGTTTACGATTGTTGTAGAGAATCAATTTTTTATCAGATGTTAGAATGGGATTAAGAAAGGGATCATTTTTGTTATGCAAAAAAAGCGCAAAGCAGACTTCGTATCGCCGGATTGTTAGATTTTCGTTTCGTTCACACGATACCAACTTATCCATTTTATTTATTTTTCCAATTAGGCACAAATGTCAAACAATTGTTGAATGATCAACATTGAGTTCTTCTACCACCTTTCAAGTTGTTTTACGTGGTTCCGCTTCAATAATGGTTTTTAAATCATTATTGTCTATAGCTGAAGGACGTCCATGACCCTCCTCCTAATCAAGAATTTGCTTTTTTCCATGACTAATTTAAGAAGTTATATTCAAAAATACTAAAGAATGAAAAAAATATACAGAAGTGGAAATCAGTAGTGCTAATTTCATTGTTTACAATGATGTATCACATAACTATAATAAAAAATAACGGTAACTAAAAAAATCGGTGCCCAACTTAAAATGATAAAGACAACTATTATTTTTGCATCAACCTAATGTAATATTTATTTGAGAAATTATATCAACTTCAATATTGATTTATGATTGGGCTATTTAAATTATTTTTAAATGAAATTGAATGGTTTTTAGGTAAAAAAAACGTTACAATACAATAATAAAATCCTTTATTATATTTCTCTATATTAAATCATCAATCTATTTTCTTTATATTTACCGAAGAAAACCACTTATTAAAGATATTTTATCTAATAAATGAGATTCATCTATATGCAAACATTTCATGAAATTAATGAAAATTAATTGAAATATATATATATATATATATATATATATCTTGTAGACATTACTCAATAATTCTAAATAGACAATAATTATAATTTGGTTAATATTCAAGTTCAGCTAATTTGTGAATTTCATATGACTGATTTTTTTTAGAAAACGAAAAGAAAATATATGAAATTTTAAAAATGGTTTGTGACTTATTCATTTTTATTTTTTGTCATTATTAAAATGGTAAAAACGGATTGTTTACTGTTTGTTAACTTTAAAAAATTCTTCTCTTTTCATATATATGTATGTATATATTACAAAATGTAATTACACCGTCGTCAATATAAACAAAAAATGAATAAATACGGATCAAAGGAAAAAATCAACTCACGAAATACAATCAATTTGTTTGGAGGCAACTAATTTCAATAAAAAATAATTGCGAGCTGTATGCACACGTACGGCATAAACACAGTTGTAACGACCTTCAAAAAAAAAATAAACGTAAAATGCGTGTTAAAAATGACCATGCGTCGTGAATGAAAAGAAATGATTGATTGTGTTTTTCCTGCTGGTGCTGTTTTAATTACAGTCCTTTAATCCCTTCAAGACACATAACATATAGTTGAAAAGTTGATTGATATTACGACAGAATTGATGCTTTTCAATTCACCTGTAGGTAAGTTGAATTGAAATCAATCGTAGTAATTGCCCTTTTCATAACACTACTTATGCATATTAATATTATTCTTTGTGCTATCTCATTACATATCATACTTTATCCAATTATATGTCTATATTATATTAATATATTCATAGTATAATCATATTTCAATTGCAATAAATTATAATAAATAATAATTACAGTAATAATAATATTTTGCATTCGAAGTTTTTTAATTAGATATATGTAAACAGAAAAGTTACCTATAATTAAATGAAACGCTATTCCAATAGAGCTTTATAACTTTTTATGTAAAGATTCTTAGATCAATCTTTCCAATTTCGTTCTTTTTTCGGATTTCATATTAATTTTTATTATGCATATTTTTTATTGACGATTATTAGACATATATATATATAGAGAGAGAGAGAGCAAATTTAAATAATTTATTGAATTTAAAACGTGTTAATATAATTGGAATAATTTTTATTGGCTACATTTTTTAAATATAATATAAACAGATAAATATTTCAATACACCATTTATTATTTTACTTCATTTTATTTTCGATTCGTTTAAATAACAAAATTAAAATATAATTCTAAAATTGACAACTGAACACTTTGTCATGGAATAGAAAAGAAAATTAAAGATATTCAAATACCAAAAACGGATTATTTTGTATGAATCCTGTAGGCTAGTTTCGAATTCCTTCTTCTAAAACTGGTTTCATCTCTCCTTACTTTTAGATAGATTTTAAACTGAAGGAGTTTAAGATTTATTTGAGGAGCATGAATGTCGAATCGTGTTGTAGACGATAAGAACTTAATATATAGAATTTGTTAAGAAAAATTAAGAATAGAAACGAGTACTTAGGAAAACAGCATACTAAAGACAAAAAGTGAATATAAAATAAAAAATACAATCGAAAGGATTTTGTGTAATAATGCCATAATTGAAAATTATCCAGTATTTAGTAATTTTAGTAAAAAAGGAATTACTAACAGAGTTAAATATTAGATAAAAAGTACAAAAATTCAGTAAAAAGTCCTGTATTTACTAAATGATAACAAATATGACATTTTTTTTATTTTGTATTTAAATAATATGATTTTATTTGGCAATAACAGTAATAGAATTATTATAGTATAATAAAATTTGATTGCAGTTACACATGGTATCTAAAAAAACGTGTAGATTAAATTAATTCTACACCATATGTTTATTGAGTGTTTTTAAATTAGTAAATTGACTGTTTTCGAACCTGATTAAAATCAGTATCAGTTATACAACGAAACACAGAAATGTACATTTTCTATTACGAAATTAACATCTGATGTTCATTTTCGTAGATACTTTTGCTAGTCGCTACTGTTGTCGTTTTCTTGTGTTACAAATAGTTGACTTAAAAATTGTTTCTTACTAGTGACGAAACTGAAGATGGCTTCAATAGATTAAATGTATCTGTTCGAAAAAAAATATTCTCATGGAAAAAACGGTGAGATTTATTTTCGTTCAAACAAATATAGATTGAATATCAGTTAAGAAAAAAACTCACGAAATGTGCTTGTATATGTCGTTAAATTTTTACTACAATGATATTCGTTTGATATGTCTGTTGATAAAATAGTTAGACAAAGTAGTAGTTAAACGTAATTAAAGTAGTCAAGGTAAAGTGCGACTGTGTAAACTTTATGTATAATACATGAATAAAAATTCATGTTTTCTTAATTGAAATTAAATGGAATTTTATAATATCATGTAACATTTAATTGCTTGAATTTAATTAATGTGCAGACATATTTTTAATAGTTTATAACATTTTTATGATAGCTGTAACTGTCTTCAACAATAGTCAAAAAAAAACTAGCAGGCTATCATTATTTTTTAAAGAAATATGATTACAACTTTTTATGAAACTTGTTTAACTACTAAACTGCTTTAAATAATTATTGTTAAAAAATAATTTCAGAAAACTTTCACGATTATTTCGAATTTTCGACAAGATTTATAATATTTATTTATTTTTAGCTTATTTAAACAATTTTAATACGGATATTTGTAAAATTTCTATCTGAAATCGTTTATAATTCAACATTTTATATCTTTTTTAAATTGTATGTTGAAAAATATTCATAGCACTTTGGAAAATGAATTAATATCCAAACAATATATTTTTATCAAATGATTAATTATTATATTTTATGTATTGTGATAAGTTAGTACGAAGTTTAATCTCAATATAATCATATTTTCCGAATACATATACAAAAAGTATGTATCTAATTTTCTATATATGGAATTTCCGAATTGATAGAATAGAAATACATACAATCATATTAAAAGATTCAGTCAGTGATTAGATCTTTTAATAAAGAATAATTTGTGGTTTAAGATAATTCGTTTGTAAAAATATAATAATAATTTAATACAACTGTAAAATTATTATAAAAAATCAGACAAAAAAATTCTATATGATTTCAGTTTACGGCTTTTTTAATTAGTTATAAAATTATTTTTAATTATTTTAATACAGTGAAAAAACTCATTTAAAATTTCATAAATAGAAAATAATGAAATTCAAATTAATTTTCTGTTGTACCAATTTTAATTCTTCATTGTAAATAATTAATTTTGATATAATGAATGTTGAAAAATGACAAAAAATTATGAACAAAGTGCAAATATTAAAGTGTATTAACGTTTTAAGTCGTTTTTCTGAACCTTCTTGATTCCATTTATAAATGTTTTTAATAATTAAGAATTTTAGAGTATTTTTTAAAATTATTTTTAATTATATAAAATAAAATTAATTTCGAATATTTAATTTATGAATTATAGATAATGATTTTATATATTTTTTTATAATGAAGTAACACTGAACAATAAAATAAATCAAAGACGAGTTTTTAACTCTGCTGTCATGTTTATTTTAATTTTAAATTCTTTGTTCTCGGGTCTAAATTTTTATGTGGTTCAGTTATTTTTCATTATAAAATGATTTAATATATTAAATATGAAAACATATAATATTTTAATATTTAACAATTAATGCGGTAACTTAAATAATTCTCAGAGAACAGTAAAAATAGTTCTTAAAAAAACAAAAAGATTTGTTCAATTGTACAATTTGCATCTATGATGGTTATCTACAATTTTTAAACAAAGAAATTAAAACTATAAGATGAGGTTTCAGTTACCATATTATAACAAACAAATAACTTTTTAAACTATTTTCCATATTCAAAAATAAATTACTTTAAAAATAATTTGTTACAACAATTTATTTTTGAATAAAAACTTAGTATAATCTTAAACTGCCATTGTACTATTATACTTTCTAGAAGTGTTTTATGATTTAAATATCTGTTTAACGAATCAAATGACAAACATTTTTGTTAATAAAAAATTAACACTACTTTGTTTTCCCAATAATATAAATCAAATATCAGCTGATAAATTAAATTTATATTTTAATTTAAATATTATATTTGAATTGAATTTGAAGAGAAGTCCGTAGTGTGGTTTAGAATGATTGAAAGGATTTAACAAAAAATGTAAAAATAGAAATAAATGCAGATTAGAAAAGAAATAAGTGATTTTAAAGATAATTTACTTATTAAAATTATCATATTATTTGAGAAATTATTATAATTTTCATTAATGATAGTAATACTAAATTTCAGAATAGTTCAAACTTCATAAATACAGTTTGATATTATAGCTAAATTTACTTTCACATTTGAATTAATACACAAAATTACATACACTTTTCTCAATAAAAATATTCAATAATTAATTATTCACTATTATATGTTTATACAGATTTTAATAGCCATATTATTGTCTTCAATACGTACATATAGAGCCATATAAAAAACAATTACACATTAAACATTTTGATACATAAATGTTACATTTCATGAATTAATTCACACGAGAAACTGAAAATATCTTATAGTTTTTTCTATTTTCATTCGATTTCTTCATTTCACGCAATAAATTGGTAGAAAAGAATGTGTTCTGATGATTAAATGATTTTTTTTCCGTTTATACTAGTGGCTTTTCTAAAGAAAGTATGTTATTTATATTAATATTAATTTATGAGAAGTATTTAAATATTAAAAAAAATATTTAAAATAAATTATTTAATCTTAAACATAATCGTTTTTATGTCTTAAATTCTGAAATTAATAATCGATTATTAAATTGGAAGTCTGTAAATACTTAATATTAACACATTGTTTAACTACTCGTATATAAAATTAAAATAACTATGAAATAGTTTGTAATAAAACCTTGATTGAAAATATTTGAATATAAATTAAGAGTACTTTATATTGTTTATTAATATACATATACATATATATATATATATATATATATATATATATATATATATGTATATGAATAGAATTCATATACATAGAAATAAATAAATCTTTTATTAGGCAGGTAAACTTCTATTATGTAAGATCATTCTATAAAAGTTATCTTTTCTTAAAAAGTCAATGTTGTAGAATAAAACATTGTTTCAGCGATAGCGCAACTTATTCAAAACTGAATGGTAATTAATTATAACGGTCTGCGCCTCTTTTATGAAATCCAACAACATTATTCCGACTCCACCTTGATGATATAGAACATTCGTAAAACTTCAAACATGAAGTGAAACACATGCCAACTTTGATAATTCAAAGTTCAGAATAAGTCGTTCACTTTATAGAAGACACTATATTTCGCATGTCCCCCCACGCACTCTCATCCCGATCAAGAACTCCGCGCTCGTTAATCGCGTCCATCATTCAGACCCACCCGTACATTACGTTCTGTAAATCATCTAATGTTCAAGTACCGTGCGCTCTATTGTGATCGTGATCTAAACGTACATAAATTAAGTCAAATTAACGCAGTTATATTCATAGTAGCACATAAATAACATTTATGAACGTAATTCATTTCAGAATGTGATGCTGTCCGTGTTTTCGTTTTGCGGTTTAAATCATCACTTTGGATACAATTTGTTTTATGGAATCGAGATTGTTTTATCGCGATAAAAAAGCGTTTAATTGAAATTTCAGTTGTAAGCATGTTAATTATTATGTGGACGAATTAAACGAGGTGAAATGTGCTCATTTATTAATCTGTTGGCATTTTTTAACGTCTTTGTTAAATATTTATAACATACACACATGTATATATATATATATATATACATATATATATATATATATATTCTGATTTTGCAATTTCAAAACTGGTTTATAATACCATTGATAACCACCACTTCTCTTATATATCATCCAATTTTTTTATCTATTTTTATTCAGTAAGTTTTATTGCTGTCGCTTCTTAAGATTAAAATGTGCTGAGTTTCTTAATGACACTTAATACCGTTTAAACCGCAGTCATTGGATTTCAGTGAAGCTTTTAGTAATTCTCTCTTACGTATTTTATTTGTTTCTGTATGTAAATGTATATTTCTGTTGTCTTCTATCAGCTTCTCGCCTTATTTAGATACTCTCGATGTAGTCTGACCTGTTGATCAACACAGTTCATCAGGGTGTGACTGATATTCTATTCAGTTTCGATACGTAATTTTTAAAAGCGAGTCGTATGAAATTGATTCATTTGAATAAAATCGAAAATTTATGATTAAAATGTTTTCAGAATCGATGGGTTATATAGATTAGTTTTTAACTCTAGTCATTGTTAGTTGGAACTAAATATTTAACTATATATATATATACATATATTTATACATACATATATATATCCATATATATACACACATATACATATATATATATACATATATATATATATATATATATATATATACATATAAGGAGAAAAAGAAAGAGAGAACAGGTAGACAACTTATTTAAAAATATTGATTACTATATTCCAAATATTATGATTTTTAAGTGTGCAGTTGTGGTTTTCGACAATTTTAAAATATTATTAAATTATCTAGTAACTCTTATTAAAATTTATTTAAAATTTGAATGAATAAAAATAATTCAGATTTATAAATAAGTAAAAATAAAGTATAGCAATATTATTCACAATATTAATTTATGTAAATATTATTAAAAATATCATTAATAACGTTTATAGATACTACTTTTTTTCAGAAACATTCACAACATGTTTTGAATTAACATGTTTTGAGTTATTGTATATTTATATGAAGAGCCTTTAAAATAGATGTAAATTACTTTTCGAACGTTTAAGTGCCTGATTTAAATCGTTACATATGTCCTTAAGATCATTCATTCAGTTATCTATATATATATATATATATATATGGTTTACATCCAATACTATTTTTAAAATTATCTGAAACATGTTTTCATATGTAAATTCGTTTAATGTAAGGTGCTCTTCATCTATTGTACTTTGTTTTTATTTTCTATTCTTAACATGCAATTTTTGAAAATTTCTTTAAGTAGTATTTACATTTAAAACTGTTTAGTTAACAGTATTAAAGGGTGGATTGTTTTAAAGATTCTGAAAATTAAAATATTTCTGTTACATGGTTGCTTATGTATGTTCATCTGCAATGAATGAATATTGCAATATGTCTGGCTTGTTTGAATATTACCTTAATAGCTTAACTTATTAGCTTAATCTATAAGTTCTTACATATTCAATATTCATTATTTTCTTTTTTATTTTAGAAGAATAATTAGCTTACATACATGTTTTCTTTAAATGTAAACTCAAGATAACACTGTATTATTTATCGTAAAGATTAAATGCATTTTTTAAAAATTAGAAGAGTTTATATCTGAAAAATTAATATGAATAATAAAATACAACAGAAAAAATAGATTAATTGTTTTATTAAGAATGTTATCATCGTAAGAAGTGTTTAGAAATGTTTGTTTAAAAAAAATAAGAGAAAAGCAGTGTGGAGGATGAAGGATGAAGGGTGTTTGGTGTGGTATATTCTGGACATACCTTTGAGTTCAACAATGACACTCTGGCTTGTCTTGTGGATAAAGAAACAGAACTAATTACATTTAAAAGACTCATTTCATCTTATAGAATAGTATTTCTAAGAGATAGTTAAAATTCCAAGCTTTAAATTTGCTGCAATATACTTTACTGTACATAATTTTGTTACTGTTATACTGTAACAAGTTCTACTATTGTACTTTTACTTAAAAATACATTTGTGAATTTTTATTTAGCCACAGATCTAGAATATTATAATAACAATTAGTAACACATTCACAAAATATGTATTCTTTTATTATTAATCTCAAATACTTATCAATTTTAATTATAATTTAATTTAATAAATATTAAGTATTAAAAACATATTTTCATGCAATCTATATTATTTCTTCTTTATTTTATAAATATATATATATATTTAGAAGTTCTTCTTAAAATTTTAATTATATGTATATTATTAAATTAATCTATTGTGTATAAACGATCTTAATATATTACTTCTCAAGTATTGTTTCTTTATATAAATTTTGATGTTTAATTTTTTATAAATGACTTTACAGGATCTTTGATCATTTTCGAATACAAAAAAGTAAATTCATAGAAAGGTATCTCTTATGTATTCAAGAAAACAATCTGTGTATATTTTGTATTAAACAAATCTGAAATAAATCTATTTCTCATCAACATTTGAATAGAACGAATTATAAATAACACTAGTCCAAATATCAATTTCTGTGATAAAAAAATAGGCCCGATATTAAAAAAGTAATATGTACTTAATAAAGTAATATACACAATATCGACATTCTCTTATCGAACACAAACGTCATGATTTATAGAACTCTACAAGAATTGAATGCATTTGTCTTTGAATGAATTTATTATATTTATACATGTTTCGATGTATGAAATCTTAATTGCAATCTTTTTTAAACAAAGACTATATATTATATTTATTTATGCCGAAAAAAAACGCCATTGTACATAAAAACAATTACTCGATAACGTATTTAACTAACTTTTAAATATATTTTTCCTACATTTTCTCATACGTTTGAATACGTATCGAATAATAAACGTAGTGAAAATGTAACTGATATCTTTGATACGTTGATTTTATGGATGGCACGTTGTAATCAGATAATGAGGTAACAAGCACTTAAAATGCCAATAATGAGCCCATTATATCGTCTTCGGCGTGTCGTATATGCCCACATATTATTCTAAAATGGTTAACAGATACGGTGTGGTCTAGTTTTCGATTGAGGAAGTTAGTATTTCTTTTATTACAATATATATATATATATATATATATATATAACTTCAAGCATAATTTATAGACATTTACCGTTTGCTAAAAAATATGAGTTTGAAAAAACAGCTTGAAGGATAATAATGATTTGTTTTATTTATATGATTGTTGTATTTATTAAAGGTAAATATTATGAACAAAATTCGTTGACTTATAAATAAATTTAAGATATGTATTCTCTTTTTTCTCTATGTATAATATTCCGTTAACTTAAATTATTGTTAAACTTGGCAAATGTAGATAGAAATATTTGTCATTTATATTAAGTCTGTTTGTTTTAAAAGAATATAAGTTAATTAATGTCATACAAGTACATAAAATTATACAGTCCACATCTGCTGTTTAATTTCAGTTTAAAATATTCATTTTCAGCCTGTGAATTTTATATTCTTGTCATGAGAAATTTATTTTTTAATTAAAATTCATCGTTGGAAATGATTTGGAATATTTTATTCTACACTTATTATTTGAATAAAATAATATAAATTAAATTTTTATTTTATTCATAACTATCTTAATATTTTCACTCAAATTACAAAGTATTTTATGTTCTTGGACATTTTAAAAATAATTTTATGCTGGAATAAAAGTATAAATCTGTTCTAAAGAAAACATATAACTTTTATCTAATTAAAAAAATCGGTATCTTTTTCAATTTTCTTCTTGGAAAAAATATGTCGTTATACTTTTTTAAAATACTAATTGTATTTTTTTAAAAAAATATAATTATGTTTAAGTGCAAATTATGAATAATTTCTTATTATTAAACTTTTGAACATATACAATACTAAATTCTGTTGAAACTAAATTTCCTTTTAAACAAATTGAATTTATTGAAATTGTAAATAGTGTGGAAGACTTCATTAAGTAAAACCTCATATATGGAAAAAATGAATGGCTGAAATTATAAAAATCCTAACCGCTAAATGTTTTAATAATGCTACAAAATAGATTAAACATGAATAATGTCGTTAATCAATGAATGATGAAAATACTTACATGTTAAAATAAATGCAAACGAACAGTCGTTAGAAAAGAGTTGCTTGATATGCATAAATTTGACTTAAATAGGAATTTTCAGTATTACCAATATTTAAACCTAGATTAATTACCACAACCTTGGGAGAAAATAATAAATTATACTTTAATAGCACCTTGAAAGTCGACCAGTCATAAAATTCAAGACTCAATCAAATACCATCACAATTATTGTCATCGTTTTCTAGAATGTAGAGAGAATTTTGATGATTAGTTAGTTTCCATGCAAAACGAAGATTACAGATGTCTATTATGAACAACTAGTAGAATCTTAATTTTCAGCTACATTGAAAAAAATTATAGTATCTTTACCTGTGGTGTTTTCTTTTGCATCAAACTTATGTCCTCACTTATAATCCACTTGTACTCCAAGCTTCAGGAAATGAATACGTGTCCAGATAACTCAATCACCTCCCATACTGTCCAAATACAATCAGTATTGACTTCTTGCTCTTTCTGAATCATAAAAAAGGAATGGACACATATCTAAAAATGAACAAGATAAGGTTATAGATTCAAAGAGGTTATTTCGATCCACTCAGAGTTGAAAATAAAAAATGATTCTTGAATAGGATATTCATTTTAAAACAACATTGTGAATAGTAAACGGAGTTTTTTCAAAAACTGTACTGAAAAATTAAAATATTGTGTTCTGATGATTTCATTTAAATTTTATTACGGATGCGTTTTGTTCTTATTATAAATGATATCTGTTTCGTATTTAATATTAATACTTATAAATAAAAAAAAAATAACAACGAAAATATATTATAATAAACCTATAGGCATAATAAAAATAAAAAAACAAAAATATATATCTTTCAAACGTTTTTATTGAATGTAATAAAAGAATCATTCTTATGTTTAGTGAGTTTAGAACAAAACGAATTTGTCAGTTAATGTCTTTAAATAATATAAAGAAGATGTTAAAGTGTTATATTTGGAAAAATATTATACATAAAAGTAATACAACACATATATGTATAAAAAGGAGTAAGTATGGTTTGAACGATGTGCTGAAATGGAAGTAAATAGACTTAACGACATAGGAGGTCCGAAAATATTTTCGTATCACGAACGGTAAAAAAAAGTCATCGACGACCGCTTTTCAGGAAGTATTACGTATCGTGTAGCTTTTCAGTATTAGATAACTAATACCTAGCCCGGTTATTCGTTCGTAATATAACATCACAAAGACAAGCCGCGAGTAGTTGTTAACGCACGCGATGAACTGTGCCATCAATTTGACGACGAAGACTTGTTGAACTGTCGGCGGGCAGCCACTCCCACACCGGGAGTCGACGGGCGGTCTGCCGCGGCCGCAAGTAGCCTCCCCGGTGGACGAGGCTACTGACGCTACACCCACACGTGGCAACGGGTAGTAGTAACTTATAAGTGTTTTTATTTTGGATTCTTTATGGCTCTGTCCGTTGGTGTGGAAGTGTCTAATGTTATAAGGAATCGCATTGTTTCATTTTTAAGGCGTGCATGCGTATGTCTATGTTATTCATAGATGTAAATGTATGAAGTAATAATAATAATCATATTTATTATTTTGAAAATGTTTTATGGTAAATGATGCTTACCAATTTTATGCTTATATAGATGCTCGTATAAAACTTGTGTAGGCTATTACTTTATTCCACACACTCAAACAGAATATATTTTGGTATTGAGATAATAAAGACTAGTTTAGTATTTCTCGACATTTTTATTATTATAGAACAACTCGATATCTCAAATTTAGGAAGGATATCAATTTAAATACAAATTTGTTTAAATAATATCCTTAACATCAAATAAATATTAATTTCTCGTAATATAAAATATACATAAAGTATGCATTTCTTAATATATTAAAAAAAGATGTCAAAACCTTTATTTAACAAAATCAACGCTGGTTCCAGAATTTTCACTATACTATAGTTAAACTATTATACAAAACAGATTTAAGTTTTAACTAATATTTACAAATAAAGATATAAAACATATTATATCACATCGATATTATAAAGTACATACAATCTTTGATCAATTTTATAAATATCTCGGCTCTAAGATAACATTCTTTAAACAGGTTTTACTAGGATTCGTTTGTGGAGTACTTATCTCATGTCAATAAAGCAATGATTAGAAAAATTAACTTATACTAACTAGTGGTCCTTGGGCCCTATGTAGATTATAAAATATTTTCAAACTCTCTACTAAATATAAATTTATTTATAATTTAAAGTCAATAAATTTGTACGTGTTTTCAGATTATTTAAAATATAAAAAATATTTATTATCAATGCAGTAAATATTAATTTTGTATTAACATATTATATTAACTAATTAAGTTATTTTTGCGATTCAACATGAATTAAAAATAGTAAAAAAGACCATTTTACATAATTTATCTCCAAGAAAATAAATTATACACAAAAATTCATTCTATATTAAAGTTTATTGAAGAGATATGAATTTTTATTCAGATGAAGCCAGAGTACGCGCCAGAAAAATTTTTAATCGACATATTTTCTAATCGTACTTTAACAATTGTAGGAAAAAATTAATAGCGTTAAATAAGGCTCAGATGAATGGATGTAATTAGATTATTCTGTTGATTGTCAAAAATATTATATTATTTATCAGAATTGGCAAAAAAAGAGATTACCAAATTTCGGAATACAATTTGTGAAGCAATTTTGAATAGAGCCATTTATATAATTTTTTAAACAGAGTATATATATTAAAAATACTGTTCAATTTTATTACTCAGTAGTATTTTTCAAATTAGTTCAATAATATCAAATGGAGTTCTATGTATTTTTCATATTAAAACTATTCGAATATTAATTTATTATTAAATATGTAATTAATTTCCGGTGAAAATGAGTCCTCTTTTGGATTTTCTATAACTGTATACGACTATATATATATATATATATATATATATATATATATATATATATGTAAGTGTAGCGATCATCTTCATGTATACAAGTGATGCCTTTAGATTATCTGCTATAATTGTTATTATTCTCTAAACTTATATGAATCACTCATGGTAACAATTTGTACATACAACAATCAATTATAACAGTTGTAAACATTTTCAAAAACAGAAACTAATAAAGTATATGAAATATATCATTATTGAACTGTAAATCATTTATTGCAATTATAAAATCAAAGTGATTTAATTCCTTATTTATTTTATATCTTTATACGTATAGAACGTTATAACCATAAAGTTTTAATTAACCGTAGACAAAGTTGTTAAATTTTTTAATTATTTAGTAAAAATTATGATTAAATAAACATTAATTAATCTGTAAAATACTAATTAGTTATACAATCTAAATTACTGAAGTGACATAACAGAAAGTATAAATAGTTATTAAAAGAGACGACAAAATAATATTATTACAAAAAGTTGTAAAGAAAGGAAAGTGTAATTATAATGCGAATAAATATTATAAAATGATAAAATTGACAGACGTTTTCTAAATTGTTAATGTTATTTATTATATTGTGATCAACACGAATGGTACTTACTTGAACACAAAAACTTACATTTAACAATACTTTTGGTACGTTGTTTTATGACAGTATTTCACAAATTGTTTGTTTTTAGTTGATTTTTGAGTAAAAATAAATTTGTGAAAATATTTATTACTTTTAAGATTATTTGTTAAATTCCAATCAATTTTTCTTACTCGAAATATTTTATACAAAAAAACAGCATTGATAAGTTATTTCGAATTTGTTATAAAACATGACTTACTAATTACCATTTCTAATGAAGATAGTGCAAACATATTTTTCATTATACAATATGATTATATTAAAAAGATATTATATTATATAGAATTATATTACAGTATGTGCATGTGTTACATGTATTTTTTAATTCTTCGAAACATTATTTATAGAGCATCAACTATTAAAAATCAGGAGTCTTACGAAAATTTATCATGTTATTATTTCTGAATATAATATGAATTATACGAATTGGAAATAGATAAACAGGTTTCTATTAGTTCGAAAAATATATGATTTATGTTATATATAAGCAACCGATATATGATGTATAAGAACGTGGCATGCGATTATTGCTTCTTCTGAACATTTTTAATTAATTAATTTATTACTGTCATAAAAAGCTTCACTTAAACTTTGTAGGGGGTTTAGTCAATTTATTCAATTTAAAAATGTCCAGTTATGTAATTACAAACAATATAATTAACTACTGGCTTTGAAAAATATTTAACGATGTTTTTATATAAATTATACTATTAATAATATGTATTTTCACACACACGCACACACACATATATATATATATATATATATATATATACATTCGTGTATGTATGTATTTATAGTATAAATAATCATCAGATATGTATTGCTACTCACTTAAAAATTAACCGGTATCATACAAGATATGTATATATTTATTTTCAGAATTAAATTTTGTAGCTGTTAACCCGATATCGGCCGATAATTGTTCTAAAAGACCGATAAATATAGTATTCCTCAATATTTAGGAAAAGTTTATTTTTTGTCATCATAATCATCAGTTTGAATTAGGTTAAGTTTAATACAATGTAATTTCGATAACGTTAATAAATATTAGTAATCCTTTTAAATAAGTGTTTTTATCAAAATAGTATCTATCAAAATTTGTACAAAGGAATATTTTGTTCGGTCAAAATGACCGCACCATGACCTTTCCCCTAAAATTTAGATTCGTGACCGATCCCGGGTTAAATAAATGAAAGCAAATATTAATTTCAGTTGTATATTATTACACTTTTATAATAGATTTTAAAATATCGAATAAATATTATTGATATCTTCGAATGCTGGAGGCATACATATGAGATAGTCAATTCTTCTTCTATAACTGGTTTTGACTTTTGTTACTTTCAAAGAATTTTTGAAAGTTCAAAATCTATCTGAAGATAAGGGAAGTCTAAGCTGGCTGTAGAAAAAATATAACATCCAGAATTCAAATAAAACATAACCTCCAGAATAGCAATAGATTGATAAACAACATAGTCACTATATAATTTTTTTTTAATTGTAATATTTTGATTATGTAATAAAATTTTTTTTCTCTACTATAAATATAGGGACTATTACATTATGATATGGTGACTGATTTTTGTGAATATCGCATTGATTTATAGATACCTATAAGTTTTTGTATATTTTAACACACTATGTGCGTTTTGATTATAATACTCTCTTTTTAAAATTTAGATGTAGAAAGTCTTTGATCCTCTTGATGCATTATCCTAGTAATCGTAGTCTTTTCGATTACCTGAATTTGTTTTTTCTATTATTAGTTTTGGATAGTGTGCTATTTTCTGATATTATAGAAATTAAGCAACTGTTATTTAAATTCTGCATGAAGATTGCACAAAGATTGCGCACGTGCCGTAAATAGAAATTCAAATGATCTATTAAAATGAAGAAAACTTAAACACGAATTAAAAAATATTATACAACGTTTAAATATTTTTATCAAACTTTAATTAAAATTTAATCAAATTATTAAAACAATTATTAACCTCAATTTAAATACTTGTAAACAGTATCTTTAGCTTTACAAAAGGATAATTAAAGGACATAAAATACATTTAGTCAAATATTCTTAAAGTAGAATCAATATGAAGTAAACAATTCACTTAATATAAGTATTTTTAAATATTTATGAACTGAAATAAAAAAGTTCAATACACATTTTAGATTAGATTAAATCTAAAGATGAGAATATTTTTATAACAAAAATGATAATTGATTAAGAATGATAATATATAAATAAGGAAAATTAATTAATATATAATAAAAAATTCAAATTATAAAAATATACAATTAATATTGAAATACCAAGCATGAAATGTTACAAATGTTGCTCTTGTACTTTACCTACAGATCTGCAAGCATCATTACATGCTAATATTTTACATATCTAATTCTATAACTGACAATATTTTTAATTAATGATCTACTGATAACTCCGCCTGCAATTGTGTAGTTGATTGAGTAGTTCGATGTAATTGTTACCGGTCCAAAGCCCGGATAAAGGTGAAAAGTTGAAAGGCAAGGTTAGTATCCTGCCTTCTGTAAAAGCAGAAGAATGCTCATATAAATCGCAAAATGCTGTCCGCGTTTGAAAAAATTAATTGGAAAAAGATTACCTGGACAATCGCCTAATAGATAGGTGATAATTGTCTATATTAATGAAGCAAATATTTTACTTAATTAAAGAAAGAAGTATAAGAAGTATTACAACATTTCATATTTACATTTCAATAATGTTTCCTGAAAAAGATAATATTGTAAAGAATATATTCACAAATTTTGCATATTTCTATTTCATGTACGACAGGTGCAGTAAATATATACAAATATATGTACCTTTATGTATATATATATATATATATATATATATATATATATATATATATATATATATATAATGTATGTAATATATAGATAAAAATGTAATCATCATCAAATATGCCTTAATTTAAAAGTGAAAAAAGTAAAAAATAACTTTTTAGATGAAAACAGTCATTTAGTGACTGTATTCAATGGCATGTGTTAGAAAATTAATAGTGCATAAATATTTACAAGCACTTGTATTAATTTATATCGTTTAAGGCAAATAATGTCATATTTTACACGGACAGTTGAAAAGAAAGCCAATATTAACCCGTTTGAATATTCATTATTCCTATCTCTTTCTTATAGTACATTATCGAATCGTAGAATAAAATCCACTACAGAGAAATTTATTACATGCTTGAATTAAATTTTTGATTTAGTATGGATACATGGAAAAATATTACCGATTATATATGAGTGTTTTCAAAGATGAAACGAGTGTAGGTATTTAACAAGACAAAAGAACACATGCCATCAAATTAGTTTTTGATTAATAGTTATTCGAGTTTCTGTAAGTAATTTTGTTGTCAATATTTAATGATAGTTAGATCGAGGGCGTTGGTTACTTCCGGTTATGAACAATTTTTTCTCAATCATAACAGAATATTATTAACTTGATTGTAAATTATATCTAGAAAGTTACACTTAAAACTGAAGATGGTATTTTTTATATTCATTACGCATACATAATTAGAAAATATTATATATAGAGAGAGAGAAAGAAGAAAAGAGAGGGAGAGAGAGAAAGTTATTAATTGAAAAATTATTTGATATTGATTATCGTATTTTAATAAATAAATAAGATAAATCGTAAATAAAAAATTCTATAAATAAATAATTTAATTATTGTTAAATTTGCCGATTTATATTTATTTAAACTTATTGGTATGTTTTTGAAATTAAATACAACAAAAATAACCAAATAAAAATTAGTTCATTTTGAATATTAATTAAACAGGTTATTGCATTTATATTGAAAGACTACGCATATATTAATGTGAATGTTTTTTTTTTATTGGTTGTAAACATTTTTGTAATCAGTGAGAGTTGTAAAATAACTATCAAAAATATTCATCACTTCAAAGAAGACCAACATAAAAATGTGTGTTCACAGTGTGGTAGCGGTTATATGACAAGTCATTAGACTGATTATATTTGACATGTAGAAAGTGAACAAATCATTCGAAAAAAATTGTCATATGATGAATAAAATTAACCTTTAATTTTTTTAAAGGGTTTTGTTCGAGGACGCGTTTCACTGAAAGAAAGTATAAAAAAGTTTATTATGCAGATAATTTTTTTTAATAAACTATTTTTTAAATTTTATTTTCATTCATAATTATAGTTATTAATACTGCAGATAAAATGACTTACATAAATTAATTTTCACTTCTTCAGTTAAGAATGATAATATTTATATTTAAATGCAGATAAGTAGCAAGTAAAATAATAAATAATTAATTATTGTACATCTTTAAATGTAAGTAGAACGTTTTGAATGATTTGTGAAATGCCTGTATGATTTGTGGTGGAGCGACAATTTATTTATAAAACATTATTTACTTATTACTTGTAAGAACCAAAAATTAATATTTGAATTCTTTATTTACATTTATTTGTATACTCGCTACTGCACATATTTTTTTATTTAAATATTTTTTTGCTTGTAATTATTTCTTCAAGTGAAAAATATAAATAACAATATAATTCTTATTCAACTGAATAAATTATTTAATTCTGACAAAATGTTGTAAATCTGTATGGCGAATTCTTTATTTAGAGTAGTTTACCCAACATTTCTTAATGCGAATTATTAACAAAGAATGCAGTTTAAGTTTATATCTGATATATATATATATATATATATATATATATATATATATATATATGTATATATTAAAAAGCAGTTAAAACATCATATAAGCTTCAGTAATTATTTATTTTAGAAAAATAAAATAATTTTTAAAAATTTAAACATTCATATTGTTTTTGATTCTTTTTAGTTTATATATTTATCTCAAGAAGTTTGAAATAAATCGTGCAAGACCTGAAATATTATTTATAGTGACTAATATATATGCATCTATATATATATATATATATATATATATATATTCCATTTTTCCAAATATGAGCAAAATTTACGGTTCTTTACTGAAACACCAAATTAACGGACGTAATATAATAATCAAAAAACAAGTTGTTACCGTATATGTAATAATTGTCAATTGATATTATACTATAAATAAAATCCGATTTATGAATAAATCATGGAATATACAATTTCAGTCAAATAGTATATAATTTGGTGAAGACGACCTAATGAAATATTACACAAAAAAATGATGGAAACGTTTATGAAATCCATACAAAGGTAATAATTTACCCAGCTCTTCAAACAGCCCACTAGTGATTTCAACGCGTGGTAAGACATATATGATTTATACGGTTCATTTAATAATTAAATATTCCAGTTTGTCGGAGATGTGACTTTAGTGTAAGCAATTCACAGGATAATCAAGGCATAAATCATAGTCTGCAGGACTATACGGAGGCATTTGATGCCCACGCATCGAGTCAAACCCTAACTGTCCACACAGAAAGATTGCTTTAGATACTCATTATAAATTATCATTCTTTGTCATTCATATATCTTGTCATATCTTCACACGTATAAGTATAAATCACATTTCAGTGTTCATCACTTTTGGGCTTGTGGTTTTTTAAATCTGAATTTGGAAGTATTTTTTTTCATTTATTTTAAATATTGATTTTTGGAAGCAATTTATAATTTAATTTTACTGTTTGACATGCACTAAACTATATATTTACATATATATATATATATATATATATATATATATATACATATTCAAAAATAAAGTATTAAATATTTTTTGTACTTTGAATAAAAGTATTGTACGATTTTAAAACCCGTTTTGTGTGTCTGACAAGCATTTATATAGATATTTTTGATACTTCTCTTAAACGTTATATTTAAAAGCATAATTTATTCATAATTTTTATTTTTATTTAGAGTTCTTAATCCGTATTGAACTAAAAGTTGGTTATTTAATGACTACAATGTTTCAAAATCATTTTTTCTATATTCGTAAGTTTTAGATGCGCCTTTACATCTGTTGAACTCATTTCTTTATATGTTTAAATTATATTTAATATTACGCATTTAATAAAAGTTTGTCTCTTCTCTTTTGCAGTTTACAATTTATGTTCAGATTTGTGAGAATTTTTTTAATCAAATAGTTTATTATCACTAAGAATATTTTTAATAAATCATCTTTAATTTTATTTACTTAATTTAAATATTATTTGATTTGAAAATTAACTTCTTTTAACATTTTACAATAAAATCCTGTCCCTGTAGTTAAATTCACTTTCATAAATGATTTTTTCTTTCATTTCACATACTTAAACTTCTCGAATCAAAAATTTCCAAAAAGTAATTATTCATTATTTTTTATTCTTGTTTATGCACATTTTGATAAAAATACCATCAACTTCAAGATGTCAAGATACAGAATATTTTTTGGTGCTTTATTACTCTAATAAAAATCTTTTTTCTATTATAGTATTCTAAGGATGCCCAATTATTGAAATTATTTTTTGATTGAAAAAAGGTTGGGGTTTGTGTGGAAAGAATAAGTCTTCATTTTTTTAACAGACCTACAAATGTTACAATATTAATGAGTTTTAATATTCATTTCAAAGTAACTACACAAAATATTTATTGCTGAAGAATTTTTTTAGACTAATTTAGTTTATATTTTGAACTTTTATTAATTCTTTGTATATATTTAAGAAATCCTGTTTCTACAGTTTCTTGTTCTATAATTTCTTCAGTTCATGATCTACAGTTTCTTTATCTAAATGTTTCTCAGTCAAACAAAATTGAAAATTATGTAAGATAAAAACCCTTGTAAATATAATTAGATATTAGTGTCCTAACTTAGTGTGTCAATATGCAAATAAAATGTTTTTAAAATTAGTCAATTTACTAAAAAAATTATAACCGAGAAATATTAAAATTTTTGCTGAAAAGAATTAAATGAATTTTTTAAAAGAATATTTATCTTCGTAGTCAGTTAAATATAAATTATGCTAAAAGTTATTATAAAATTAATATAAACTTATATATTGATAACTGGATTTGATTTACTTTTTTAAAAGTAGAATATAAAAGTATTATCCAATAGTAAATGAATAATCCACATACATTATAAAACTTATATTTATATAAACTCAGTGAACATATGTTTCTGTTTTGTAATTATATTTATTTTAAAAAGTGATTCCAGTTAAAATATTTATTTTAAAAAGACAACAAAACGAATGTATAATTAATTTAGATCAGTTTGTGGATGTACATTTTATGTGTAAATACTTAATTAACAAAAAAATAAAATGTTTAAAAAATATATAAATTTAGATTTAAACATAATGATTTCAGTTAGTTTGTTGTATTAACAATTGTTGTAATATTTACATATTTTAAATTCAGTTTTATATTAATTATGCACGTTACTGAATGATTGATTGGTGTTTATTATAAGATTAATATGATAAATAATTGACATTTAATAAAATGTCGCCAGTAATAAATAATATTAACATACACGTACTTCTTCATGCATAAAACACAGTTTCGTTTCTAGTAGAGATTTACTTAATTTTATGTATTGTAACGAATGTAAATAAATATGGTAAACACTTCATGCTACACATAATTCTAATCTCCTTATATTTAATTATACTTCCGCATATTTACATGGAAACTTATTTACGTACGTGTAATTTATACACTTGCATACCAAAGTACTTATTATTGACGACATTCAATCTATTATATGTCTTATCTTCTGGAAAGATTTGAACCCATAACCTTCATTACGCGAGGTCGTGACCGCAGCGCCCGCGTGCCGCCGGTCGGCAGCCGCTGCCCCCTGTAGCGAAGCCAGCCTCGCCGCCGCTGTACATACAAGCACGACGTGTATGTAGTGACCTTTTGGTCACTCTACGCTTGATGTGTTGAAATTGTTATATATTGGTATGTTATTCTCTACTTGTTCGCATTGTCAGTGGATGAACTAATGGATGATTAATGGTTACTGTTTTATCAATTCGATGGCGGAACATATGTAGCGAATATTTCATTCATTTGGTTGCGGGTGCACGATGACATAATTCATTCTCGTTCATTAGATATTAAGTACACTAATTTATTACGGGTATAATTCATAATATGTTTGAGACGAAATCAGCCATATTTTATAAGAAATATCTTAATATCTTCTTAAATATATTCTATAGAAGATCGTTTCATATTCAATTAGCATTTTGATAAGTTAACGAACACGTTTAGTAAACTTTTTCAGGCTGTTCTTTTAATATATCTTGGTATTTCAATCACTAATTAAAAAGTGTTATATTTTATTAACAAACATCGAAGTGCAGAAACCAAAATTTAGGATAATCTTAGAGTTTTCGTTTTAATATTAAATTAAAAATATTTTTTTTTAAATATCCAAGTTATCATTCATTCCTAAAAGCTTTCATGACAGTAGGCATTATTAGAAATTTCAAATAAATGTATTGAATTTATTTACAATAAAATAATAGATCATTTATTTAAGTAAATTATTGAAAAATATGTTTAGAAGTTTAATATTGTTAGTATGACAGTTTCATATTCTAATATATTTTTAAATTAGGTTACTTGCAAGAAAATATAAAGTAATGAATGATTCATTAAATATTAAATTAAATAAATAATACTTTATATTTTAAGTGAAATTATTATCTTATAATGAAGCTTAAAAGTATTTCTCAGCATCCTAAAAATACAATCTTATGTACACAAGTTCTTCTTTATTCGCATTTGTAAACTCCACAGATTTTTTTTAATTGATTAAATCTATTTTATGTGTTAATATTTTTATATTTTGATTAATATTTAAATACTTTATTATATTACAAGTAAATGTTACAAATTACTAACACTAAAAAAATTATAATAAAATGAAATAGGTTAATAATTATTAAATATACAGATTTAAAGTATACAAAAATGTTTTAACTTGAAGTGTCTAGTGAACAATTCTTCTTTATGCAACATTATTACTCGACATAATATGTAAATATCTCTAGTTTCTTTCGGTTTCTCTTTGAAGTAATTGATTATGTTCACTTTTGTTTAGAATATCTTTTTTCTTCTCATATTATTTCCTCTATTTTATGTTGCTTCAAGCCGCCAGATCGTTGTAAGCCTATTTTATTATGATAATATTACAAACTGTCTGAATTACTTTAAATTTACAAAAACAAGATATCTAGTAACTGCGATTCAACATACGGTTTTCCAAAGATAACATATTTGCTTCACATGTGTTAAAGATATTATAATTGATTTATTATAATTGTTAATTGGACTGTATTTTTATTCGTCTTTATAATATACTGGATGTCTGTTACTCGTTATGTATTTATATTTGTATTTATTTGAATCTTTAAAAATGATTTTTTTAATGGAAATGCTATATTTTTTAATATAACATTAAAACCATTTTATTTAAAATTAACATAATATTTATATATATATATATATATATATATATATATATGTATAATTTTTCAACTTTGTTTTAATCCATAGAAATTAAATTTTCATGTTTAAAAATCTGAAGATATTGAAAGTTAAAATGTATTGTTTAATGGTACTTATTACAGATTTTATTTTCCTTTTACTAATAATTTATGTATATATTGGAAAGAAAGTTTTTTCAAGATGTTTACAGAAATCATAAAGAATTGAATCGGTTTGAATTTCATATAAAAATATTTGAGCAAAATGCATGCATCATTAGTTTGATTATTAAAATTTAATTAAAGAAACCATATATGCTTTGTTGAATGTGAATTATATGAAATTTCTTAATTATTTGATTTTTCCTCATTGCTATTAATTAATCAATCGTATTTGTATAATTATTAATTTTTGGATGATCAATGAGGATGAAAATTTTATTTTTTAAGAAAGTTGAATAAAAATCTTTTACTTTCGAGTTTATTAATGATTTATTTTATCAGAATGTAAATTATATATGTTTGTCTAGAAATCTTTTAGTAAAATTAAGATGCTATAAAGATAGTGATTTATTTAGAAATAGTAGTTGAAAGAAAGAAGGTACTGTTATTCTCGATCGCTTCGTTCTCTTTAGTCGGTGATGTACGGTTTGCGCAATAGAAAATGATTCAGTTTGACTAATATTCTTGACACGTTTGTTACTGTTAGCCTTCGGCCACCCAAATTATATTTTTCATGCACAATTTATTAAATTCCTCGCGCAAAAAACCGTCGATACATCTGTTAAGATCTTTCAAATTCAAATCATGTCACTCAAATTACATAATCCAAATGTATGGACCACACACACATTTATGATCTGAGTTTTTACGTGACACGCATTGTTGATCATCTTTTGCTCGACGGAGAATAATCAAGCATTATAAGTGGCTGACCGCGAAAGACTAATTTGTTAGCATCTAAAATATTTATGTGAATAATAAATCAGTGTGGATAACTTTTAACCGACTGTTATCGATGAGCGTTGATTTGAGTGGCACATCTCGTGCCCGAGGGTTGATCGCAGCGTGCCGCGGTCTTCAATCGGTCATTCCAGTGACGTACGTACATTGCCGACCGAATCGTGAACGCCTGAGGGAGAGGCCTGACACGTACAACATATTGTTATATGCGACGGTGTACATTCACATGAATGTTATCGGACAGACACGAGAACTGTGTACTTAATTATTTTTTCATGTCTTTCTTTTCACTCGCAAAACAATGTACACATACGTAGATATATATATATATATATATATATATATATATATATATATATGTATATATATATATATATATATATATATATATATATATATATATATATATATATATCATATTAACCCTTTAAAGTTCCATCTTTGGATAAGGATCTCTTCTAACGATTCTCATTTTCACACACTTCTATTTCATTTAATAATGTCTTTATTCTATTTAGTTTTTAGTTTTAATTCTTAAAATATAATTAAATACCTTATTATTTCATCAAAAAATAAGTTAACCACAAATTAGATGAAATGAAGAATATATATATTGACAAATATATGAATGTTTTTTTAAATATTTAATTGAATCATTAATTTAGATCTCATTAATAAAATTTGTTAGAAATTTGAAACTCATCATTTTTATATATTCCTCTAATATTCATTAGAATACTTTTTATTTTAACTTTATTTTAAAGTTAAATGAATATAAGTATGAATAATTCCAGAAACTGAACAGAGTCACGAGTTACCTTGATCGAGAAATATCGATTCAGTGTTCGTATTCGAAAAAAACTTATTTACTATCGAATATTAATTTTATCCTTCATTAACTAACGTGTTTGTTCCTACAACAAAAAATGTATGAAAGTTGATATCTTGATTCAATAGTTTTTCAATAATAAAATCGTGTTTCTTAAATGTTAATACTTATATAATACTGTGAATTAATTGATAATTAATTTGAAAAAAAAATAATTGAAATGTTTTTAATGAACTTTATAAACGATATACTCGACGTTTTATTTTATTGTACTTATGTTATATCACTTTTATAATTGACAACTATTGTATTTCTTTTCATAAAAAACACAGTCATAATAAACTATTCTATGTACCATGTAAATAAATGCAAATCACAGCACATTATCAGATCGTTTATCTGGGTTTGCCAAGTAAATTAATATCATAAATAGTTTTTTTATATGTATAAAAATCACGGATATTTAAAATTATTCAGTGTTTACAAAGTGATGTTAATGTTATTCATAATTGTTTATTAGTGGCTTTACAGATACTTTATATGTAATATTTTTCTTTTGCTGATCAATTAAAAATGATTTTATTGTAATACAAACCATACTTATAAAATATAAAATTGGTTTCTTCATTATTTGTCTATAAACTTTATTTAACTTGCATAAATTTTATTTATTTTTATAATAGAACTGAAAATTATTTTCAAAAAAAAACAGATGTATGATTTTAGCTTTGATTCAAATTCATTGAAAACTAGACAGTCAACTTAGTAAAATGTTGATTTTTTATAATTGAGATAAAATACTTGGGCTGTATTATTGTCTATTTCCTTTTTTTAAATATGATTTTTTAATAAAGTTAATAAGTTATCTTGTGTAATAGTGTATAATGGTTTTTAGTTTTGCGAGCACTGGTGCTCACGATTATCTTTCCTAAAATAATCTGATTGTTTTTTCGGTGAAAAATTATTGTTAAAGGTTGGAAAAATTAATTGTGGCTCACTGACGGCATTGCTTCTCGGTGCTCAATTAAAACAGTTTCTTAGTTCCTATCAAAACAATTTTACTGGCCTATATGACTTTTAATGCTCAAAAATCTATTTATTTCATTTTGAATTTGAATGTGAAAAAGTTCTGAATTTTTCATATTAATTTATTTTTATTTATATTAAAAACTATTAAATATAGAAACTAAAAATGAAAGCATTAGAAATCATGAACTAATAGAAAATGTATAATACAAATTTATTAGAAACCTATTTTTAAACAGCAAATTGGTACAATTGACGTATTTTTATTTCTGTGCACATAATCAAAAATTAAAATATGTTAAACGTTTAGGACTTAGTAAATAGAAAAGATTAGGCTGAATACAATTTTATGTGATATAAAAGTGAAATAGTTATTTCCTAAATTTATCTAATTTTTCCATAATTTATATTTAAGTACGAGCACATTGAACAAATATATAATTTTTTTGTACAAGTGATCTATGAAATTGCAGAAGAATTAGAAATGAAAAATAGTGTGATACTTGTATAGAAAGATTTGAGTAAATCAACCTTGGTATGATTAAAAGTGTAAAAATTTAATAAAAACCTATTCGGAAATTTTTTTAAAAAAAATCTAACTAATACGACGCTAGGATAAGTTATTTGGAAACAAAAAAAAAATACAAAAATAGAATAGACTTGTAATGAATATTTAAGTGTTTAAAATGTATTATTAAATAAAATAGTCAGCAATTAAATAATTATTTATTTTATTCGACTATTATGTAAGTGTTTATATATAAGAATTTGACCTAGGATAAACATTAAATAAAGAGCATTTGTATATTAAATCTATTTCTATCTGTATATATATATATATATATATATATATATATATATATATATATGTAATCATATATTATATAAAAACCAAATTCCTGTAATGAATATTTTATTTTATTGGAAATACAGTACTTTAATTACTCAGATCGAGTAAGAAAATATGTGACTTGAAGACATCATTAATCTTCTACAAATGAATTCTTGTTTTGCTTCACAGACTACAAAAATGTTCAATAAATGTTTATTGATTATTGCTTATACGCATTTTGATTGCAGTACCATTATCTTTAGAGTTTTAAGTTTGAATTTATCCACAGTACAAGAATTGTATTATGACATCTCTAAGCTTTTAAAATCACAACGATTCATCGACATATTGATTGTTGTCCTATACGCAAATGTCTGACTAATAGTCACGATATATTTTTATACAGATACATATTTTATACAAAATTTAAATCTAATTAAACAACAGGATTTTGAATATTAAACTCTTTATGACAAATGTACTATCTGTCTAGATAATATCTAAAATATTTCAATAAGTGCTGTCATCATTGTCCCCTGATACAATCTCAAACAACAATCAAGTAACAAAATAATAATCTCAAAATTTTATGATACGTAAAGCGCTAACATAGCGAGCACAATTTAATACTTCATTAGTTGACAGTTAAATGAATAACTTATTTTATATACATTGTTGAATTATAATCCTAATTATAAACTATAATTTAAAAAGATACGAAATTAAAGCTCTTATTTTATTTGAATATCAGTTTATATTTTTTGTAGTATATTTTTCTTTGGTATTTCTTCTTCTTTTGTATAATATATATATATATATATATATATATATATGTATATATATACATATATGTGTGTATATATATATATATATATACATATATATATATATATATATATATATATTGGGTGTCTAAATTAATTCGGTGCTTTTAAATTAAATAAATAGTGTGCCAAACTTAACATTTAAAAGCACTATATATCTTGACCAAGCAGTTGGCACAACATCAGAAAACAGTAGAAAATAATTTTTTCAACCCTGGGAAAAGTTGTTTTGATGCATAAAACATTCAATAAATAGTTTCAAAGGGTTCTGGGTCATAATTTTGATCTTTCCGATCCAGAAAATTGTTATTGTGCATTTGGTGGAACATTAAGAGTGTGAAGTATTATTAATTCCTTGAACCTTGTCAAACTTTAAATTCAGAGCGTTATCAACAATATCTCATTCATTGGCGAATTAAAAATAAAAGACTCATTCACTGGGATAGTAACTAGACAAGTCATAACAGCACGACAATGCACGGACGCACGTCGCGAATGGGACCAAAGATATTTTGTTCATTAGGCTGTTAAATTCTCTCTCATGCGGTCTATTTACTGCAGTTTGCCTCATCAATTTATCATCTATTCTTGTTACTCCAACATCATCAGGTGATACACATTTTAAAATATTCGATGAGGTTCGAAAATGCATTAACAACTTCATTAACTCAGTCATCTTTTTTCGACAAGGGATTCGTCAATTACTCAACAGATGGATCAAAGTTATACAAAATAATGGCCCATATTTTTAAGAATTGAAATGTATTCCATTTTTCCGTAAATAAACATTATTTTTTATAAAAAAGGCATCGACATAATTTCTGAATCTAATATATATATATATATATGTGTGTGTATGTGTATGTATATATATATACATATATATATAAACAAAAGTTAAATATTTTCGTCGAGTTATTTGATTATTAAGAATTAGAATCTTTCGAATTGGAATTCGATTATTCTGCTTGATCCAACGGTAGGTCTAGTCTCTGACCAGCTCGGCGAAGTCTTCACATTCTAGACAATAGCGCGCACTTTATGACCAACTACTGTTCCGCCTAGATAGTATTTTATATCTTTGCTTTCTGAGTGTCGTAATATTTCGTGCTTGGGGCAGAGATATGACCACATTATTCCGCCTTATCTGACACCGATAATACATCCATATGTATCTGCGATATATATATATATATATATATATATATATATATATATATAAATAAATTTCTAAATGAACCCGCATGCTTTAAATTTCTACACACATACTAATTGCGTATATATAAGTACATTGCTTTATATATACATACATATATATATATATATATATATACATATATATATATATATATATATACATATATATATATATATATATATATATATATATGTATATATATATATATATATAATTTAGTATACTTTTAAAGGGATTATTTCAACTCTTAGAAGTATTATTACAAGAACTATATAAAAAAAAGTGATAAAATTATTCAAATCCATAATCTGTTTATTAGTGTTTAAATGAATAATAAAGATCTTTTATATAATCTATAAATAAAAAACTATCTTTTAGATCATTAAAAATTCTGCGGTATTTTATGTAAATTTCATCTTGACGTCTTACTGTACAAGCCTGAAAAAATCGAGCTTTTACTTTTAGTCAAGGTTCTATTGATATTTCTGACATTTAATTTGATCACAATACATCTTTGCTCGAATAATATTGAAATGATTGGAAAGTAATTCGGTTGAATGTGTTGCACGCCTGTTACGTTTCAAAATTGTGTTCGTTCCTGTCATTAATATTTTAATGTTTCCTGTTGTAATCATTCATTACATTTGTACTGTATTTGAAATATGTTTATTTATCGAACTCTTCCTCTGTGTAGTCAATTAAAATAAACTGATTAGGAAATTATTACTCGTGGCAAAAAAATTAGTTAATATCCTTTAAGAAGTATTTATGTCTCGATTGAATGCATAGAAACGTCAATAAATATTTTTTTCAAGATTGAAAATAATTATTTTCAATTACCATAAACTGTAATCAGTCGACTGGTTTGTTTTTTGTGATTGTCATTTCGAAATTGATTTTACATTTAATTGATCTTTTTAATCGTTGAGTATATTTTTGAGATGAGAGTAAGTGAGTAATTTAAAATGACGATGTGTATATATAATTAGTGAAATCGAACCAGTGATTATTATTGACGATTTTTTTAAATAAGTAAACCTTGTTCAAATGCTAAAGGAAATTATTGAGAAAGTAATAAAATATTGCATATCATGTAAACATTCATTTATCATTTATATGTATATATATATATATATATATATATATATATATATATATATATATATATATATATCCACACACACACACACACACATATATATATATATATATATATCCACACACACACATATATATATATATATATATATATATGTAATTTTAGTTTAAGATATTTATATTTATATTTAAATTACAGTATTATATTATTATATTTTCTTAAATTTTGATTGATATTGGATTAAAAGTATAATATTTACCGTTGAAATATATACTTACAATATTTGTATTTTCTGAAGAAACATGATGAAATATTAAGAAATGTAATTTAACAAACAATTATTTCATAAGATATTAGGTAAGTAGAAAAATAATTGCGGTTTATATCCTTGAAACTCATATCTATTTTCTTTTCTTTGATTTTTTTAGTTGTTTTAAGTGGTCCAGAACTGTTAGATGACTAACACCTAACTTTTGTGCAAGCTCACGATATGTTGTGCGTGGTTCTGATTCAACTAACGCCTTCGGTTGGTCTTTATGAACTGAAGAAGGCCATTCGCGACTTTTTTCAAATTTTTGGTACCATCATTGCAGCATACCTTCTTTAATAGTACCCAAAACAAAAACATCGTTTAGTTTACAAGCAGTTTCTGCTGCTTTACCACCCATTTTGAACTAATACATCAAATTTGCTTCCTTTCCATTTTTAATTCAATAGCCCAATTTGTAAGAGAAGAATTAATAACAAAACCAAAGTCGATCTTACCAAAATACCCAATATGCACATTAAAATGATATTAATATGAACACGATGAAATAAGACTTTCATTAAAAAAATAAAGTTAAATTTCAGAAAATAAATCCTTCAGCAATTTTGAATCCTTCGGTTTTTGAATCCAAATTTTTGAGTTCTAGTTTACCACGACTGATTTCGACTTGTATTCATTTGTAGACATTGTATTCAAGAAGTCGGTATTAAATTTCGTACTTGATATTAAGAGCATGAATAAAATCATCAATAACAGTTCAAATCGAGGTAAAACGATATTAATAAAAATTGACTGACCCATCCTGGATGTTTAGATTTCTAAACTTATTTCAACTTTGCTCTAAAATCTTGAAAAAAGGGTCTATGTTTATTTTTCTCTATTTTCTCTCCTTTTTGTATTATTTCTGTATAATTTTTTTTTTGTTTTAAATATTCACAAATTTTTATTTTTATGCTAGTAAATTATAATTGTAGCTGAATAGTCTGTTCTGTTTTGAATTATATCTTGCAGAGCTCTGTTATAAAACTAATTTTTATTTAAATTTATTTTTAAATATTAAATTCAGCATTAAAATATTCATTTATAAAAAAAAAGTTAAAAAAGTAACTGAAAATGCCATTTTGTGTGAAATTGTTTTTTGTTGTATTTATATGTCAATATTTAAGAAAGGGTTAGAAGTTTCAAGTAAATAGTTAATAGATTAAATTCTTAAAATATTATTTAATTTATTTTAAATAATTTTATATTAGAAAATAGAAATATATAAAATATTCTTGTTATTCTTTAAACAAAAGCGTTTTAGTGTTGAGCTTAAAATATATCCACTTAATAAAGTATTTTAAATGAAAATTAAGAAATCATTATATAATAAACATATAAACTAACAATAACAGATTTAAAATAAATGAGAAAAAAAAACGTTTTAAAATTCAAAATTGTTAATAAATTTTCTTTTAAAATAAAATTACAAATATAGGTGATTCAACTTAGACTTCCACATGAAAGTAATAAAAAAACTCAAAAATTAAAAAAAATGTTATCTATTTAATTTTTTAGTTCAGTTTTAATTTAGTATTGAATTGAACTAAAATACTAAATAAAAAATAACAAGACTTTTCTTAATGTTCCTTTTTAATACTTCCCTGTGAAAGACTAAATTGAATCATTCTATAGTTCAAAATTCGGGTTTTTGCAGTAAATTCTCTTTTAATATAATACACAGATCATCTGTATTAGCTTATGTGCTTAATGGAACGAGTTTGCCAAAAAATGTTTCATATGGTCTTCTATTAGAATGTTTTCAAATACATGTTTCAAATTATTAGATATGAAGAAATTAAAAAAATATTATAAAATCTATTTTTTGTAATTCATTTTAAAAATAATTAAATTACACCATCTTATAGTTATTGTGAAATGTGTGTAATTTCCTTTTTTATAATATACATCATTTAAAATTAGAAGAGAATTAACCTTCAAGATTTTTTATTTTAATCTTTGATTATACGTCTTTGTTAAAAATGGTTTGATACTAATTTAATTGAGGTAGATTACAATACATTGAGTCATAAATGGCAAGTAAGTCATCAGATCCTTTATAATTTTCATCCTCAGGTCATCAAAACATTTTATTATATCTGAGCTGTGCTAAATTAAGAGAATGATCTCATTTTTTTTTTTTGTACTAAATATTCATATTCTCTTTTTATTAAAAATAGTTAAACATTTTTATATTTATTATATAAAAAATATGTTTACTTTATATAAATGTAATTCATTACTTAAATTTTGAACGTACTTTTTTCCTCTCTTTAATGCGTCATATTAACAAGACTACCATCTCCAACATTTTATAAATACTGATTTTGACAGTATTGAAAAACAACTTAAATAAAAAGAATATAAATAAACGTATATAGAACCAAATATTTAATAGACTAGCATAAATTTGCATACACATACATATTATACAAAACAATGTCCACCTTAACGTCAATCACACGATCGGTCAATTGGCATGCTTTTGTATCGTTTGAGCAGCAGTCATGATACAACCATCTACATATAATCAACTCGCCAGTGGCCTGTCACACGGCCTACAGCTCTTCGGTTCGTATCTCTGTCAAGATGTCAAGATATTGTATACATTTTGTGTTCGCATTCGACATTTGCAAACGATCATTGGTATCATCATTATTGTTCGATTTATTTCTTGCTTATATCTTTTTGTTTCTTATTCTATTCGTTATCTGATATATATATATATATATATATATATATATATATATATATAAAAATGTATGTGTGTAATGTTTGTAAAATAAATCGTACAGTACAATATGACATTCTAATTAAAATTCTACACTTTTATCAATGCAAGTGTAATTTAATATTCAAAAAAGCAATGTTAGTGATGTTAGCAACAGAAACATCACTGTATGAGTACAGAATGTTAACATATAATGCTAATGGTTAGTAATACATTCTGAATTACATTCCAAGCTGTTTTGCGCTTGTATATTTTCATAATTTATAGTTTTATGTTTGTTTTTGTTCCAAGTACATGCGATAAATATTTTCATTTACTACTTCAAAGAATTATGAAACTATTATAGCTAAATAACGGCCGCTTTCATGTCGATCTTACTGTTGTTCAAAACTTACAATTAATTTTATAAAATATTCCGCCTAAAAATTTTTCTTAAAGGAAAATTCATAAATAATTTATATGAATTTGTTCTGCATTAACATTATTATTATTATTAAATTTATTTGTATATAAAAGCAATCAATATTGTTGAAATATTATTTTATATAAAAACGTTTTTGTAGTTTTTGACTTAATCAATAAACAGCGAACAGGAAATATTTTCACATTTTTAAAATGTATAGTGAAACAAATTATTTTTCCTTTCTATAGAGAGTTTTAATATTATTGAATACTGCTTGCATTTAGTATAAAATTTATCAACACTAAAACAGATTTTTTTTAGTATATAAATAAATATGCTTTAATATATATATATATATATATATATATATATATATATATATATATATATACAAATTAAATTAAATTACATCATAACCTAGGCTAAATAGAATTTAAAACACTAAACATTAAATATGTGAAAAAGGGAATATTAAAGGGGATAATTGTAGTAATTGTCCGTTGTTCAAAAAAAAATAATGCACATAAATTTGTGTTATAAATTGTTTTTATGCATATATATATATATATATATATATATATATATATATATATATTGGAGCATTTCTATCAGGCCAGAAATAGTGTTAGAATTCTTTGAGTAATAATTTTTTTGAGTTAGATCTTCAATACTTTTAAATTCTTTGAAGATATGAAACCTTTTTTCTTTTAGTTTGAATATCAGGAAGAGAATATTACATAACATAATGTTTATTTAATGCAAATAGTACAATCTCACAATATCCAAACAGTAATTGTAGCAAGAAAGCAGCTGTCTGTGACTAACTCTGTCATGCTATAGAAACTATCGAATATTTTCATGCAGATATTGTCAATTTCTTCTAACTTTATCTCTTAGTTGAAAACAAGTAATAAAAAATGATACTATTCATTTAATTGTTAATATAATTTCATGATAAACAATTATTAACACAATGAGTCTTAGATATTTTTAATCAATCAAATTCGTTTAAAATAAATTAATTTTTTAAATATTATAAGATAAATAATACAGTTCTTTGACATTTTATTTAATGATTTTATTTGAATAATTTTTAGATAGTATATATATATATATTCATGTATGTATGCACGTATGTATGTATAAATTATTTTTTACAAAATATTCTATAAATTTGCATAGAAATCTATGGAAACAAAATTAACAATGTGGCAATGTAAACATTTGATTTCGATTTTTCACAAAGTATTTTAAAAGTAGTGATGCATTTATTGCACATAGTCCTGTTAGTTCTCGTCCTTTTGTGTCATCCAAATGTAAGTTTTCTTCTACTAGTTTTGGTATGAGTGCGATGATCATGTAGATGTTGAAGACTAATTTTAAAATCAATTTATGTAATATTTACATCTGTTTTATAGGGTGTGCTTTACACAGAACATAAATCGATGTTAAAAATAATCTTCAACATCTAAATAACCTTCAAAATGTTCATAAGAATGGAAATTGTGCCAAAAATAGTAGTTGAGAGCAAATAATTATCTAATCCATAAAAACGAGAATCGACAGTAGAATGTATTAAAGAAATCACAGGTATAAAAATATATCATTATAATTACATATATTGTACCATCATTATTTTGTATGTTTGTGTGTGTGTTATTTTTTTTCTTTAACACGGTTTATGATTCATGAATATTAATAGTTATGTTTTAGTAAATGGAGTTTTAAATTGTAAATCATTATGGCAGTGTCATCTTATATATAAAATTCAAATTAATAACTTTCAAAGCTTTCCAGTTATATATATATATATATATATATATATATATATATATATATAATAATAAGCATTTTTTCTTGAATATGTTGAAAAGATACAAGACATTTGATTATCGTTTTAAGTTGGGAATACTTTTTTTAAGTTTACTGTTTAAGAAGGATTTAAAGAAATTTACTTATGTTTCATTAAAGAGATAATGAGTGTTAAGTTTATAGTATAATCTTAAAATGTTCTTCCTGTAATATAAACCTAATAACCTAAGCAAAATATATTCCTATAATATAAACAGTAGTTTCAATTCGATGTTTTAAAAATTAACTAACTCTTTCAAACATTTCTGCTAATCGTCCAATGATCTTCAATATAAGATTTATACTTTATTGAACCGTCAGATACCATATTTGTGAATTGCGATTCTGATTCTGTATAAAATTTATAAACCACTTATTAGACAGTTATATATATATATATATATATATATATATATATATATATATATATATATATATATATATATATGTATTTATGTATGTATGTATGAATAGGTATATACATGAAAAAAGTATATTTAATGAGGAAATTACGCTATTTAAAGTTTTCCTTATTTGAATTATTTCACAGTTCTGTCAGATAGAAGGTTATGAAAGTTTTGATACAGTCTTATTTTTAATTAAAAGTGTAACTTTATTTTTACATGAAACTCATTGAACACGACTGATATAACACAATTTGTTTTATTTTATCATCAGTTCCGTTAACATTTACCGTGTTAAAACATTATTGAGTTCTAATTTGTTATGGATATTCATTATTGATATTATAACAAAATATTTTCTTAACAGAACTGTTACTCAGAATAAACTCATCAACCCTCAAATACAAAAGAACTATTGGTTGAATGAAAATCAATCAATTCGTAACGAGTTCGTAACCTTACTGTTATAATTTGCATCAATCGAATGTTGATAACCGTAACAAACCTGATTCACTTCGCTGTGATTAAAATTATTTTATTTTATAGATTAATTCAATGATAATATACTGTAATGAAACTCATTATATATGTATATAAATATTTATCCATATATATATATATATATATATATATATATATATACATATATATATATATAAAGAGAGAGAAAATATTTATTTACAATATTTTTGTGAGATTATTTTACAACTACGTGTTTCTACTTCATAAAAACTATTTTTTAAAGAAAATCTATGAAAATGAGTTGTTACATTGAATAAATAATCAGTATCATAAAAATTTCACATATTTTTTATAAAAATAATTTTTTGAACTATTTGTATAACAATTATTTTTTATTTAAATACTGTTAATTAATAAAAAATATACAAAAATAAGTTTGAAAATAAAATCAAAACATGTGACACAAAATATAATTCTATTAGAAAAATATAATAGTACTTTTTAACATTCTGTTTATTTACTTTCTTACATAAATCTTAAACAGTTTTTCCCATAATTTATTTTACCGTTCTCTTTATTTTCATTTAATAATTTTTTTTATTTTTGTTCAGTGATCGTGTTTTTCATTAAGTATCACTTCCATAAATAAAAACATAAATATACTGATTGCAATTTATTTAAAAAAAATAAATGTGCCACTTAATATTTAAATATTATATATATATATATATATATATATATATATATATATATATAGTAATAACTAATTAATTTATTAGCACTTACTTTTGAATTATTTATTAAAACTACAGTTCTACAGTTATAACAAATATTTATATCTGTGTATTCTCATAGCAGAATGTTTTAATTCTTATCAATTAATTAATGCCTCTACAGAAAGTAGTCTTCCTAATCCGCTTGAATGCTCTGGTAATGAATAATTTGTAATATTGTGTATATATATATATATATACACACACATATATATATATATATATATATATATATATATATATATATATATATATATATCTTCCAACGCAGTAGAAACTCGTTGATCCGTAAAAGCATTAAAGACATGTTTGATGGGAAGTTGATTATGAGAATAAGATGACACACTTGTACATTAATGTTAAACTACAGTTTACATATGTGAAAAATGTTCAATACTTTTTTATGCCACATGATGAACGGATGCAAGACAGGTCTGTAAGAGGAAATAGTATCTGAATACCTGGCCGTTCAGTTGCATTAAATTGCAAATAAAGTGGAAATATGAAAGTGTACACGGGATGTAATGAGCCTTATGCAACGTTACATGGAATAATTCTTGTTTATAATTCAATTAAAAATATTTTCATGGTGTTTTAACGCCGAATTGACATTATATACATCATTTGTTTGTTTATGTGTATTAACTGAAGAATGACTTTCACCAAACTGATATTAGTTACATATATTTGAGAAAAAGTAGGCTGCATATTTACGGTAATTTGAAACAAAAAAAATTTGTAATGTACATTTGAGATTATATCTTTAAGAAGCAAGTTTTCTCATATATTTTTTCAAAAATAAACTTTAATTGATACTTTTTAAAGCTACTTTAATAAATACTCGGAAAGAAAGTAATTTTGTTTATATTATTATATCAAATAAATTTATGTTCAAGTATTTAAATCCAAAATATAAATAAATCATATTAAATGTTACTAAAATAATATATCACAATCCAAAGCGTTATAAGGCTTTTTATATTTTTATTTTATTGAAAATAACACTTTTTATAGACTGAATTCATTTTTATTTCTTATGAAAAAATCTCTCCTTTATAATTCTTAAGAAAATGAAAGTAAACAAATATTTTTATATCTTAGATATAATAGAATAATATAATTACACTTTCAGTGTATTTTTAGTTAATTCTTCTCATGATCTCCATTATATTTTTCTATTTTCTATGGAGATCAGAAACTAAAATGATACAAATAGTATCAAAACAATTCATCAACGAGATTCACAAGCATTAAAACATAATAATAATTTTATTTTTAAATATTTTTTCATTTTTTCTTCGAATAATAGTAATCCTATTACCAGTTTTTGTTTAATAATGTATTCAAAATCTTTGTTTTTCAGATTAATAATTTAATATGTACTTACTTCCAAAAAATATTTATTCCTGATTATTTTTGGATACACATTTAGTTACATATATATATATATATATATATATATATATATATACATATATATATATATATATATATATACTTATATATATATATATACATATACATATGTATATGTACATATATTTATATATATAAATGACTCAAATATTATTACAATAATTTTTTATCCATTAATTGATCTTTGAAATCTATATCTTATTATTTTTTATTTTCTTTTATATTTTTTAAATTGATATTATCTTTTTCAATTATGATTTTTATATTTTTTTTACAAAAATTGTTATAATCGAAGTAATTCTCTTTTCATAATATATATATATATATATATATTATAATGTTAAACTCATTATATATTAATTTATTAATTGAAATTTTTTATATTTATCTGAACAGATTTGTTTTAAATTAATTTCAAAACTATTTGTTGTTTTCTTGGAACTATTCGGATTTCGGATAAAACAGATTAATAACTGCATTAAATGAAATCTATCTTAGACTTTTGTAGAAGTATTTACTAATAATCAATGAACCTTTAATATTCAACATATATTTGTTTATTAATTATAATATGTTATTTTATTATAACTTTGAAGTAATTACATTTTAGCGAGTTAGGAGTGTGTATATAATTTTAAATTCGTACTTTTGACTAAAAAAATAAAATTATACTCTCTGACAAATTTAATTTATATTTAAACCAAATCTGATAACAAAATATTTTTATTGAAGGCAGAAGATTAATAAATATAAATATGACCATATACGGGAAAAAGTAACCTAGAAAAAAGTTTTTAATTAAAAATATATCCTGTGTTTTTTTGTAAAGCAGATAACTACTCGAGTAACACATTGAAACCTAAATCATCAGTACAATACTTGGAACCTCTAACTTCTAAATATTGATTAATTTACATTATTTCACAAATATCAAAATCGAAAAATAAATTTAAATACAAAAGTTTGTTAATATTTTTAAAAATGTATTTATATTTGCTGTAGTATAGTTTTGACACTAACTAAATTCATTTTCATGAATAAATTTTTCACTCACCACACAATCCATAAAAAATATTTTTAAAAATATTTAGTAATTATTGATAAGTTTGGATTATTATTATCGAAAATTTGGTGTTCAAACAATCATACTCAGAGCACTAATGTACAGAAACTTTAGATATCAAAAATTACATTTTTTGTACCTTAGCATTCTGAAGATGATTGCATAGCTACTTAAGTAACTATCAAAAATGATAAAAAATTAATTATTCAACATTTTCAGTCAGAAAGTTTAATGTAATTTAAAACTAAGTGAAAATTTTATTTGTTAAATGAGTTATTTTTATTAATTTCTTAGTCTGTGAATCTTTCCTAACTGCATTATTATGTTCCTAACGATTGCTGTTTCTATTGATTGATACTACCATTGATTTCAGTGTATACATCATTTTCAGTTAAATTGTGATAACTAAGTTCCCAGATTTAAATGAATTTTTACAAAAAAAAACAATTAAATTTTAAATCCTATTCTTGCAGCAATCAGTAAAAAAATGATTCGTTAGGAAACAGTAAGAACATTTTTAAAATCATTTCCAAAAATTCCAATATTTATTAAAATCAAAAATTTTATATAAAATAGTGAACGTTTTAAATAAAGCACATTATAATAATTTATAAGAGAAGTCAATAAATATTAATGCTTTGAAATATAAGTTATGAGTTGTAATATATCGTTTCATGTAATGATAAAATTATAAGTATTAAGACACAGATGTTATAATTATAATGTCTGTGTACAAGTATTGTATACAGACATTGATATATAAAATACTTATTCATAAAATTATAAAAAATACGTTACAATTAATAACCGATGAAAAGAATTTAATTTGTATTGCCAAGTAATCAATACTCTTTAAAAGTAATTATTTGAAGATAAAAGTTTAATTAAAGCAATATCGTGTTTATTAAAACGTTACATAGTTTTTTCTATACGCAATTTTATTAATAGGATTGTATTATTTAAAATAATTTGTCTTGCAAGAATGAAATACATGTATAATTTTCAATACACAATACCCTTCGATTTCTATTTAAGCAACAAAAAAAAATCTATATAACTGTTTATAATAAAATGTATGTTGATTTTTATCTATTGATTTGTTATAATTCATACATATTGACGATTTGTCATTTATACTTGATGAATGGTAAATATTCCATCTGACAGTTCAGTGATTGTAATTTCGATGATTAATACGATTCTCATTAAAAGTTATTTACATTCTAAATTAATATCTGAGACACTAGTGTCAAAGATACGTATCTTTCGATAATCGTTTAAGTTGAGATATAACATTTAATCAACGTTCATTCACGTTTAATTTACTTTTTATTATACTTCGCCGATCTGTTTCAATATACACAAAAAAATATGTTTTGTGAAAGAAATTTGTTAATCTCAATACAAACTTCATATTAAATTACACGTTCATTCTAAATCTATTATACAATATATTGTTCTAATAAATATCTTATTAACTTTATGTGTGGCCTTTCTGGAATCTTTTGCTTCGATTGAATCATTCTTCGCAGAAAATTTATTACACTGTGCGGCAAGCAGCAAGAAAAAATATTAAAATTGAAATCGATTTAAATTCATTAAGAATTCCTTTTTTTATTGTAATAAATAATTATATTGAACGCTTTAAATATTTGGTTATAGTAAATCGTCTATTAAAATATATAAAAAAAATAATATTGATTCTAGAATATTTGAAGAATTTATTCTGTTTATCAACTTTAAATTATTTTATTTATGTAGAGAGTTAATTTTCGTAGTACGATTTTAACGTTTCTGAAGATTTATGTACTATTATAATAAATTTAATCAGTAATACAGGAATTTCTTATCGTTTTATTATTGTAGATGAAATTAAAGATATTTAATGCTTTGAACTTATTTTAAGTAATAATAAAGTTGTTGATAAGTTCTTGTTGTATATGTTCATGTTCTTTGCACTTATATTTTTTTATGTATCGCTTTTTATTAAGTAAATTACTTTATATCGTTTACATAGTGTTGTATTATGGATGCTTGTTTCTTCGTTATTATATTCTGATAGTATATAGTCCAGTTTTCTACCGTATTTCTATTTACATTCTATCCAGTTTGAATTAAAACATACTAGGAGTATTAATAATATATATATATATATATATATATATATATATATATATATGTGTGTGTGTGTTATATATATATATATATATATATATATATATATGCCTATGATTGATTGATTTTTGTACTTTTAGATAATGCCACAGTATCTTGTTATAGAATATGCTCTATTGTATTAATTTTTTTTAATTTTTGTGTCCAACTAGTTGTTGCATATACACTACACTTTACATGGTAAACTATTAATAAACGCCTAGTAATTTCACAATGTAAATAGTACATAATGAATAACAAATATATAGTCTTAAATTATAAATAAATATCAGTTTCCTTATGTTATGTGAACAAAAGTATCGATAAAATCGGGGATCTCTTCTTCATCTAGAAGTAATTATTTATATATATATATAATCATAAATATTAATTTTGTTTATATTTACAATAAAATAATATTTAAAATAATCATCTATTGTAGAAACTTTCAATTTCAAACTAAAAGTATGTTATTAAAGTATTCTTGTTGAATGTGCTGACTGATTTAAGTAGCTGGTATGCGATGGTATTGGGTCGCAAACACGAGACCCATGACTTATGCATCAAAATGTGAGAACAATGCAGAATTCAGCTGGAGCTGATAATTTTTCTATGTTGCAGGAAGACGAAGAACGGAAAGCTTTAAACACAGTAAAGGGCTGTGTCCTTTTACCGTATATGTATACATATATATATATATATATATATATATATATATAAACACTTTTAAACTTTGTTTTTCATGTTAATTATTTTAACAAAAGTATGGTGGATACGTTTAATAACCAAACAGAAACCAGAATCGAAGTAGGAAAATCTTTTTTTATCTCATATGAACGAGCCTCGTTAATATCTTCAATATGTGTTTATTGAGTTATTATATATATATATATATATATGTGTGTGTGTTTGTGTGTGTATAAACGAATATTTCAAGTATTTTTTTGAGTTATGTAATCAGAAAAAAGATGCAACACAGCAATATCACTCCATTGAAATGAAACCGGTTTCATATCTATTGAATGTGTTTAGTCATCTTTATTCTTAATGAAATTCCTTCTATTAAATTGGTAGGAAAATAATTGCAGTTTGTTTACTGAATTCTGATCTTATTTTTTATCAATGAAAATCTCATTTCATCATGTCATGTTAATATCATTTTATCATTTTAAAGTGCATTTTCGGTCTGTATTTTAATAACATCGACTTTGGTTTTATTACTTATTTTGCTTTAAATTGGGTTATTGGATTAAAGATGGAAAATAATCAAATTTTTATATGAGTTCGAAACGTGTGGCAAAGGATTAGAAATTAATCGTAAATTAAACGATGCTTTTAGTGTGGGTATTGTTAAAAAACGTACCGTTATATAGTGGTTCCAAAAATTTCACTTACAACAATTTGAAAGCTTGCACAGAAATTAGGTATTAGAAATCCAGCAGTTCTGGACCACTTAAAACCAGTTAAATAGAAAAATGTATGTGAATTTGTAGGTTTTAAACCGCAATTATTTTTCTACTAACCTTATATTTCTATTTAATTTCACTATCGATAATGGCAGATAAACTGTATTGAAATTATTTTGTAAGAACTTTAAAGATATAAAATTCTTGTTTATTCGTTACCTTCCTATATCCTATTTGTATAAATTAATATTAGATATTGTATTCTCTGTTATATAAGGGAAAAAATTCCCTATATATATATTTATATATATATATATATATATATTAAATTTCTTTGTCATATTATCATCAAATAGGCAACTAATAGATAAATTTAAGCTATGTGTAAATACTTCGATAAATGTATTTTTCAATAGAAAACTCCTACTCATTCTTGTTATTCGATAATTATTATATATAGATAATCTTTGTTATATAATACAAAAATGAATGCTCTCTGTACGTACTTAAATAATTAAAAAATCAACTAATGAAATTGTTCAAAACTAACAGTCGCCTTTTAATTTCCAGATTTCAATTCAAACGTTTAATACAACCAAGGTCTTTGCTGTACCCAGTATATGTGTTAAAAAATGTAAGTACTATAATTATGTATAATATCGACGATTAAGTTCTCAATTTGCATATATCTTTCATCGATATATACTAACAAGCGGATAAAATAACGTAAAGTTGTTTCTCGATAAGGCACGGCGATACGTTTGATGCGTGACGAGGCTTCTTGCGTCGTTAGCACGCACGTATCGATCCTTTAGCTGATACGGTAAATGTACTGGTCGCATCTAGACATTAGGGCTGAAATTGATGCGAAATCTTTAAGTCAACGGCATGTGCATTAGTTAACATCATCGAAACAAGGACCGTTTGATTCGATGTCACATATCGTATATATCTTGTCTTTGCCAGTTTGTTGAAAAACGATGAGTTGAGTGAGTAGGGATTCGCAATACATATATATATATATATATATACATATATAAGTACAGTATGATAAAATTTTCCAAACTGATTTTCTATAACAAAAATACAAAGTAACAATATGTAGATACGTTTATATCTAAATCAAGGATGATTTTGGGTCATAATTTATCAGAATTTAAATAAAAGACAGTTTTTATTCGACCTATTGTGAAGCTTCTTAACCATAAACAAATAAAAAACAGCGATTTGCTTTAATTTTATCGAAATAACCAACTTTTCAATTTTTTATAAACAATTCTTACTGATGATGAAATATGGTAATTCAATTATGAATGACAGGTATAACTTCAATCATTACCTTATTTCCTACATGTGTTAGCATAACAATTTCATATAATTTACTTAATAAAAATGAACAAAGATAAACACATATCTGGAATAAATACCTATTTATATAATTGCTTAAAACTCCATTTTATTGTAAACTTTGCAATACAAACAATCCATTTTTTTTCGAAATCGCTACATTAGCATGATTTAACGCTTGATAATTTCTTTACATACTGAAAACTCAAAATTCTGAAAAAATAAAATCGATTTAATGGTGTAGAAAACATAAAGGATACAACGTTTAATATTCGCCGACTAAGGAGAATATAAATGTATTTTTAGATTAATAATCCTATGTATAATTTCACATATATTTTTCGAATAGATCAGTAAATATAATTTACTTTACGTTTTGTCTATTTGGCTTAGAGTGTATAAGACTAACACACATTATATATATATATATATATAATCAGTTGTAAAATATATTTTTAGAACATTTCATTATTAAGTATAGTTTCATCTTTTTTATATAATATTTATGTGTAAAAATAGATTAAAGAAATGCAGTGTTGTAGATACAAAACGTTTAACAAAATATCATTTTTTTTTCTTTTATTAAATGACGACATTTCTTAATATGGAAAAAATAAGAAATACTAAGTAACCATCTATCTCATTAGAATAAAATGATTTTTCCACTAATAAAATTGTATTTGTAACTACAGTAGCCCATTAAAATGTAATTAATATGTTCCTATCTACGTTAAATACATCATTTTTACAAACTTCTAATAGGGTTAGTAAATTATTCATAAATATTAATTTAGTATTACCATCTGCGCTTTACCTGTTAACAATATAAACATGAGAGATCTGGAGGAAAAAAATAATTTCTTTTAATCTCTTATTTGAAAATTTTCGACTGAAATTATCAATATAATATTAGGTGTACAAATTAATTCGGTGCCTTGTTTATAGAAAATGCATGTTTAGAAAAAAATAGAATACATTTCAATCCTCAAAGTATTCCACATTATTTTACATCACTTTGCTCCATCCGTCGAATAACTGACGAATCTCATGTCAAATAAATGTGGATGCTTTGAATCGATGGAGTTTTCATGAATTTTCGGACCTCTTTCACTATTTTAGTATTTTTTGCATGTTTCATACATCAGATTCCTTCACTTAAAGCTGAACAAATTATTCTCGAGTCTTCGAAAGCACTTTTTTCAGCTGGAATGCGAAAAGTATGTAATGCCAAACATACTGCTTGTCAGACTCTATCGTCTCCAATACTGTTTTATGAGGTTAACTTTTTGATTAAGATATATGTTTTTAAATGTTAAGATTGCAACTTCAATATCCGAAAACGTCGGGAAAACATTTTAATTTAAAACTATGATTAATTCAATTTAAAGGCACAGAATTAATTTCTACATCTAATATTTATTATTTATATATAAAACAAGAAAATATATGAAAAGTTATTCAAGATTTTTTATGATTGAGAAGGATTGATTAAAAAATATGTACAAAAATTTAAATTTTGTGTTTCATCTAACTTCTTTAAATACTTTGTAACAGACCTCAAATTAGATCTTGTTTATTTTTTTTTGACTTTTTTCTTAATAATAGAATAGTCAGAAATTGAAACTTTTGAATCAGTTTTCTAAATTCAAATCTTTGTTTTGCACATTCACAATTTCTTAGAAAATAATTCGTTCTAATTTTTTTTTAAAAAAAGTGTAATTATAAGATCTTCCCATTTTAATTTTTAATCTATAAATCTTATATTAATTGGACTACTTTCCACTTTATTTCAAATTGAAAATAATTTGAAAGTTTAACTTTTAATTTTAATATTTAAGAGAGTTTCTTATTTATTATTTTTACTATATAAAATAATTGATAATAAAAAAAAACAAACTATAAACTGTATTGTATTTAACCTTATTTGAAATATATTAATATAAATCATTATTATAGTTAATTAGTTAAATAGTTAATTCATATTTAAAATTTTGACTAACTTATTTGCTGTTTGTCCAATTTACAATAAATTTCTGGATAGGTAACTTTCATGTATAAAATAATATAAATTTTATAATTAAAAACAAAACAAATATTTAAATTAAGATAATGTTTATACATATTATTCATTTGGATGAGAATGAAATTTTATATGAAAACGTTTCTATACTTTTACATTCAGTACTGTTATTTTCAATATATATATATATATATATATATATATATATATATATATATATATATATATATATATATATGTATTTATATATAATTGTCTTTTTCTTTTATTCAATATGATAGAAAATAACATCTTTTAAAAATAAACGTTTGTAAGAAATTTATTTATATCTCAGTAACATTCAGTGAGATTCCATCCGAAACATTCAAAAAGATTTATCTGATTCCATTTTAAATTTACAACATAAATTTTATACTGCATTTACTGTACAGATGTTCCTGTATCTTTTAAATATTTTGGTGTTCGTAGATATACAAAAATTATAGTTAAACATACTATGAATAGTTTGCAAATAGTTTAAAAGTGTAACAATGTACAGTCAATTATATAATCTGATTAGACTGGGTTCTGATTTTTTGCGGTTTAATATATTTAGATCGAAATAATCATAAATAAAAATGATCATTTTGATAGATTGTATAATAGATTTCATTCCATATGAGTTTGAAATCTTATCTGATTTAATTCGAAGTTAGCAAGTGTTTTTGTATCACTACTATCTAATAAATAATACAGTAACTGTATTAAAAGTCATTGCACTCATTTTGAATGTTCTGAAATAAACAATCACCTAACGAAATTTGTGGTTAGTTTTAATTCGTATTTAATTAATATGCAATTAATTTTTTTGTTAGAATTTCATACTTTTATAAATGATTCGTTTGTATATAAATTTAATAGTAAAATAGTCAAACAAAATAATTTATAAATCAATTTACTCAGAATCCTAGTACAGTCAGGGATCGCTCACTTTCCTCGATAGTTCTCCTAAAGATATATAAATATTTACGTCTACATAAACCAAGCTTGGTGGCCGTATGCAAACGAGACAAGAACAGGTGAATGACGTACACTGACTTTGGACAGGACTCGAACTTGGATCACTTACAAATAATATTTATGTTTTTGTGTTTATACTGTATTTAAAGAACATAAATCGTATAGCATTTATGTCACTATATGTATATATATATATATATATATATATATATATGTATATATATATATATATATATATATATATATTGTATATACGCATAAATCTCTACCCTATTTTAAATATTTTTGTAGTTAAACTTAAATTATTTGAAAAAAATGCTGTTATAAATATATATCTTTATATAAATAAATCTAATAATCATAGATAAATTTAAATTAATACTTAATGATTACAGAAGTATTCGCCATGAGAGGATATTTAATAGAATTATAATTTCTCAATTTTATGAAAACAGTGATTATGATGTGTTTAAAATTAAATTACTAATTTAATTCTAAAAGGAGAGTGGATTAATGTTCATTTTTTCATACGGACTCCCATAGCTAATCTGAAATGGATTCCTACATTTTAAAACCACTATTTTCATCATTAAATAGCTTTAAAATTAAAGACAGGAATTAATAAAAAAGAAATGTTTTGTTCTGTTTAGATTTTCTGTTACTGTATTTATTATACTAACCATTGTACTTAAAATTATTGTTATGAATCTAAAACTGAAAAAGAACCTGTTTTTGAAAAAAAAAACAAATAAAATTAGTAAATAATCACAACATAGTTCTATCACTAAGTTAATTTACTTTCACAAATGAATTTTGTTTCATTTCATAAGCCACGAAAATTTTTCTGATCAAAAATATTCAATAGAAGTTTATTGATCATTTTAGATGTTGCTTATGAGCATTCTGAGGATGATGAAGTTACCTTAGAAATGCACATAAGTGTTAATCAAAAAAGTTTAATAAATTTTCATTGAATATTTTTGATCGCAAAAATATTTGTGTTTTACGGAGTGAGAGTAAAATTTATTAGTAAATATGTTGTTACATTTTATGTTTGTATGACTTTTTTAATAAATTATATATATATATATATATATATATATATATAAAATGAAACCATTATTTAATTATAGTTATTAGATCATGTTTTGACACAGATACTAATATCAAGTCATTAGTTTGATTTTCGGATTTAAAAATTTAAATGAATGCCTGTTTTACAAATCTTTTACCAGTTTACCAGAGTTTATACAGTAATATCAAAATTATTAGATATTAAAATATGGTATTAAAATCATATATTAGTAATTGTGCAACTTCAGTAAAATATTTGACTGTCTATCCTAGATTTTCAATTTTTGTAACAAAATACAATAATGATATTGTAAAAAATATTATAAGATATATAGAAAACTATACTATTAAAAACTGTGTAATGAATAATATTTCCTAAAGTAAGAAATTGTCAAGTCTACAAATACTATTGTAGTAAATATAATGAATTAAACAATTTTTATTTTTAATAGAAATTATTTCTATATGTATAAAACTTTAATTTATTGATAAAACTTGTAAGAAATTTGATAAAAATGACTAATAAAACGAGTTTCATAATCAAATTAATTATTTAACGTCATAATTTTCTTTTTAGTCAAATGTTGTCAACATTTTTTTAGTTGAATAAGATTTAATGTTTGTCCTATAATTTTTATATTGATAAAACAGTAGTTAAAGTAATAATTTAAATATTAATTTATAACTAGATTGAAACAGACACATAAATTCACACTCAAAGCAGAGTATTTAAGCTGAAGGACTACCTGTCATATAAATTGATTTCCTAATTATGTTATTACATATTTTCGTATGTTACATATTGCATGTAAAATTTCAATCATATTTAAGTACTTTGATTTTTTTTCAACACGTGTAAGCCCCTTTGGCTAGTTTATACTGAGGGCCAGTGAATTCTAAACATATATGGTGTAGCTACTTAATGCTTATGTATATTATCATTTTGCTATTTAGTTTCATTAAAATGTATCGCAGGTACTTATTTAGAAACCGACACACTATTTCCAATGCGTTTTTAAAAGTCCTCCACACGCACATACACACACTCACACTCACACACACACACACATATATATATATATATATATATATATAAATTATGTGCATGTGTGTATAATAATTAAGAATGATTTATATGTCTTAAATTTTATTTGACAACAAAAAAACTATCAATAGGTCAAATGAAATCTTTTCTAATTATATAAAAAACGTAGATGTATACACGATATTCTAATATATGTATGTATATATATATATATATATATATATATATATATATATATATATATATATATAGTTTAGTAGCTTTTTTATTCAATTTATTCTCTTGTATAAAATCATTACAGGTTTGATTTAAATTTTGAAGTTGATAGGCATTATATTGAGAACTGAATTATTTCTAAAATGCTAAGAAATATTATTAATAGATATTAATTTTGAATAAATTAAGGAGATAGTCTATACAATTTAGAATTGAAGTTAATTTTCAAAATAGATGAAATTGTTTTAGAAAAAAGGTTTGTTTAAAACACTCTCGGTTAGTTTTACATTACAAAATTTAATCAGTTAATATAAAATATTTCCATAATTTATTTTATCGGGAATGTATTTATTTCTAAGTTTGTTTTCTAATAATTTACAGTCATGGATCTTTTTAAATTTATTTTATATTTTTTAATATTACTATATATTTAAATGAAAGCTTATATTGATTTATGTAACTTTTCTCATTAAATATTTATTTTCAGTGTTTCCTAATTGACAATTCAAGATGATCGTTAATGCAAATAGTGTTCATATCTTTCAAATTTTATTTATAATCAGTTGGTTAAATATCTCCTCTGTTAGTATTTTTTATCTAGTAATATATACATACATACATGTATGTTTATATATATATATATATATTATTGTCACAGCTGGAAACAATCTGATTTATATAAAACGAAGGCCATTGTACTTTCAAACTATTAATTTTAGAAAAATTTTGATATCATTTGACTAGTAATGAACTAATGAGTTTTAAAAATTATATTTCTCTTTCCTTCATGAAAAACATTCAAATATTCTCTACCTAGTTAAATTTGCTTATATTAAAAAAAACATTTTCCTAGGATCAAATTTACATCTTGTAACCTCAGATTTGCAATAATCCAGCCATTTGGAAAGAATATATATATATAAATATATATATATATATATATATATATATATACATAAATTCGTAAATCTATCTCTTGTTTGTAAGTGTATGAATTTTATTTAAAAAGAATTATTCATTCGAAATATTTTAAACAAAAATTTATTACAATGCAATTGCAAAATAAGTTTATACCCTTCTTTATAAGTTTATAACTTTATAAATTATCTAACAATATTATCTCAAATATTTGATACTTATTAATAAAAAATCATATCTCAATCAAATGCTACAATTTCATTTCTAATCAAAAAATATATCTAAAAAATAAATAAATACAAAAAAACAAATAAAAGTAGAACTTTCATTTACAGCACAATTTAATGATTTAATGAGTCATAAATTTTCAATGAAGATAATAAAATATAGTAATTATTTCAGTTGACAAAAAGTTACAGTATAAAATAAATTACCAATAATTATATACATATATATATATATATATATACATATATATGTATGTATATATGTATGTATGCATTAATGTAATATTACAAATATTAATTGCAAGAAATTAATATATACAATATCTCTGTACAAATCTTTTTACAAGCTTTTATATAAATCAAATAAAACTTTATTATTGTTTTCTGGCACACCATACACTATTTTTAACTTTCTTTTACCATATATGTAAATATACATATTAAATAATTTCTGAATAAGCTTATCGCAATTTCTATTTAATTCAAACTCTTGTTGATTACATGATTATATACATAAGACTAAAAGTTAGCCATACATGACGAAAAAAATATATACACACCTATATAAATATATATAAATATATATATATATATATATATATATATATATATATGTTGTAACAGTTACTACACACATAAACATTTAAAAATAAATAATAAAAAGTTAATAAATGTAGTTTCAATTAACACTAATTACTCCGGTATTAGAAATAGTGTCATAATTTGAATATATAAAAAAATAATTACAAAAGTAGAGCTGTAAATAAAAATAGAAATATTTGTCAAGACTTGTGTTAGGTCAAGTTTCGAAAGAACAATTAAAATCTAATACTAACTGAAATAACTCCTAACTCCTGAATAAGCTTACAAAAATATTGTTATAATAAAAATACATAAAAAATTAAGTGTAGAAATGTTTTTATTGTGCAGTATATTTTAGATTATTAAAAATATTTTCTAATAATTTATTTGAAATGATGTCCTTTAAACTTTAAGATATAAAAAAGTGTTAGCTTTAACCTGTAATTATTTTGTAATATTTTAAAGTACACTTCATGTCCTAATTACAATTCTTAATTTTTTATTTATACATATTAAAACATATATATATATATACATATATACATATATATATATATATATATATATATATATATATATATATGTATGTATGTATAATTGTACACATAAATTAAATGAATTATTATAAAATAATTATTGGTGCTGAAAATCTACATTAATTACTTTCAATGAGTCATAACTAGCCTTATGTATAAATTTTAATTTATTTATGATTTTTTAATGACATTCCTCATATGTATATATATATATATACATATATATATATATATGTATATATATGTATATATATGTATATATATGTATATATATATACATACATATATATATATATATATATATACATATATATATATATATATTATATGAATATACAATATTTAATGTGTGAAAAATAATAATCAATTAATTATTCTATACACATGTTTAACACAAAAACAATTTGTATATTATAAATCATTTTTTTAACATTGATATAATTAAATGGATTTATGTAGAAGAGAATAATAAATCAATATTTTAAACACAAATTCAATTTCAAAAAGTAAGTATCTAATAGATACCATATCTTATCTGACATAAAATAAATTATTCAGAGTATGTGCTGTCAATGTGTTCAGTACATTTGATTGTGTTTCCTATTTTGGTATTTCAAATTTATTTTGTCTTTCCATAATATTTTTCTTTCATATTCACAAATTCAGAATTTTTATACTATGTGAATATTTTTGGAATATTTTTAAATCTATATTCTTTCAGAAATTTAAACTTTTTAACCTTGAATAATATTTAATATAGGTTAATGTAAATAAATTATTTATTTAATTTATAGTTTATGCGTGCCTTTATGACCTGTACATAAATGCATATATATATATATATATTGAGAAAGAGGAAGAGAGTATTATCATCATTTTTTTTCAAAATGGAATCATAAGAGAATCATATATAAAATTATCATCCATTTGAAATGAAACAGATCCGTTTGTAATATGTTTCAATATAACTTATCTTTGCAATTTCGTTCTGAACATCGTATATACATGCCCATACTATGTATACTATTAGGTTGGTAGAAAAATAATTGCGGTTTATAACCTTCAAATTCATATACATTTTTCTCTTTTTCATTTTCCTAGCTGTCTTAAGTGGTCCAGAATTATTGGTTATGAATTGAAGAAGGACGTCCGCGACCTTCTTCATTCTCAAGGCTCTCGTCCATAGCACAAAATTTTTGGAACCACCATTACACTGTACGTTCCTTAACAGTACCCACACCAAAAGCATTGTTTGCTTTACGAGAAGTTTTTGTTGCTTTACCACCCGTTTTGAACTCGTACAAAAAATGCTCTTATTAGCTTCTTTTTCGTCTTTAATTCAATATCCTAATTTGAAGCAAAATCAATAATAAATCCAAAGTCGATGTTACCAAAATACAGACCGAAAAATGCATTTTCAACTGATATTAATATGAACACAATGAACTAACACTTTCACTAAAAAAAATTAAGGTTAGAATTCAGAATACAAAAACCGCAATTACTTTCATACCAACCTAATATATTAAGTATTAATGATGAGAAGTGACTTTTTATAACAATATTTTTATTAGTACTTTCTAAGGAACCTCTACATTTATTACCAAATAGTATATTCTTTTAATTTATTAAGGAAAAAAGTAATTAAATAAAAAAGTGCTTAAACACAAAATTAATGTTATAAGATTCAAACCTAATAATTTTAAATTTATATTAAATAAATACACAAACATAATATTCATACTATATTCACATAATTTACATTTTTTGCTTTCAAATCAGTAAGTTAATTGAATAAAGATTTTATGATATTTACTCTAGTGAAAATTTGTATATATATATATATATATATTAAAATTTTGATTTCATTTTAAAATATATGAACCTATTTCTACTGTATCCGTTTATAATATAAAAAAATCATAATACTAAAATAACTAATTATAACCAGCTGCCAATGAAATTAAACAAACCTATTTAGTATTCACCTGAAGTGTTCTGATTAGCATTGGGTCATCAAAAATGACTATTAAACTGTTGCTCATTATAAACAGACAGCTCATAAAAGATGTTTATCATTAAACAAAATGTCTAGTTTCGTCCATATTTGGTTTATTTTCTGGAAAGGGGCACACAGGTAAGTTATAACATCGTTCGTTTTCGGTATTAGAAAGGACCAATAAGAATCAATATTTGTTTTCGACAACACTTTCATTTCACATTTGATTCCTATATTTATTAATTTTAATTATCGATATGTTGACAATTTGTCGATGTTAATATATGATGAATGGTTTATGTAATGTGACAAGTGATTGATTATTAATAATTTGTTGATTATGTTTATAGAGTACAATTACGTGATTAATAACATTCTAAATCAATGTGTTCACTAATGTATTAATTTATACCACCCTCTAGGTTAATGTACTTTACCATTAATCAGATTATATATTCGTTTATATATACACACACACAATTATATATATATATATATATATATATATATATATATATATATATATATATATATATTATTACATACTACACAAACTTTTAATATAAAAATAGTTTTCTTTAGTGTATATTGAAACAAAATTATAAATAATTTTAAACGTGAGTCTTTTATAAAGAAATCTATAATGTCTCTATTATTGGTTCTTCACATTTTACGACTCGTATTGATGTGCATCGTAGATTGTTTGAAATATGAAATCAAATAATGTATTTAACAAAACGTCGAGAACAGTAATCTCCAAGATTCTATTTAACTATCTCTAAATAACGGATACACAAGAATAAAAATTCAAATGAAATATATTCTAATAACATATTTAACGTTAGAAAACTGAACTTATAAAGATTGTTAATATCTAAAGGTATACTTTTCTATCTCATCATCAATCTACCAATCCTTTTCAGTTGATCGTTAGTTTTTAGTTCTAAAATTAAACATTTATTCCAAATCGGTCGAAAATTTTTGAACAAGCCCAACGTTGTTGTGCTGGAAGAATAAAAAATCTAGTTTTCAAAAGATTAAAGTTAGACGATTCTCTTAAATGGTGAATACAATTTGATCGTTCTAATGTTTTATATTAAACAGGGAAAATCCGAAATTTATTGATATATTTAAGTTAAGAAATATGTGATTAATTTTTAAATAAGTTATTTATTAAAATTCGATTTTATCTTACACTCATAAAAAAAAAAAATTTATGATGAACAGTATTATGTTAAAAGATACAAGAATTTTAGTAATGAGAGAAAAAGATAAACGAAGAGTGAAATAATTAGGTAAATATAATATTTGAGAAATATGTGATGCAATGTCAGGTAGAAAGAATACATAAAGAAATTATTAAAAAAATGACAGATGCAAGAGAAAATATTTTCACCGGATTGAAAATGGAATTTTAAAGTAGTATTAAATGAAACTGAAAGATAATTAATAACCTGATTGATTATATAATTGGATACATGAAGGGAAAAGAAAAAGAGAAATAGAAATATGTGTAGGATGGTTTCAATTTTGGTTTCCACGTGAAAGTATTAAAAAAAAAACGTAAAAAATAAAAAAATCATGTTATTTTTTATTTAGTATTTTAGTTCAATTGTATGTTAGTATTGAATTGAGATAAAGTACTAAATAAAAAATAATATATTTTTTTTTAATTTTGCGTTTTTTAAATACTTTCATATGGAATTTTATTACCCTATAGAAAATATTATTAAGAGAGCTATGGAGGCAATGAGAAGCAAGAAATTGGAGTATTAAAATGTATAAAACACAGAAAAACGGCAAGACTTGATTTTCGTTTCCATTACATTTTTGAATTTTTTCACTATAAAAGACAAATTTTATCAAAAACTTTTATTTTATTTTATTTTCATTTTAAAAAGTGTAATATATAAGAATTGTATAATTTAATTATGATTATCACACATTCCAAATAAATTTAAATAAACTAAAAATAATAATTTAATTCGGTTTTAACATCAGTAAGCAGTAATCACCAGTACTATATAATATGAAAAAGAAATTATATTTATTAAATTAAAAAAGAATATCAGAAATATATCTTCTGTTGTATTCAATTTAAAATTTTATATTTTTTGTAAATTGGATCTGACGATTATTTCAATATTTTTCGAGTTTAAATAAATATATACTATCTTTGTGTAGTAATACATAGTAGATGATTATAATTTAAAAAAATATCCGGTAATTCCTAGAATGTTAATTCGCACCTAATTCTTCAAACAAACCGTGATTATTATCATCAATATTCAAACATCGATTATCAATAAAACAAAATTTAACAAGGCGCAACCTATAAAATAAACACAAATATCAAACCGTGTAATCCGATTTCAGTATTAAGAAAAAAAAACGTGACACAAGAGGTCACGATATAATCTTCAAACTATATAAAAATATCTTCCAAGAAATCGCCATATAATTTCATTGCCAACTTAACGCCATTGCAAATTACTTTTATGTATAGGGTGTTGAACATCTACATTATTGGTAGGTTATCGTGATTTCAGACGGTGAACATCCAGTGCACTTTATATATCGATTCACACAATCTAATATTATATCTCGGAATCGTTTACATTTCTTGTCAATTTTATCATTACACGATATTGTAAACTTTATAGTTTATTATATATTATTGTCTTTCACCGCGTGCACGATTCATATAGTCACAGTCTGAACGAGTTCTTTATAGTGATTTCGAGATTGAATTCCGTGCAATAACGCTAATAGGTCTATTACAAAAGTGCTAGAATTCAGATTGAGATGATTTGTATGGTCAATAAAAGAAATTTTATATTTAAACATCAATCATAAGATGATTTGGTTATTTGTTAAATTGTGGATCGATTTTCTTTTAAGAAGAACATAATATTAAAGTGTTTTTTTTTTAATAAAAAGAGTAATCGATTGTATTCTATTTCAATTTATGTCTGCAAAGAAATATATCAGTAAATCTATAAGTCGAATTCATCCATTTTGATGTAAAATAATACTTATATTTCAATTTCTACCAAAATATATTTGTAGAAGGAAAAAAATTACTAAACTATTAGTTTTGAAATATGAAGTTAGTGCATATGAAGCATATTATTTTATCAGTCAATACTGACAACTGTTAATCTTTTGAAATACATTTTTCTGTTATGAAACTAATAATAAATATTTTTTATTAAAAATTGGTTCTCGAATTTGATAATTTGTTCGAAGATCATGTATTACTCTAAAAATCTCATTTCTGTAAGCATCAAACAATATAAACAACAATTTGATCAAAAATGAAATTACAATATTTCTGATTTTTTTTCACTAGTTTATATACATAATTATATATATATATATATATATATATATATATATATATATATATATATATATATATACTTCACAGTTATATGGTACTAAATTTCTTGTATGTTGATTTGCAATACTTATCATTTTTTATATGACGTGTATGTCTTAATTTCTAAAGAATGTTTTAAGAAGATTGATTCAAGTGTCTAATTTATTTTGTTAATTATATATCGCAAATAATGTATATTAAAAAACTGGAATTTACTAATATAGTTTCCATATTATGCGTGCGTCCTTCATATATAATATTACATTCATAACTTATCTATTCAAGATTGAAACTGGATAATTATATTTTAGCTTAGATTCAAATTAAAATTTATCAGAGTTAAAAAATTAGTTAATTATTGCATACTTCTACATACATACACACACATACACACACACACATATATATATTACGTGTACAAACTAATTCGGTGCCTTTTTTTATAGAAAATGAATGTTTACGGAAAAAAGGAACATACAGACTTTTTATTGAATCAATTTTAAGTGACAGAGTTAATTTTTACATCTAATATATATATATATATACACACACATATATATTGCTATAAATGTATGTACAATGAATAAATATTTTGACGTAATATACAATGTATGCTAATTAAAAAATATACTCAAGGTAAACACATTTCTTTAAATATTTATCGAAATTTATAACTAATAAATAATTCTTTAATTTCTTAATATTTAATGAGTATTGCATTTTGCTAATTGGTTATTAACACTTTATGAAAATGATAAATCAATAATTATAAAAAAAATAGTTGATATGTTTCATTACCTTATACATTTCTTTTAAATTATTATAACACTAGTATATAGCTAGTTGAAATTGACGGGAAAATAATAAGAAACTAATAAAGATTAAAACTTTTTATTGGTTTTTACAACATAATATATTTAAACATAAAAAATACCTAAGAACGAAACTTAATAAATTAAACTTGAAACCTGAGAGGTGCCAAAGCAAACATTTTTCGTAACGAGTAATGTAGGTTTTTATTATTAAAATATAAATTTAAATGAATAAAATCACTAATTGAAGTTTAACAGGTTTGCTACAGACAACATATTTTTGTTGATTTTCTAAAAAACAATTTGTACTGAATTTTATTTGACAAATAAAAATGAATTGTTCATTAGAATGTTCAGTTTTGAAATAAACTCAATCATTAAATACAAATACAATTGTTTACTTGTGTAAAATTCAAGAATAAAGAGAGTAATTAATAAAATTACTTAATTATAATAACCCATGATGATCTAATGATGTGTATTTTGTATTGTTTAGTATTTAAAAAATGGTTTTAATCAAATTATATAATTACTGAGATTGTATAAATTGTGCTAGCCAATATATATATATCGACATCAGTATATCTTTTCTAATATGGGTAATAAAATATTAAAATATAATTACATTTTAATTATGTATATTGCAATACCAAAAAGCAGTAATATAATTTATCTAATTAAATTAATTGTCAATTATAATTAAATTCATTTAACTTCTCTTTATCTTGCATAAGTTTGTTTTTACTTTTTAAACTTTGTAAGAGAACTTGTTCAGTTTAAATGTTTTAACTAAATTTATTATTAAATAAATTCTTAAATTAAAAAAATTATATAAGATAACGTACTGAATTGAACTGAATGAAGCAGAATTTTATTAGAAATAATTTAAAATTTTATAACACAAACTAAATGTTACTTCACAATATGTTCTGACATTGTGGATAAATTCCCTTTCACATATTTATAATTTTTTTACCCCACAAACCACAAACATTTTTTTCTGCTGAAAAAGGTTCGATAAATTATTATTTATTGTTTTTATTGTAACTTAAGCTCATTTCAATGATTATATCATCATATTCAGAACTCCAAGTTACAGAAAAATCTAATTTTTATTAGTACCTGTAGAAAAAATATTTCTCAAGAGTTATGTCAATTATAATTGTGTTTTTATACCTACGATCCCTTTGATACGTCTTCTTGGTGTTCCTCATTTTTTGAATTATTTGGGAGTCTTCTTTCTACAATTTTCGGTATATGTGATCTTTAAATAGATATTCTGTACTTAGGTGCTATGAAGATGATCGAAGCACTATCGAAATTCGTGTATCATTAATCAAAAAGTATTAGTAATTATTTATTTAATACTGTTAACCAGAAATATTTTTTTTGGAAAGTAAATCATATTTATTCTAACGGAAATTGTTATGAAATTGTAAAAAAATATTTACGATTTATATAAGATTTATTAAAAACCTAAAATATGTATAAAAATAAAGTAGTGACACGGTTATCCTGTGTATCATAACACAAGGTTCTATATATATATATATATATATATATATATATATATATATATATATATATATATATATAACTGAAAGATATGGAATTGAACAATGAAGGATCTATTATCGTTTGACACTTCTAGTCAGAAATTATTTTTTTTAATTATGCAGGAAGCATATAGTTAAGAATATAAATTACTTCGGTTATTGACTTGTTCTTGTATTCAATATGTTAATAATTACTAAGACGTTAATAGTATATTTAATTAAATTAATGTTATAAATCGATGTCATTTTATTATTCTATCTATCTATCTATCTATATATATATATATATATATATATATATATATCTATATATATATATATATATATATATATATATATATAGATATGTATATAACTATGTATATAAATATGTATATATATATATGTATATATATATATATATATGTTAAGTTAATAAATTACGTGAGTGTGATGTGAGGTGAAAAAATATACGTGATCAAAAACGTTATTTCTCAACATAGAATTAAACGTAACAAAATCATTACGTTACGTCTAGTATATCCAATTGTACTCATGCTTGTGTTTATCTACTGTTGTTCCTAAAACCAATAGAATTTAGATTGTGAATTGTAATTTATGATGGGTCGATAAGTTGCTATTATATATCGGCATTCGATTGCCACAAGTTGATCTTCACGTTTGTGTTAGTATCAGAATTTTCAGTGAATTTATAATTCTTAGGAGTTTTTAATTTATAGAAATTTATTTCAAAAATCTTTACATTCAAAACTTTAGAGATTGTATTGAGCGTCATTGAATTATTAATAAACTGATTTGTTTTGCATACGTATGTTGTAAGTTTACTATTGTATACTTTCAACAAAAAAATATTTTTAAAATAAAAAACTACCCGAAGGTAATCTCAAATAGTGTTTTGCTATTATTAATTTAAAAATATCGAGTTTTTAACGAGCTAATTGATTTTTAAACTAATCATCTTTATAAGGAAACAACTATTAGACAACAACTCAATAGTGAAGTAGCTTGATTACTTGTCAGCAAATATAATTAATCCAAAAATGAAAATTGCCTCATTTTGCAACATTCATGTATTCATATGTTGTATATATATATATATATATATATATAATGAATATTTGTGTTTGTGTCCGTTTACTTATTTATTGTTAAAAAATATAATAATCGTTTTGCACAGGAAAATGTATCAAAACTAAATTAACGATAAGATTTCAATTATGTACACATCAATATCTTCTGTTATTATGTGGTCTTAAGCATTTATTATATATATATATATATACACATATATATACATATATATATACATATATATATACATATATATACATATTTATATACATATATATATATATATATATATATATATATATATATATGAAGAGTGTTAAAATATAAATGACATTCGCTTAATGCAAAAAGAGTATTCAACTGCAACGCATTCTATTTTTAAGATTCTGCAGATATACAAAATGAACTAATTGGTTTACTAGCTGATATCGATAATTTCGTAGCTGATTTCAGATTTTGAGACATGTTCTGATAATCTGTAGGACAGTATAATCTGTTTAGCATAAAATATGTTTTAAAAATGTTAAAAAGATTGTAGCTGAGTACATCAGCAATTATTCAACTTAACAAAATTGAGCTAAGGAAAAAAATAGAAAAGTATTTTTTGTATGTTATTTTTATCAATTGAGAAAAATAGGAAATATCTAACATTGGAACAATTGTGACATGTTCTGTAATGTATATATATATATATATATATATATATATATATATATATGAGAAGTATTTAAATATAAATAATATTGGTTAATGAAAAAAAAATATATATTACTTGATTGATTTTTAAACAATTTTATTGACAAGTACGAACATATCGAAACTATCAACGAAACCTCTCTGAATTTTTCTCATATCCGCTATCAAACAGAATCAACATGTTCATGTATGTTTTATTAGCAAATAATATTACGAAGTGTATGGTTCTCAAACTTCTTATTAGTAAAGACAGAATCCCTTTTGTAAATTATCTTAAACTTTTATCTCCGTTCAATGAATAACATCTATCACAAATAAAGGCAAATAGGTGTATAATTCAAAAAAAGAAAAGAGCTCTTAAACAACGATCCTCTTTCTCAGAGAACAAGAACTTCTGTCACTGCAGAAAATATAACCAAAATTGACAATTTATTATACAAACCCGATAAAATTATTCGTAGAATTTCAAAATCAAAGTGAAATTACTTATGTATTTAAAAAAAATTAACCACTAGCGAAAATTAAATTTTTGTATGTTTCAGTAAATTAAATGTTTTTTAAATTATAATTTATATTTTTTCCACAAGTTTTAAGAAAATGTGATTCATGTTATAGTATGGGTCTTCCTATCTCCGATCATTCCTCAGGGATGATCTTTTCCCGAAACCAAACTTTATCTTTTTATTGTGTTTTGTCTGTGTATGAATGCGGAGCCTCATTTGTGGAATATGTGGAAAAGCTTTCAAAAACCCACATAACAGCAATTTATGTTTGAATACCATGTATATATATATATATATATATATATATATATATAAATTTATATATTTATACATTGAGAGAGAGGAAGGAGAGATAGAGAAAGAGATGTGCGTAATGGCATGTGTGTAATATAGTTACTAAATTGATTGTACACTTAAAAACGTGTTTTCTTTGAAAAATGGATTTTAATATTTTACTGAAAACTATAAATTTAATGAGAACGTTTATTTAATTTTTAAATTAAAGAAAAATCGTACAAACATCTAGCTTTGAGTTTATTTTTAGACGTACATTGATAAGTGACTTGTTATTGGTTTACTCAATTATCATTTTTCAGGAAGTATCAAACTATCTACGGTTGAAACTTAGTAATAATTGTACCTAAATTAGCTAATAAGACGTTATTTGTTTAGTAAACAAAATGATAATAATGCGATGTAATGTAGCAAATACATTTTATTAACTTAAAATGATAGCATATTTCATTAACATAAAATTAAGCTTAGATCATTGACGTTTATGGCAATTAAGCAAAATAACAATCTGTTTTATTAATAATAAGAACAAATATATTTGTGTACCTTATTTTATGTAATTAAGAACGTGTTTTGGTTGAATTTATTGCTGATTTTTCAAATGAATATCAACAAAAACGTAAAGAAAACGATATCAAAATAATATTTCTATAAAAAACTTCAAATAAAAGTTCATTTTGAGAATAAATCTTCATGCGATACTAACAAAACAATACTTAAGTCCATTCATTATTTTTTGCGTTATTATTTTTTCAAAAATGCATAAGCACTTATTGATAAGAAATAATATGATATATAATCATATAATAATAATCATAAAAAATGAAAAAATAATACTTAAGATGACAGAGAATGATAACATTCAGAACATTTCAATTGCTCATATCAATCATATTTATAAAATATATAAGTGGACAGACAATCTGGAGAATCATCTTCTGTTGAGATGAAACTTGTATTAAGAAAGATGACCATAGTCAGGTGTGTTCTTCTTGTAAACTGAAATTACAATAAGTGATGTATGAAACATTTATCTATGAATGTGTATTATTTTCTTTGTACACGTATGTATATATTTAAGATTATTCATCATATGTACTTAAGTGTATTTGTGTAATATGTGATGAGCCTAGAGAAGCGGTTGTAAAGAATTATGAGCGTCGCTTCGATCTTATAGATAGATATGGATTCATTTAGCTTGAAGCACAGGGCCGGGCTACCACGGACGTACTTAGATACTGTATCTTCATGTCAAAGGTTAAATGTTTGTTTTGCAACAAAAAAAATGTTTTGCGGCATTCAGTACCAATTGAAGACGATATCGTATCAACGAGATTAATTCAAATGATTAAATAGAATAATAATTTTAATTGAATTTCATTTATACAGCTACGTTAATAGATAATTTCTTTCATAATGATTAATAAGCTTTTATTTTATTTGATAGCTGAGGTGTTGTTATCTGTCGAATTTTTAATTAATTGATATTGAAAAAAATCATCAGCATATTTCATTTGAATATAATATAGACAACCTTTGTTATTAAATATCTTAATGACTGACAGATACAAAACTATTTATTCTTATAGGAGATTTTTGTTTTATAATATTTTGAATACGATTTTATACTTATACTTTTTAAAGTCTTTGTAATGCTCGTTACACTTTTATTGAATAATGAAATATATTAAAAAAATATAATACTTTAATAGTATAGGTTTATAAGCAAATTTATTAATACATTGAATTTTTTTACTTCTTTCTCTAATTAGTTATTACTGTTATTAATATTTTTTTATAAATACTTTAATTATTATTCTATTAATATTATTTAAAAAAATAATTCAAATAGAAAATGTTGCAGTTATTCTAGTGTTTTTTTCATTATTTAAATTTTTCAACTATTATTTTTGATATATTTAGATTTATTTTTTAATTTTGTTTTTTAACTCACTATTGAATTATATTTTAATATCATCAATAACTCAAAAAACAAACTATACGAAAATTGATATTAAATATTTTAGTTTTGTAATTATAATTCTGTTTTTATATATGTGGTTCCATTGATGAATTCCCTTGAAAATTTTTGATCTGATTGCATAGATACTACAAATTATTTTTATAATATGTACCAACAATTTGGAGTTTATACATTATTTTTTAATGACTTACACTTATTAACTTTTGTTTCATCATTGTGTTAATTAGGTTTGACGATATTTTGGTGCAAATAGAGAGAAAGGTAATGTTTTGAGTCTCAGGAACGCATACATATTTTAATATACGAACAGTTTTTCTAAAATCTATTACCTGTGGAGACGTATTTCATTCTTATCTAAATTTCCCAAAGAGTAAGTTCACAAAATGACAAGTATACAGAAATTCCAAGTACTAAGAATATTGTCATACAGTTTTGAGACTAGAAAAATTCATTTCCATAGATGAATTATTTTTTGTCCCATAAACTATAAAATAATTTTAACCAGAAACTTTTTTATGGTTTTTGGAGCGAAAATGAATTCATTTATGAAAATACTAAGAACATTTTCTAACTGTAAAGTTTGAATTTTCGATAGAGAATATTTATATTTGTTTTATATTAAAATCATTCTAAACAATTCATTTCTTACTTTGTTAATCTTCGCTTTAGTTAAAATTTAGGTAGGTATATAAATTTGTTGTTCAGAAATATAAAATGGAAGCTTAATTTAAAACCTGTTTCAAATTACAGATTGAATCTGAGACAATTTTTTACCCGAAGAAAATTATTCAAATCTGAAATTCTTAACAATATATGATTTCTTTATCTATACTTAAAAATATAAAATAAAGATTCGGTATGTGAAAACATAGTGACTATAAAAAATCTCGTAATATTTGTAAATATCACATAATAACTATATTTTACAGATCGTTTTCGTTATTTTATATTAACAGAAAAGTGATCTAGTATTCAAAAACCCTTAAAAACTGGAATCATTTGACTAGCCAGAAGCTTTTTATCTAGTTTCGATATTTCGGCTACCTTTTTAAACACTTATTTACTTAATAATTTATTCAAAATAGATATTAAACTAGACTCGAGCGTTAAATTAAATCGGAATAAGTACGAACAAATATGAATCTAGTATATAATCTGGATCAATAAACATATAAAATAATTTGCAATCTAGGAATAAAAAATCCAATCTAAACGGTACTCTTACACCGTTGATCATCTTCAAATAAGAAAAAACCGCTGTACCGCATCTCGGAAGGCGTCGTCTCGTATCATCATCGCGCATTGAAATCACTCGTCCGTGCGTGCTATTTTTTTTCTCAAACTCAATTCTTACATAACCGTTATAAACCAATCAATGCACGATCTAGCAATAGATGCAACGCACTCCAACCAACATGTGTGCGCACGACGTACACGGCACAAGAGAGAAAAACGTATCGACAGTTTTATCAATTCGTTCGAATGCTTGCAAGAAAATAAAATAATAATAGTAGATCTTTATAAAACAAAGAGACCTTGCTAGATTTATTACGATTAGCATGGAATTTAATATATAAATTGTTCTTCTATCGCTTTGGTAGCCGAAAGCCGTTTTCAAATGCAACCTTGACTCGCTTGACCTACGACTGTTTGTGATACGTGAACACCGGTTCGTATCTTGCCTTCGGATGAACGTGTGTACACGTTGATTTTTCTCTTTGGTTTATTGATGTGTTGAGCTTGTTAATAATAAAACTGTTTTTTTTCGAAATACGAAGGTCGAGGGTTTCGATTGTGATTATCAATTTACTATTCGTATTATTAGATACATTAAAATGGCTTATCCAATAATTATAGCCGCTGCAAGGTGCAAATATACAATAAATTAATAGTTAAATGCCGTTTAAACAACAATAATCATACAGTCGATGGAATTGAAGTGATTTTTTTAATGAAATTTCGACCTTACGTACACAGATTCATTTGATCATGTATAATTATTAATTTGTTTTTATTATACATTTACTGATTTTTCACATAAACCGGTAATTGAATAAAAATATTAAGTTGGTGTTCAATTCTATCATCGTTTTTAACATTTCAGATGCGGATTACAATACTGATTAGAGATTTGGTGACCTTATATTTTTTTATAAATTTATATAAAAACACATATAATCATATTCTTTCCGCATGACATTACAATAAAAATACATAATTGAATCCGAATGGAAATTTATATTGTTACTTTTAAAATATGGATAAACACTGAAATAAATCAATCTTCAAAATTTATATTGATGTAACATTTTCAAGATACATTTAATTTACATACAAACACTGCTATGAAGTATGTGTTCATTCGAAAGCATTTTTATAAATAAATTATGAACCTATACAATGAAATTTATATTTTTACTGGTAATAATAATACTTATCGTAATAATAATATAATTTAGCTTCTGAATCAAATCCGGTAGCAGAGATTCCTTTCGAAATGACCTATTGAAAATTTTACGTTTTATTTTTTTGATAAAAAAGATATACAGAAAAGGAATCATTCCAGGTCGTAATATTATAATTCATTTCAAGTTTTTAGATAATTATAAAAAAAATATTTCTTAATATACTTTCTATTATTGATATTTTAATTTATCATCTCTATCTTTCTCTATCTATATATACATATATATATATATATATATATATATATATATATATACATACATATATATATATATATATATATATATATATATATGTATATATATATATATATATGCAAAAGTTTTAGAACTGCATTTTTATTAATTATTCTAAGGAAAATATAAACATCTTTATTAACATACATTAAACAAACATATCTGAAATTAATGTTTAATTATTAAAAAGATAAAATTCCAAGAATACACAATTAACTGCCATAGAATGGCAATTTCATTATACGATTTATTAACTTGTGACTCATTATAGCAATTATACAAAACCTTCTTGTCAGCATAAGTAAACACTGCAAATATACAAAAAAAAATTAATGTGTTATATTAGTTCAAGCATAAATGTTTTTAAAAAAACTATGAATTGAGAAATAAATTGATAATAAAAACAAATCTGTAGAAATTTCTTGAAAAGTTTATTATGCTATTAAAATTTTAAATATGATTGAAAAAAATAATATAATATTTAATAAATAAAATATTTTCGTCATAAATTATTTAAAAATAAATAATTCAACTATTCATAAAAAATATTTTTAATGAATATTATTTCGTAGTACAAATAAATAAAAAATTAAAAAGACACATTTATAGATTAATAACAAAAAATAAAATAAACAATAACTTAAACTATATTTCAATAAAAAAATAATGAGATATCAAATTCATTATATATATATATATATATGTGTGTGTGTGTGTGTGTGTGTGTGTGTTTATTTAAATGAATTCAAATCAGGAAAGAAATAATCTCACAATTTGCTAATTAATCACTGACAGATCTAACCTTTCGTTTTATTGAAGACGAATGTTTTAAATGTACATTAAATTAAAAATTGCTTTCTGATACATTTGCTGTCTTATAAAGTTTTTGTAATCCTTATCGGCCGATTCATTAGATTTTATTGTCTATAGAATAAAAAATGTGAATTTAGAATGCAACTTTTCAAATCATAAGTGCTAATACTTTATAATATAAAGTTAGTAGATTTTTTTATTTATACAATGAATGAGAGTTATAACTGAAAATAATTATTTTTTTATAAAACTAGTTTTTTTTAGAATTGTATTTTTATAAATTCTATAAATAAATCATGATTGAAAAATCTTTACACGATTAAAAAAGTTTTATATAGTTTATAATTGTTGCTAATATGTAAATGAAATTCGATTGTTTAAATTATATAGAAATTATGTATATATGTAAATGCTTAGATACTTTTTCGTGAATAATATTTTATAAGAAATGAAATAAAAAAAATTTTCTTCTTATGAATTCCATACGTAAATCATTTATAAATTTAAATATACTGAAAAATGTTTCATTTTTATTCGATTAATAAGATTAGTTGTTTATGAAAAAATAAATAATGATTTCAGGTGATTGTAAAATGAAATTTCAAACAATAATTTTCATTAACATTTATAATTTAAATTCATTAATAATTTATTTTTTTTAATTTCATTAATAATTCAAATTTTTATTATAAATAAAATAAATATTCCTTATTTTTTCATTTTTGTAAAAAAAAATAAAGAGCTATGCTCATAATCTTTTACTAAATTTTGTAGTTAGTTTTCACTAGTCAAAAGTGCTTATTGTATTAGATTGGTAGGAAATTAATTGCGGTTTTTGTTTTTTGAATTCTAATTTTAATTTTTTTCAATGAAAACGTTATTTCATCGTGTCCATGTTAATATCATATTAAAGTTCATTTTTCAGTCTGTATTTTGGTAACATCGACTTTGGTTTTGTTATTAATTTTTTCTTCAAATTGGGTTATTGAATTAAAGGTAAAGAAGAAGCAAATAAGATAAAATTTTTGTAAGAGTACAAAGTAAGTGGTAAAGCAGCAGGAAGTGTTCGTAAATTAAACTTGTGTGGGTACCGTTAAAGAACGTACGGTACAATGGTGGTTCGAAAATTTTCGGGCTGGGGATGAGAATCTTGAAGATGAAGAGGGTCAAAGGCGTCCTTCTTCAGTTCATAACGACCAAATGAAGGTGTTAGTTGAATCAGAAGAGCTTGCGTAAAAGTTAGTTGTTAGCCATTCAACAGTTCTTGACCATTTAAAACAGTTCGAAAAATCAAAAAAGCGGTAAATGTATTTAAATTTGAAGATCATGAACTTCAATTATTTTTCTGCCAGCCTAATATCAAATCTCACTTTTCAGTTTATTCTCAATAAATTCAAAAATCATCAGTAAGACCTAGTTGTGGTATTTAGTATATGACTATGGGTTTGGCTCCAATATTTATTAACAAATAAAAAATGTACTTAATAAAAATAGGATTACCTTAAGTACTCTAGGTAAACTTTTCATTCTTCTATTTTTAATAAAATAAATGTTATTAAATTTTTAAGATTTTTATGTTAATATCAATTTTTGATTTATACTTTGATATGGATGTATGAAATTAGAGAATTACTTATTATATATAGTAAGAATAAAATTTTATTACTAAATTACTTTATCGAACGGAAAAATTAAAAAGATTCTTAATATTCAAGAAATGGAAAGCATTAGAAAAAAACTAAACTATTTATGTTTTTACACATTAGATATTTATTATTTATTTTATCAACAAACATTTTATACAACGATATAAAGATAAAATCAGTGATTTAATATACATCTCACATTTTTTATCTTTCATAAAATGTTGAAAATGTGCTATTTACACCATTTGCCTTTCCTTTAGCTTAAACTAATAAAAATGAAATTAAAACTTTTTTTATTTTTATCTGTAACTAAACTTACAGTAACTTAATATGATGTAAAAAAATATTATTCTTTACAAATGAATTCTTTTTCTTCCTACAACCGACAAGATTTTTTTTTGGTGAAGAATATTCAATAAATAATTATTAATCATCTTTGAATGTTGCTCATGAGCATTTCGTTAGTGGTACATTATTCTCAGAGCGTTAAGGTACAGAAAAATATTTTCTTTAATTTCTCTATACCTAAAATAATTAATAATGGTTTAGATAAGTTTTATACAAGAAAAAAATTTATAGTTTGTGTAGAGGAAAAAGATTCATTTGTGATTCTATGTGAATTTAGATCTATCGCATTTGATGTAGTATGATATGCAAGAAAAAATATAAATAAATAAATAAAAAAGAATTTATATGAAGATTTCAATGTTCTTTACATAATTATAACACATTTTAGACTTAAATATATAAAATACTCTACACGAATTCAAATATTTTGTCTCCGTATATATATATATATATATATATATATATATATATATATATGTGTGTGTGTGTATGTATCTATTGGGTGTTGCGAATGCAAATATAAATTTTTCCATGTTAGAGATTACGTCATGTCAAAGAAGCGCTATTGTTATTTCAATTTCAATATGTCAATCATTCGAATTCTTCATGTATCAGCCATGCAAAGTGAAATATTTCATGTCTGAAAAGAATCATAGCACGATTGCATAATTCTCGCGAAAATTGTAATCTAATCGTAACTTTTCGATGTGTTTTTTTGACTGCTAACAACACATGGAATTTATGAGCATATCAAATTCCAAAGTTTGCGAATACAAAACCGTTCAATCATTTTAGAAAGGCGTGTCTACAATTAAAATATAATATGAAATAAAAAAGAATCATTCGAACGGAAACAACCTAATCACATTCACTCGTTTAACGTAATCTCTGCATTACATAACACTGTGACTGTGACAGTTCGCTGGCAGGCGGACTGCGAAAAAAAAATGTAAATTTATTCAAATTCGATAATCCGCCCACAACAAGTCGATCAGAGATTAATGGCGAGCGCTGATCGAAGCTACGATGAAAAAATAACGTACAGAACGTCGAATTTCTTATAATGTGTTACCTCGCTTTCAGATCAACGATTTAGTCGGATTGATATTTACGAAGAGCTTTTACTTTCGTCAAGGCTTTATTAATATCACTGACTTGTTCATTCAGTGTTTCTAATCAATTGTTCGTGTATATATGTATATATATATATATATATATATATATATATATATATATATATATATTAATTATATATATATATATATATATATATATATATATATATATAAATTAACTTGCGTACAGTAACCACTCTTTCAACTTTAAGATGTTAATTTCTTAAATATTTAACGAAATGCAGTTTGATAATATTCATAAAAACGGTCAATTTATATCTCTCTGAAACCTGCAATTAACACTACAAGTATATCTTCATTTGCTTTAAGCCACGTTGAGTTTCTTTTTAATATGATTTATTGATATTAAGATTGCATATTATTAACGACAGGTGCTAGACTTTACATAATGTATCTTTAAACGCAACTTAAGGCAATTTAATATAGTTTAATAAATTATAGAATATCAAAGAAGAAATATTTTCTAGGAATACTTAATGTATGTACTTTATTTTATTACGATTATTCTTCAAAAAATAAAACTCAATAACGGTTTAGATGAGTTTTATCTTATAATTTTATAACCGAATATAAAATTATATGTTTTAAATTTTTTATTGCTCCATGTATGATATTTTTTATTATCTGTTATTTTTGTTTTCCTTAAACATGAATAAAAAATAGTGAAGAAATCACTCAGTGAAACAAGAAAAAGATTAAAAATATATTGATACAAGATTTATACAAAAGTATATTTATATCATACAAAAATATCATTGGAAAATATTTATATATAAAATAAACAAACCCAAGATAATTTTTTTTATTGGTAGATGATAAAGAGAAAGAATTCATTGATTCGTATTATAATTTAGAATTAAAAACTCTCAAATTTTCATAAATTATTTTTTTATTTTATTCACAAGCCATGAAAAGAGTTTCTGATCAAAAACATTTAACAAATGATTATTGACCACTTATTAATGCTGTGCACATTTCTAAGACATTACCATCATCCTCAAAGCATTATGATGCAGAAATGTCTGATTTTTCTCTCTTAGAAATACGGTAAGCAACAGTAAAAATGATTAATAATCATTTATTGAATCTTTTTGATCTGAAAAAACATTGGTTTGTGAGGTCAGGTGGTTTGTGAAGCGAGAAACAAATTAAATTGAAAAATTCAATTTAGCAATAGCATCATATATAAATATATATATATATATATTATTGTTGTTCCTAGAAGAATTGAAATTTTTAGTTGATTAGTTACTCTTCATGGTTCTCAATTAAATTATAGACCTTATGTATATATATATATATATATATAAATTGACCACCTTTCCCTAACTAAATAGTATATATTTTATTTTTAAATTTTTATAATTTTTCCAAAATGTTTTGTTTATAGATAGTTAATTGATTATAGATAATTCCATTTCTCTTATTGTGAAGATATTTTTTTTCTTAATTATAGACGTTGGTAGTTCATTTCTTTCATTTAGTTCAGTATCTCATCCTTTTTCCATAAAAAAATTTCAAAATATCTACAAAAACTAAATTCTCTGTTAGTTGTTGAACTTACTTTCATTCCCTAAAATCTCTATGTTTCATAAATGCATTATTTTCTCATCTCACAAATGTGACTATTTTTTTATCAAAAATTTTGATAAATGATAATCGATCAATTTTCGCGCTTTGATGCCAATGTCATCATTTTCAGTGCAATTAATATAAAAAAATTTTGATGTTCTTTGTCAATATTAATTAATTATTAAAATAAGTTAAATTTTAAAATAGCGTATTGTTACAAATCACACTATATATGTTTGCTTTTTAAGATCAACAAATAAATGTTTTGGTCTAGTTTTGAAATTTTCCGGGTCATGTACACTACACAAAAACAAAAATACGCCGATTAAACACCAAACTCCACACACCACTGATAAAATCGATTATACTCTATGGAGACGTATCGAAACACAACATACACACAACGCACACATAGTACTAATATAGTACTATGTAAATAACTATATATCAATAGTCATTACTTTATATTTTATTTTATTTTTTTTATCAATAAATAAGTTGGTATTTATAATAATTATCAAAAATATGTCTTATGATATATGTTTCTTTTTAAAATTCATGCTTATATGTTACTTATATCCTTATTAATACAAATATAATAAATTAATTTCATTGTACTTTGAATGAATTAGAGAGATCTATTCATTATTTTTTATTTATTGTGTCATATAAAATATTAAAATTACTAATATAGAATTCAAACATATAACAATTATAAAAAAGGTATTCATGATATTATTCTACAAGGTGTTAACATTTTTATTATTCCAATAAATCAAGTACATGTTTTTTGTCTTTCTAAGCATAAATAATCGAAGTTAACAAGTTTTTCTATTAAAAAATAGATGAAAAACTCCACTATAACGAAATAATTAACTAAAATAATCTCTATATAAGTAAATAAAACATTGATTGTATACATATATTATACATTGATCAATAAAAAAGTTACTTTTTGTACACAAGACTTTAAACAGCAATAACCTTTTATATTTAAATCAAGATAAATGTTGTTTTTTTTCTGTGACAAATAACACCGTATTATTTTACAATTATAATACTATTATTAATTTCTCAATAACATCAAATACGAGACGATATTTATTAGAGTACCCTCTAAGAAGAGAAGACCTTGAATAGAGCAAATGAATCGATTCTTCATGCTTTATTGGATATCACTGTTGTAACGTGTCGAATATGGCCTTAAGTCGTTACGTATGACAAACAGGGGGCCGTAATCCGACAGACATGCCAGCGCGTGTTCGAAACCGTGATCTTTTGATCTTGATTGTTGTGAATTTCAACGTTCGCTGCTCTATTAATTCGCGTGTTATAAATAGTTGGGGCCTTCGAACAAAATATCTATGAATTTTTACTACTAGTATTAATTTTTGATTAATATGTTTATTGAGCATACAGATTATATAGTGTTTTAATATTTATGGCAATACGTGATTTATTCGCACACTCTTATAAATTATCGTATAAGTAAAAGCTAATTTACATGCATACATTTACAAGTATACATACATATATATATATATATATATATATATATATATATATATATATATATATATATATATATATGAATGATACACACGTGTATCATTCATTTATTTCATACACAAAATTAAATAAGTATTTTTGTTTTAATAAATGTTTGATTTAAATATTAATGACATATAAATTTATCAGTTTATATATTAACCTCCTTCGAAATATTTTCTTAAATTTTTGAAATAATTGTCTTGATGTATTTTGTGTTTAATCTAGATATGGGATGTTGTTCTTGAAAATATTTTAATGGCATGATTCTTACTAGAGAGATGTTCACAGATACTTTTTAGATAATTTAAAATTACTGTTCTTCATTAAATTCATTCTCTTTCTCTCTCTCTCTCTCTCTCTCTATATATATATATATATATATTGGTGTAAGTTCTAGAAAATATCCATTTTTGTTTTTTATATTCTATTTTCATATTAGATGCGTACAAATGAATCTAAATATTATATATAATCAGTATTGTTAACGCTGACTTGTCGCATATTTACTACTTAGAGGTTCGATTCCTTTAATACACACTTTCACCAAACTCACAAACTTGGTCATCATTCGTATAATGTTTTCCGGTTAATGCATTTTAAAATACTGGAAAAGATACTAATCATTTAGAGCAAGGTCAGATGTATATAGGAAATATAACAGAACAGTATATCCTAGTTTAATTTTTTTCCAGTGACACTCTTTCACTATTTTATCTTATATTTGCATTGTATGAAGTATATCATTGTACGTTTAATAAATTTGATATATATTTTTTCTTATTTTTGTTGGATAAATTGCAAAAGTAGAACGTTTGAGACTTGAATAACAGCTTTATTTGATTGAGCTAATTTAAAATCAAGTTTTCATTTTTTTATCAAATTTTTAGCAATAAATATTGCCCTGATGACCCATTACACACCTAACTTAAACTTTGTAACACAAAGGCCAGCTTTCTAATCCATCTACGAGAACCAATTCTTATTAGTTAACTGTATTTTGCATATAATCTTTTTGTATGATCAGTTTTTCATCATTAGTCATACTTTTATCAAAGAATGATTCATGTGTTTGTCTTGAAAGAATTCTTGTCACAAATAATAAATGAAAATGGACTAATGTATAGATGGAATTATGAAATATATTGGAAATATTTGGGAAGAAAATAAATTCGATCAGTCAAATTTGAAAAGATATTTATCTATTAGTCGATCTTCAGTGATTGAAAATAATTATATAAAAAGTATAGTTTAAAACTTTATATTCCTAGTAGACAGAAAATTCTTCTTATGATATTTAAACAGTAATAATTAATAATTATACTTTTTCAATTTAGAAAATAATATTGAACAATTTTAACTTTTTTATAGAATTACTACCGTTTTATTTTAAATTGGGTTTTTTTTATTAAACAATAAAGACTATATACTATTTTTAACATATCAATTTTTATATAATAAATCACTTTTATTTTGTCTTATTTTCACTAAATTAATAAACTAAAATTTCTTATATCTTCCAATATACTTCTACGTGCTTCTAAAGTAAAACAATTAAAAAGTATTTTCATGAGTTATCATAATATATATATATATATATATATATATAGCTTCTTTGACTATCCTCTTGATTATTTGTTTTTATTAGTCTTAACTACATTTATCTTCTAACTAATTGTATTTGATTTCTAAATGAAAGTAAAGAAACCTCAAGATTTTTGATTTATGAGTGGTGCTCTTTGGATTTAAAGGGCTTGTGCATAATTTTGAAATCTTGGAAAAATCGATTTTTATTTTTTTGGATATTATTAAAGCTTAACGTCTTAAGTTTGAAAATCAAAAAAAAATTTATTGAAATTTTCAAAATTTCCTGAGTTACAGTGATTTTAATGGAGGCGGTTCGCAGCGGGACAGGGCTTATCCCGAGCGTGTTCATTCGTTTTTCTCGAAAGTATACTTTTCAAAACGGTATACATCATTTCTCAAAAGCTATTCATTAGATTGGCTTAAAATTTTGACTGAACATTTCTAATAACGTTCTCTAACGGGTGATTGGATAATTCTTTTATATGCTTTTTCCTTTGTTAATAATAAACAAATATGTAAGTCCAAAATCGACATTTTTTTCAAACCTCTACCATTTTTGCAATTCTTAAAATGACAAAAAAGTATGTGGTCATACCTGAGTTCTTATATTATACTATAATCAAATTATTCTCATTTTGGTGTCAGATCAACGTAGTTGCTAAAATCGTATACACAGATTGACCATGCAGCAGAGGTAGTCCTTTAATTTATTTATAATATCTGCATAGTTTGTGAAAATTTTTCATTAAAAAAATTAAATAGCTTGAGCAGGACATGTTTTTAATGTATACAAAATTTAAAATCTATAACATTAATGTCCTCGTCAAAAAAAATTATAAAATATAGTACTACTTTTCGAACGCCAAACTTATACAAACCTCTTCAATCATTTTTTTTATAAAATCAAGAAGAATAAATAATAAATTAATATAAAGTATTTTCTTATTTAAAAGTATGTATTTTCTATAATAAAAATATGGGCAGTTATATGTACATAAAATTTATCTACAATATAACGTATATATATATATATAGTTGTAATTAATATTATTTAAAATTAGATGCAATTCAATACAATTAGAAACTTAAAAATAATAGTTGTATAATAAATTATTCGTTCTCAATAATAACATAAAGCTAGTACATGTTTACGAATTTTATTTCAGATTGAATTTGGTCCAAAAAAATATTCTTTGCCATTTTTTTTACAGAAACATTGAATAAATATTTAATATTTTTTAGTCGTTATTAACATTAATTAAATAATTATTCAGTTCAAAATGTTAATTTAACAATCACATTTGACTAGATAATTATATATTTAACCTGGAAAAATTATAAATAATTATTATTTTATATGTGAACTAATAAGTTGCTTAATGTAAAATATATTGTTTTACTTTCAACTCATTAATAATCAATTTAAAAACCAACTACCTTTTTATTAAAAAAAGTTGTCGCCAGAACAACTTTAGATAGAGTACAAAAATAATTATGAATGTAGTATATTTAGATACCATGTTGTAATATATTTAGATATATATTTCTCTCGAATCAATATGAAAAATCATCGTTATACTACAAAAAAGAACAGTGAAGTATACAAGGTCGTAAATAATTAGAAAGTGTTTAAAAATCTTATTTATTTAAGTCAGTTTTTTTATTAAGAGCAAAATTTTATTCTTAAAAATTCTATACTAAAAACCTATTCTTCGTATTAAGTTATTGACTTGTAATCATTATTATAATATATAAATATAAAATTAGCAAGAAGTATGACATTTTCTTTGTAATTAATAAACAATACAGTTTATAACAAAAAAATACTTTCTAATAAATCGGAACGTATATTTTACAAGTAGTCACTCTATGGATAATGATCACTTTTAACGCTCTATTTAGAGACGAATTCCGACAAAGTTCGGAAAGTCGTGAAAAAGAAATCATCATTAGGTCATTAAAAATTATAAGATAAACAAGGTCGCGTGCGGTTAGAAAGGTTTTATATTAATAATAGGAAAGACACAAAACCCGACCAGACGCACGTTGGTACCCCTATACGATTAACACTAGTTGCAAGGACGAACGTGATGCAAAAAGAGGGCGGGAGTAGGGTGTGCGAGTGGGGCCGGTCTCGATCATTGATTTATGACATTCGTGTGTGATAATATCAATTTGTTCAATATGTGTGGGTTCAATAATACTGACGACTGACAATATTTATGCGGACCGTGTGTTATTTTTTCCGTTAAAAACCGCGATGCCATTGTTGTCGATTGAGGAGGTGCGCAAGATCACACGATTTTGTCAATGCGATGACGCTATATAACCATGATTTATAAATTATTATATATGTTTACAATTAACTAAGCTGTCTGCAAGTATTCATTCATGAATTAATGTTTATATTAAATAGAAATAGAAATTGTTATTTCTGATAATAAATAACACTGTGAAGGTTTATAATGTTTATTAATGTATTTTGAATTAAACACAAGTTTTATTATAATATGATTAAATTTTTATCATACTTTTGAACATTAATAGATTCTGGGAGTAGATAATTTCGATGTACTCGTAGGTTGAATATAATTTATTAAAACTAACATATAATTTTACAATATAGGTTTTGGCATCGTAACTGAATTCATATTCATTCTTATCGGGATCAGGTAGGACCATGTGGGTTAAATTAAGGCTACTACATCGAAACTGTACTTGACCAATACACTACTTTTTATATGACTTGAAAAATAAATGTGCCAAATATGATACTTGGGTTCGAAATGGTTAAAATGAACATAGATGATCAATAAAATGTTTAACAATCAATTATTAAAGTTTTATAATCAGAAAAATTTGTGCTAAATGAGATGAAAAATAATTTGTAACAGCGCAATATACGTTTTGATAATTTACTATATAAGTAAACACCATTCACCTATACTAAAATTTATGAGTTATTTTCTGCACAAAAACATGAACATTTTTTACTATTACCAAAATAAAAGTCAGACCCATAACCTAAAACCTTTTCGCATACTCTTAGGTACTGAGGTGAAGTCCCACTTATTATAAATCTTGGAGTGAGAGGGACTCGAATTATAATTTAAAAACTATTTTAAAATAATATTTATTTTATATTTAATTTCAAATTTCTTATAAATGACTTAAAAACATCTATAAATATTATTAACACACCAACTCATATTTTTTTACTATCAATGTATTTTTCGTTGCTATATACATACAATATATATTCGTAAATAAATAAAACATTAATTTCTGAATGTATTTTTAAACTATATTTAATAATATATACTTTATCAATATGTTAAACTTGAACAAGAAAAATAAAAATTAAATTTAAAAATATACTTTCTAAACTTTTATACAAAAATATAATAACATTCAATAAATTTTAATTATTATATAAATTATTACGTAACATAGAAACTTACTAAATTTGCAAACTAAAACATAATCTAATAGATCAATCAGAAATATTCTATGCGTACAACAAAAACTTGAACTAACTGATTTTGAACTATTAAACATTTTAACTTGTAATCTTATTTCCGTAATACAACTGATAAATGTTAACATATAGATTTAGATAAAATTTCACACTGATTTATTGTTACCTTGACTTCTTGTTTGTATGAATACTAATTTTATTATATCTAACGCTTTTAATGATTCATTCAAAAAATCTTGATAATCTTCGAAATGTTTTAGCATAAAGGTCATTGATGAGATGCTGATTGTGAACTTTATAATTTATTAAGCTAAGATATATTTAAATGGTTGTATATTTTTCATTTAACTTTTTTCTCTGCTTGTTACGTAACTTTAATTATTCATGTTTAATTCTTAAAAGCATTTTATATAAAGTAAAATATTTTTGAAAAATTACTTAATGGATTTAAAGAAATATATACACTTCCTAGTACAGTTTTTATAAATGAATTGTTGGGATTCTTTTCAATTTATTTAAGAATACACATTTATTTACTGTATGATATTTGTGCTTAATTTATATCATGAAGATGATTTGCATATATTACTCTCGAATCATTTTTACTTGTTGTTTTTGGATCATCTGCCAAAATTCAAGGCTCAATTCATTATTTTTATTGATAATCCGTTATATTAACATGTAAATTACTTTTTTTTTATGATAGAAGTATGTTAACTTTTAAAAATAAATATATAAGAAAAGTACAACATTATTAGTGAATATTTTAATAAATTTACTGCAAAACATAAGAAATTAAATTGGAAATATTTTTATAATTTTATATAATAATGCATACTTATAAACTAAGAAATTTTTTAATGTAAAAAATTAATAACTATTTAAGAAACTGTTTCAAATATTTCTGTACGTAGTATTATATTACTGTTTAATTACTTTTAAAAAGTATTTCATTTCGCACATGAAAAAATTAGAGTAGCTATATTTTTTATAGATATTTTTGAATATATTTTTATTTAGTTTAAATTAGAGTAAAAGGATTAAGTGTTATGAAATAACTCCAGAGCGTTATGTATATATATATATATATATATATATATATATATATATATATATATATATGTATATATATATATATGTATATATATATATATATTGTTGGTATCATCATCTAAATGAGCATAAATAGAAATCGAATATAATCAATATTTGATTATTGAACATTTTGACCATACATTTTTGTGTTTCTGATAAGAGATGTTTGTAAAGTAGATAAAAAAACTCATTGTAATTCTTTTCTTAACTACAATTACTATCTTACTATGTTACTTTATATTAGACTGATTGAAAACCATTTATTTTATTTCAAATAATTGTAACTCATGTTTCCTTCTTATGCTTCGATATATTTTCCTAGTGACAAATTTATTTCTTTCTCTTTCTATATAGGAACACATACATCTAAACATTCAAGTATATGTATATATATATATATATGTATATATATGTATATATAATATATATATATATATATATATATATGTATATATAATGTATATATATATATGTATATATAATGTATATATATATATGTATATATAATGTATATATATATATATATATATATATCGAAAACAAAATTGTTGTTCAAAGCGTTTGTCTGTCCGAAGTAAATTAAATAAAAGGAACAGAAATAGAAGAATTTATGTAGTATGTCTCTCTAGACCACCTTATCATCAAAGATGAATCATTCATTTGAAGACCTAGACAAGAGAATAAAAAAAAGATGGAGCTTATTTTCACAAAACACCTGAATATTTAAGTCAACAATTTCACTCTATTTGAAGAAAAAAGTATTTGATCAATGTATTCTACCAGTCTTCACCCACAGCAATGAAACTTTGGTGTTTAACGCCAAAATCATTCAAAGACTCCAAACAACACAAAGTATGTAAATATACATGCTAGGAATAACAAGAAGAGACAGGAAATGAATAGAATGGACAGGAAAAATCAGACAGATATAATAAGTAGAGCACAGAGTCTTAATAAATAAATTTTTCAGATTCTAAACCTAAAATTACCACATTATCTCTTTCGGGATTAAACTAATCATTGATTTAAATGAAACAATTCTTCAGATTTCAATGAATTTCAATGAAAAATAATAATTTAAAAAATAGATATGAAAAACAGGCATTTATTAAAAAATAGTTGTATAACAAATTGGAAAAATTTAAAAGATAAAAATGATGAAAAATCAAAGTATACATATTATTCATAATCCTCTTTAGTACGAGTATATCTTTGAACCTTTACAATGTGCTATTTTATTGGATTTTTTTAAATAGAAATCTATGATGTTAAAATGGCAGTCATATCTAATGTACATGCAGTTAATCTTTAAAATTTATTTTGTAATTTAATGAAAACATATTTATTCATGTATGTATGTACATATATATATATATATATATATATATATATATATATATATATATGTATGTAATCATGTATATTTATGAATAATAGGATAATGACATTATTTACTGATTAAAGTCTTCATTAATCAGTCATTTCCATTATTCAATGAAACATTGTTGCATAAATCCCATTATTTCCATTTTCTGCTGCAACCGGGTACATTTATTTATTCACTCCGTATGCGTACGTATCGTAAATCACACCATTACTTATTTCATATTCTAAACATGCATGCACACGACAAGACACACAATGTGCTAATTAGACGGTACACGGACGATATCGACATACGTTTACCGATTAGAATTGAACCGGTGACCAACATGGTTACACATTTCGCAGAACGATGTAGTAAATTACTTTTTCTACGCCCAGTATAAAAAACGATGTTCGAACTTGTTCACTATATAATTAAAACAACTATTGGTGACCCAGTAGCTGTGTGTTTGAAAGTAATTCTTTTACGCTTGATATGTTATTTTCAAAATGATTTTAATAACATGATACAATATATAGAGATTGTATTAAATAATATTATAGATATATTTCACAACTAGTTGTATCAGTTACTCTCTCTCTCTCTCTCTCTGTTTGGATGATTGTGCGTTTGGGCCTTTTTGTAAAACGAAATGAAAATTAGTTTTAGATATTTATAAATAAATTTTATTATTGTTTTCAACATAATGAACATTTTCTTGATAAAGATTGAAAAAGAAATAAAAGAATAACATACGATTACTAGCTTTTTTACATCCTAAGGCTGTCAAAATTATTAAGCATATATTAATATTTTCCTTTATGTCTCTAGTTTTTTGACATTATTTCATGAGAGAGTAATTTTTAAAATAGTATAACATGGTTTAGTTTTTTCATGCGGAAGTTTTGCACTGATTGTGTTCTTATACATATATATATATATATATATATATATATATATATATATATATATATACTTAATAGATGAATAAATAAACCCTTGCGTGTTTTAAAACGCGTGATCAATCATATAATCATTATTTATTATGAACACTTTCAATGCTTATTTGAATGTTAAAACCTTCCTTCTGGAATTTATTGTATCTAAAATCATCTAAATGATTTTAATATCGTGAAATTTAGTAATTATTAATATTTTTTGTGTACTTTTTTCTTATAAAGTATGCATATATAATATTATTAAATGACTTTATTTACATTTATTTTTAAGCATTTGTTATGTTTACAAAAAAATATTTATAAAATATTTAGGAATATTTAGGAAATATTAAAAAAAGTGGAATATATTTAATAAAAAATAACAATAAATATCTTTATAGACAAATTTGAATAGAAATTATATCAGTTTAGCATAAATCAAATTTGAACACATTTAATTGTAAAATTGAAATTAAGTATACATTACTGAGTCTAGTATAAAACTTTAATTATGATAGTATGAGGTTACTTTCGCGGGTACTTTGAAATTCTGTTGGTTAAGCGACTAGAAGTAGCCCGACCAGGTCTCCAAGAAAAATATCCTACTATTAAAAAAGCTTCGATTCATGAAAGCTACAATTCATTGAAGTTACACGAATCATGAGTTTTTGTGCTCGACACTCATCCTGTTTAGTTTCGGTTCAGTACAAAATAGAAAGATAAGAGAAACTAAAATGTCACATTTTTAATTACATTTTTTGAACATAATGTATCAATTCTATGAAAAATCCTGGACTAGAGATTTTTTAAATTCGAAACATGTTTTATTGTTTGTTTTTTTGTGTATTATGGTTCTCTGCGAATCCTGTACAACACACAAAATGTATACACAAATAATCTGCGTACAATGTAAGTCGTAAAATTTTTATTGAAAAAGTTTATAAAAATTAACATAATAAAATGAAATACGATGTAAAAAAGGGTAACAATTTTTTATTTTAAGGCTTCAGTGAATGGCTACAATATTTTGAATAAATTTCTTATCAGTTCTGAAATCGTATACCTTTTTTCTTCTTACTATAATATAAGATGTTTGTTTTATAATATTTATTCCTTATTTTTTAATTTAAAATAGAGTACATTATTTCAATATCTATTATAAAACTTGTTGAATTCAAAAGCATTTTTTACTTTAATTAACAGCTTAAATTACTTTAAATTTACAATGTATATATATATATATATATATATCACGGTTTTTCTATAGAGTATTAGAATTTTATTAGTCTGGCAAATAAATTTCGACAGACACCATCAACATCTAAAATAATAATACAGTACAAAAATTATGTCAAGATTTTTTTTCAAATTCGTATTATACTTTTAGAACCGTAAAATTAATACCAGAATTCACTTTTTTTCATAATTGAATTTTATGTAGAATAAAACTACGAAAGTTAATTCTCGATTGGTTTGTTTTTACCTTCAGGCAACATAATAGTTTATTAACATTTTACATTAAAACTAAACAGTAGTACAATATTAAATCGTGTATACAAAACGTTAACTTAATAATATTTTTTTAATCGATAAACGCGTTTCACATACATTAACAAAGCAGTTAAACATTATCTCTATTTTCATTAAAGTTTTATTTAAGTTATGTTAATTTTATGTAAATGCAAATTTCTGCCACTGAATTGATTTCTCCGTAGGTGTTCAAGTGATTTAGATTAATTTATGCTAACCCTGGGGTTATTTAGTACACATTCTAACCAATGTGATCAGTGTGATTTTTATAAGATCTCGATGATTGAGATAGATGTGTTTTTTCTTCTTAATTCTTTAAAGCACGCAAGCTTTTTTTATATGTAAGTATTTTACTAACTTTAAAACAGATTATATTGAAAAATTGATTTTTTTATATTTCCTTGTCTTGTACAAATATTAAATCAGAGATCAGCTTTCGTAGAAAATGATAAATATTTAACAGTGTCTTATATACTCTTTCATACCTATATTATTTATCATTCAACACCTCTATTATTTACTTTGTTATTAAAATAAAGTTATATCAAAATATTCTCTATTATATTCAATTAGTATTTTTTAATTTATTAAAAAAACATTCTCTCTATCTCTCTCTCTCTATATATATATATAAATATGTTTGGTTTTTTTAAAAAAAATAATTATTTGGAGATAAGTTGAATTTTAATGCATTTATAATTTTATATGTATTTTCAATAATGTATTAACAATAAATTTTACACAATTGTCCTTTTTTATAAATTTGAAAATTAATAATTTTCTCTAAAGCCCATCTTTGAATAAATATTCATTTATTTTTGACGAATATGTAAAAATAAATATATTATCATCTTTCTATATATAAAAAAATATTTTATCATAAAACTTCCATAAGATAAAACTTTTTTCATGTAGACCACTTCTTCGCAACGTCGCTCTCTCCGCCATACTCCACAAGTAGCACGTTAAAAATTTCCATTCTCAATTATCAATGATTGATTGATAGATATAGCGTGGTCTCTGTTCTGATTGGTTGACATCAGTCACATGTATATAGCTCTCTCACAGTGTACAAAGAAAGAGGTGTATAGGAATTCAATATAAAACTGATGACATTTATTCAAAATATTGTATTTAATGAAGCTTTAGAGTAAAAAATTATTATAACTTTTAATATTGCATTTTTTGTTAATTTTTATAAATTTTTCCAATAAAAAATGTACGATTTACATGTAACGCAGATTATTTTTGCATATAATTTGTTATTTGTTAGGGGAGAGCAAGTGTTAGTGAAAGGAAAGCGAAGACCTCCAGGAGTCAGAAAACGTAGCGAATAGCGGTCAGAGCCATTTGGTATTATATGAAATAATATTTTAATATTAGTAGACTATAGTTTATTAATTACAAGATTTTTTTCCTTAGCAAAAATATTAATTTTTTTTTCTTTATTAAGAAATCCGGACGAGTTGAAACATTTAAAAAATATAAAGTTTCATTATTATTTTATCTTTGTATACACACATTATTTATACTTATTTCATTAGAATCCTAAAAATTATTCTTCAGATTTTGTTTTAGACAAAGTAAAAAATATGTATTTAAATGAACTTAAAGATTCTATTGAAATATTTGTGAATATAAGGTATTTTGAAATATTTCAACATTTTTATTTATTATACGATTTCTTGTGGAAAATGATACACATTCCAAAACTAGTAATGGAAAACAGACACTCATATGGTCGAAAATAAGCAAAACTATCCGGACAACAGATCAATAGAATGATAGTTATAAAAGCTTGCAGTTATAATTTTATTTGAATTGTTTCACAAAAACTTATAAGTGTTGACAGAAGAGCATCGAATTAAACTTTTAAATTTTATATTTTCCATATAGATTTAATATTTAAACACATTTTTAAAGAATATACTCATATATTTTAATGATTTTTATCTAATATATAGATGGATCAAAAATCCAAAAAGTATTTTAGAAATTAGTAATTTCTTTGATGTCTGTATATTAATTCAATTTTTCACAAGATATAATGAAATGAAATCTCAATTTTAATCCCATTATGATCCGAATATATATATATATATATATATATATATATATATACTGATTTTCCAAGAAAACGAATGCTAATTTATACATTTTCTAAGATTTACTCTATAAATAAAACAAGTAGACAAATACAAATAAAATATATTAATTGCATAATTTACTCTTCAAAAATTTTAAGTTCAAGTATTGAAAATTTCTGTATAAACAAACCTTCATTCAATATTTATTCTCTTGGTAATGTCTTTCATTATTAGTCTATTTTCAATGTATATATATATATATAAATGTGTGTGATTGTATGGACGGATATAAATCTGTGTGTAGTTACTACCAAAACAATCAAAAACATAAAAGATTGTGAAAGATTTCACAATTTTTTACTGAAACATAATTAAAATGTCATGACACTGATTTCACGTTTACAAATAATTTGAAATAACTATAATTATCATACTTTCAAGTTCATTTCTTGTGCTATTCCTTATAAATTGTCATCTGTTTTAGTACCTTCACAGAATACTAAACAATTAATAAAAAAGTCAACTTTTAATGGCAAGGTCATATTGTACAGTTTTTGAAACGCACCGCATGAAATATGTATGATTCATAATATGTCTTATTCATTCCATACTCCTAACAATAAATAAGTACAAGTGAAACGTATTATCACAATTATCTATAAAATATCAAAAATCAGATTCCATTGAAAAAAAATTCGACAAGCATCCGACTGTCTTTTACGCGCAGACAGATGTCGAATAAAAAGCGAGTGAAACGAAGCGAAAATGATTTGAAGTATAACATACCTTAAATGGTCACTTAACAAATATTTCTTAATCCTCGCGTGTAATTTTACTTGTAATGAAAATGCAATTTCTTCGTTTGATTTATTATGTCTGTTTGGAAGGTATGTAATAGTACAATTCTGTCTTAACAGATGCAACCTCAGAATGATAAATTATTCAAATTAGTGATTTAATGACAAATACGGCATCTGGTGTTGTAATAATATACCAGCTAGATGATATATGAAAGATTTGAATATTGATAATCAAATGTCAATTGCATTTATATATTATTTACATTCTATATCCTGGACAACTTTAAACATTTATTTATTCACTTTTGAACATGCTTTATTTTTTCGAACAATTTTTACACAAATATTCGAGATAACTGTTAATAATACATTTTAATGAGCTGTATATTCTAATTACTAAAACGTTATATTTTTTTTAAGGAAATTGATGAATAAAAAACTCGTATTTTATTGTAAACTGTAATTAATTATACACACGTGAATATATGTTTGTATGTATGTATGGGAAATTAAAGACCTTCGATCTGCTTTAATCAAAAAGAATAACAAGATGAATGATTTATATATTGTTTTAATTAACAATTTGTTCTTAATTATTTATTTTTGCTATAAAAATGTTTGATACTGTTTCTAAACTATGTTTTAATCACACTTGAAATATAAATGAATAAAATAATTAACTCATATAATTTCAACACATAGTTTTCTATAAAAAAGACAAACATACTTCCATACAATGATTATTATTTGCCTGATTATATAGGGAACTTTGTTATAATAATTTTAGCATGTATTGAATTTCAAAGAAATCTAGTTTCACTCTCATTTATAAGGATATCTAGAATATATCGGTATAATTCTTTATTTTCAAAATGGAATCTTTGATTTAAATATTGAAGAGTTTTATCCAAAAAAAACTACTTCTATTTTTATTTTACTGATAACTTTCTTAATAAAGAATCAAATTGTACAGCTAAATTGCTTTGAATACAATTTTACATTTTATATTTTTTTCTTTGATTAATTTACCATTTTCAGTTTTCATAGGACAATGTAATACACTTTTATGGTTTATATTGAATCTTATATTTTGATTGATTTCATTCAATCTTTCAACATTTTTTTCTAATTTTTCAAAAGTATTTACAAAAATCTCAATGAAAAACAGAAACTGTTTAATCTTTACTCTTTTGTATTTATATCTTTATTTTTTTTATCTTGCACTATTTTTAATTTTTTTTTGTTAAATTAATGAACATTGTATTTTGCATATATATATATATATATATATATATATATGTGTGTGTGTGTATATATTAATATTCATTATTTAATTAAATACATTACAAAATATTTAAAAAATGTTTAGATTTTTTTAAAGAATAATAGTAAATACCATTTAATATATAACGTTCCTTCATTTGAGAAAGAACCAATATTAAATTTAATGTTAGAAAAGTGTAACCTTGAGCACAATCGATTATTTAAACAAAAATTTCAATGAAATTTCTTATTTCTCGTTATATCCACATCAATATCAACCTCGTATTGCTTTCACTGCATTTAACTTTTGATCAGAATTAAAAAAAAATACAACCACGAATCTCAATTTCGTTTAAATCTTGCTGACATTTCAGAAATAAAAAAGCAAGACATTGAATAAACACTGTCGTTGTTTAAAATATGTCTCTTTTTTAGATAAATATTGCGGTTTCTACAAGTTTGGTACCAATGAAAATTTCCAACCGCAATATATTAACGCATTAACAACAAATATTTCAAACAACTAATTTATCATATTTAAAATTTTAATTTAAATGATTAATTGAAATTTTAACCTTTAAATCAAAACAAAAATATTATTTCCAATTTTAAACTATATGAAATTTTAAAATTGTAACTTACATTTATTTATATTACATTATGTACTTAGAATAAAGTAGAAAAAAAACAATGTTTTTTTCTTAAATGGCAATTTTCAGTGGAAATGAAAATTTGGAACGTCATGTTTAGTATACAAACGATATTAAAAATATATAACACTACAATAAAACTAAACTGAAATGTTTAATGTATCATCCTTTTAAATTATATTTTGAAAAGTGAAACTCCGTTATAAAAGTTCATACATAAACCTTTTTTTCACATATGTGCAATGAATATATTTACATACAAATGTATGTATATATATATATATATTCACAGATGAAAAGTATAAATCACAAACTGAACATATGAGTAATAACATATATATATATATATATATATATATATACACACGGATATATATCTACAGATGTACATATGTGCAATACAACAAAGAATATAAATAATTGAAGAACAATAAAAACGTTTTATGTCGGTTGTTTCAAAGTTAATGAACATTTCGTTTATTTTTTACATTAAAGACAAGCTTGTATAAACACGATTTTTATTACCAGAAAAAATGTATTCCGTACATCTAGACTTATGGAGTTGTTTACGAAAAACCAGAAACAACTTTAAAGGCAGACTCTTTCATTGAACGGTTTTGATTTCATACAAATGTAAAGAATGTGGGTTTAGTACACTTGCATTGTTCTTGTCATATACATATATATATATATATATATATATATATATATATATATATATATAATTTTATTTTCTATACAATCTTCATTAAACGTTTATTTTATATTTAAGAAAATTACTAATAATTTAATTTATTTTTTTACACAGTCGTTAGTAATTTCAAATTTTATTTCTTATATCATATTTATTAAATATAATAATTTAGAATTAAGAATAATATTCAGTTGTCAATAAGTCTTTTATTTTTCCTTTGAATTGCTATGTTTTTATTATATTTTATGACTAGTTTTGACATTTGTACCATCTTCAGGTATTTGTTTTATGCATCTTGTCAAGATATGCTGACATTATCAGTTATATTAAAATATAGATATTAATCTATTTTCTAATGAAATTTGACATTCCTGAATAATTTTCTCTCTTTCTACATAAACGACAAAAATATTTTTTATTAAAAAATGTTTAATAAATAATTATTGTTCATTTTTGTTTCATTCTTATGCATATTTCAATGACGGTTCTATCATTAGAACATCAAAGTACACAAAACCGAATTTTTCTGTACCTTAACGCGTTGAAAAAAAAGTATCACTTCCTTTTTATGAAATTCTCTCTCTATTTTCTAATTTAAGTTTAACGAATTAATCCAATAATTTCGAATTCCATTATCTCAAAATGAATTCATTGAAAGACAATTTCATTAAAAGCAAATCTTTTAGATAAAGCCTTTTTATATTTATATGTAATTAATTGAAATTAGATCTGGTCTGATATGGTTAGCTGAAATCCGTCGGAAAATAATTTCAAAAAATGTGCTCCCTGATAGTTAAAAATAATCATTAGATCAAAAACACTTCATTTTTCAATAAATAAGACCATTAAACCATTAGACTTTTTAAATAAATAAGACCATGAAATTTTAAATGTTTACATCTTATATTTTTATGTACAAAAGTATTAAAGTATGTCGACGAATTATTTAATATTATTTAAAGATTTTATAAAAAACTGAAGAAAATATTTATTTTCATGTAAATTTCAAATGATAATTCTATAGTTATTTAATATATTATTGTGAATATTTTAAAACTATTGGTAATGTTTGTAAACAGTTTAGTTAACGAACATTTTCTTAAAAAAAATGTATGGTTTTTAATTATTTTCGTTTTAAATTATTGTATTTAACAATTAATTAGCAGTTTCAATTTATTTTATTTTAAATTTCTTCTCTTAGACATCGAAATCTAGAGTAGATGGTGAAATAATTTGAAGAATATATAACTGTCATACTATTTTTGTTTTATTTTACTATTAAATTTCTCTTTATAAAATTTAGATTATTTCCTAGTTTTTTACTCCATTTTATTTCACTTATAAAATTGATACTTAACAAAGATTAATTAATTAATTTTTTGATCAAAACAGAATACTACTTTGCTTCTAATTACTATCATAACAATTAACAAAAATGCATTTCTTTAATAAACAATTTTCTAAATTACTTTCACTGACAAAATCAAATTCTTTATCATAGTTTATTCTTTTCAAGATTTTTTATTAAACATTGTAAAGTTTTTATAAATATTTATGAAAAAAAATAAAAATTTTATAATAAATATATTAACCATATAAAAAATATACAATAAATGTACAATATTATTTGTTGTTTAATATTTAACGAAGGATATTATTACAAATATTTGTTTAATTTTTCAAAGATAATTTATTAAATATTCTTCTAAGACTGAATTTATGAGCATTTGGCATATATTCTTGGAAGAAAATAGTCAATTTAATTCAAAAAATATTAGGTTGGTAGAAAAATAAATGATGTTTTTGTTTTCTGAATTCTAACCTTAATTTTTTTCGATGAAATTATCATTTCATCGTGTTTATGTTAATATCATTTTAAAGTGCAATTTTTCGGTCTGTATTTTGATAACATCGACTTTGATTTTATTATTATTTTTTTTAAAAAAAAATTAGGGCATTGAATTAAAGTTAGGAAAGAACCACATAAGAACAATTTTTTTACTAGTTTAAAATGGATGATAAAGCAATAGAAACTGCTCGTAAACTAAACGATGCGTTTGGTGTGGGTACTAATTTACGTTGCAATGGTGATTCCAAAAATTTCGTGCTGGTAACGAGATCCTTCAGGATGGAGAAGGTCACAGACGTCCTTCTTTAGTTCATAACGATCAACTGAATGCGTTACTTGAATTACAACCACCCACAACAATTCAAGTATTTGCACAAAAGTAAAGTGTTAGTTATCTAACAATTCTGAATCACTTTTCAACAGCTAAGAAAATCAAAAAACTATAAATATATATAAATTTGAAATTCATTATCCGAAATTATTTTTCTAGCAACCTAATACATTCTTATTGCAAATAAGTTAAGATAGAATCAAGGAAATTGCAAAAAATAATATTATAATTAACAATACGCTCTGTATTGATAACCACAGACTCTACATGCTCTCTTTTCTGTAATTTTTGTTTAAAGTATTGACATTATCCTTAAAATACACATTATATTATAAAAACAGACAATAAATAAGAGTATTTGACAAAATAAAATTTTGTTGTATTTAAAAAATGAAAAATTTTAATATTTAGTTTTAAAAAAGTATTAAATCTAGTTAATAACATTAAGATAAATGTAATTTATAAAAAAATTACTTGGTACTTATTGAACATTTCCTACATTTTTTCCACACATTTATTTTACATTTATTCGTTAAGTTTTGTTTTTTTTTGTAGCCGATTATTGTTATCAGGTACAATTAATTTTAATTTTTTAATAATATCAGAGTAAACTATTAGGTTGGTGGGAACATAATTGAGATTTCTGTTTTCTAAATTTAAATCTTAACTTTTTTCATAATTTGTTACATGTTAAAGCGCATTTAACCACGGTGCAAAATGATCACTATAATTTTTTTTAATTATTTTTTTTCCCAAGTAATTCTCAATCAGTCTGTTTAAATTGAATACAAATTCTTTTCAATGTATAAAAAATATTTAAGTATAAAACAAATGCCTTATTACTTTGATTCTTTCTTTATATAGAAAAGACAAGACAATTTTACTAAACATAAAAATGATTTATAATCATTATAGTTATATATTCGTTTTATGAAAAAGCACATAAATTATGTTATTAATTTCATTAAAGCAATAAATGAAGATGACAAGAACAGTCGTTTTCAAACACAATACAATGAATGAAAATCTATAAGAACAATCATGTGATTGAAAATTATTAAATACCTTATGTGCACAAACACATCTAGTCGATGTTTGTTACGTCTAATCCATAAAATTATAAATAATAGACAATGGCTGCCATACGTGTACATTGAAATCATGTACTCATTTTTTTCATATGATTTTATAATAGAACGGCGCGCGTCTAAAACAATAAAGCGAACTGAACTGGCACGTGGTTGTGTGGCATATCGGGAGTGTTTATTTATGCCTTTTTGGCCGACATGTATCGTACCATCTCGGCGTGTATTTGCATATGCGGGGGTGGTTATATACAGGTACCCCATTGAGAATCAACTGGGATTATTCACAGTGTCGTGTATATTTTAATTAAAAACATTTCTTGTACCAATCACACAATCGGAATTTAATCACTTGTACATGGTAAACATTTAACACTTTGTACTCTATTTTTATTAATTAATTACGATCAATCATAATATTTTTTACAAGTACGTGAAAGTATTATAACATTCAATACCGACGCAATTTTTATTATACATCTAATCATTTGTAGATTTGTTATTTGATTTAATTATTCTTGTTTTGTATTTATTGTATGATAAAAAGTAAAATATACGTTTTACTATATTTATTTACCATTACTGGCAATTATTATATTTTATCTACACATTTAATTACAATTTGTTTTTTTTTAAAAAAACGGTGTTAGTTTATTCATTGAATGTTATTAAATATAAAGTAGTAATTAAAATGAGAAACTTATTTTATTGTAAATAAGTTATTTTTTAAAATTATCTCTTAATACATTTCAATCATTCAGAAGTATTAACTTTCAATTTTATATCATTTTGAATATACAACCTTTTTCATAAAGATCAGGGAAAATATTTCTAATTATTTTAGAAAATTTAGCAATCTCAAAACATTCATAATTAAGTTAATTCTAAATTATAAATATTATTTTTTAAATTATTTTTGTAATTTTCAGAAAATATAAATGTGTAATTTCACAATAATTTCTTTTTTGATTCCACAAACGACACCACATTTTTCAATTAAAAATATTCAAGAAATTATTATTGATTATTGTCGATTGTCAGTCATGTGCATTTCGATGGCAACGCGATCACTCTCAGATAGCCAACTGACTGAAAAAGATTTTTCTTAACGTTTTGTGGATGATGGAATTTGGATCTAAATTCTCATGCGTGTCAATCGAAAATAATCAATAATATTGAACTTTATTGAAAATGTTTGATCGACAAAGTTGGTGTGGTTTGTGGAATCAAAAAGTATTCATTTCTGAAAGTGAATTTAGATAGTGTCAGAACTGTTATTGTGAAAAATATATAAATTATTCATTTTAATCTTTATAAACACACACACACACATACATATATATATATATATATATATATATATATATATATATTTGTATATATATATATATATATATATTTGTATATATATATATATAGGTATATTTATACGTATATATATTATAAAATAAAATTTTATATTATATTTAGTACCATATACATTCCTGCGCTTTTTTCTTTTCACTAAGATACAACTCTAGTTGCTATTTTTTGCGAACCGTTCAATTTTTTACTTATTTTTTATTATAAACTATTAGCTTGGTAGAAAAATAATCGCGATTTGTGACCTTTAAAATCATATACATTCTTTTATTAAAATGTTTTTAAGTGGTCCAGAACTGTTATATGACTAACACCTAACTTTTGTGGAAGCTCTCGAATTGTTATGCGTGGTTTCGATTCAACTTTTGCATTTAGTTGGTTGTTATTAACTGAAGAAAGATTTCCGCGACCTTTTTCATCTTCAAGACTCTCGTCTTCAGCACGAAATTTTTGTAACCACCATTGCACCGTATGTTCTTTAACAATATCGACAACAAAAGTATTTTGAACTCTTACAAAAAAGTGATTTCATTTTCCAAAATATAGACCAAAAATATACTTTAAACTGATATTAATATAAACACAATGGAATGGTACAAATTATGAAAAGTAAAGATTTATATTTAGAAAACAGAAACCGCAATTATGTTCCTACTAGCTTACTTGGACATTACTAAAAAAATAAAATTAATCGCACCTGATAACAATAATTGGCTCTAAAAAACGAAACTTGACAAATAAATGTAAAATAAATGTGTGTATATATTTTAGGAAATGTTTAATAAGTCCTAAGTATTTTTTTTATAAATTACATTTATCTTAATGTTATTAACTAGATTTAATACTATTTTAAAACTAAATATTAAAAAAATCACTGATATCATTAAATTTTTATTCAGCATTTATATCAAAAATATATCTAGAATTATTTTTAAACAATATATAAATTTTGATTTGATTCAATATTATTGAATATGGAACAAATGATTAAAACATAGTAGAAGAAACAACTAAAACAATTGTACGAAATAATATTATTTTTAAACGAAATCAGTCTATAAAAATAGAAGCGGTTGATTTATTACTTTCTTTATCTCCTTAAATATTTTTTGAATTGTTGTCGACTTTGAACTTTAAACAATCAGATATGAAGAGCAGACTAAATAATAACCTCAGTAGTCTTTGTATAATCAAGTTCATTTATATAAAATGGAATACACGTTCAGTAAAAAACAGTTGTCATTCATAATATAAAAATATAAACCAGATACAGATTTATAAAAATAAAAAGAAATGGTAACATTTCTTTGTTATAATTTGTTGTTGTTTAAAAATTGAAAATATTATACATACAATTAACAAGCTTTTATTTTTATATTTTGTATTTATAAATGTATATTATATATATATATATATATATATATATATATATATATATATATATATATATATATATGTTAATAGATAGATAATTGGCAGTAAACCAAATAGAAGATCTTTCAAAGCTATATCTTCTCAAATATATATATATATATATATATATATATATATATATATATATATATATATATATTTTAACTAGTTAAACTGCTTATCATAATTCAGATTTTTACATACATAGCTATTATGACTGTTATATATTGGTAAATGATAATATGACGTCATTTATATTTATTTGAATTAAATGTATATTCATTATAGACATTTATATTAATAAGTAAATTAAATATTATTTTATAATAATTAAGTATATTTTTTTAATATTCTTATCAAACATAAATAAATATATAAATTATAACAACAAACATAAATAAATAAGTCGTTTGTAAACTCTTTCAAAAAGAAAATGTATGATTATACTGTCATATGTTGTTGTTTAAATATTATTATTGGAATAAAATTCTAGAATCATTGTTTTTTATGCAACATTCTTCAGAAAAAGACTAAAGTGGAGAATATGTGATAGCTACTAGTTCTATTCCAAAGGGGATTCCTGTCAATGGACATTATGTCTTGTAACTATTGCATCTTTTCGTACAAACTTATCCTAAGCAGACGATTTCTTATAAAGATCCTGATACAATTAAAGAAGAAAGCTGCGGTAGAACAGAAAGTAGAGTTCTGAGTTAATGGTCCCTTCTAGGTCACAATTTAAATAGCAACGAAAATATTTGTTATTTGTACTTATCACTGATAGATACAAATTTGTTTGTTATAATATAAACATTTCTTTTTTTCTCTACTTTAATCATATATCTAGAATATAAACACTATGACATTCTTTTTTGTTCATTTTCAGTTTATTTAGTTAACACAACTTAAGACGATTTAAAATTGCTGCTGCTAGCATTGTATTCTTTCACTACTTTTACCGTATCAGTTTCAGGATTCTACTTTTTTCCTGTTTGTCAATATTCTCTTCCTTAATTCTTCTATGTCTTTTATTATTGAATGTTAAGTCTAAAAAAATATTTTTTGCACCTTAAATTTATTTTCGAAAATTAGAATAAAATATACATTTAAAAATGTTACTTTTTATAAAAAAAAGCAATATTTTAAATAATTAATTTAAGTTTATTTATTTTTAAATCATATTCTTAACAGTTTTTAAAGTATCGCATTTACTTTTTTTATTTCTTTTTAAAAAGAAAGTAAAAATTTTATTAAAAAATTAATAAAAAATAATTGGAAAGTGTGATTATTGAAAAGCAGCGTATTATAATAGGCAGGAATCAATTCCTGGATAATTCTTCAAGAAAGTTTCATGGAATGAACTGTTCATTCTATTATGAAAACCTTATTTTATCTTTTATAACATAACAAATAGTTATGTATAATTTTATAATTGAAATAAAATGAATCTGATAAAGTATTTACTAAAAAAATAACAATTTGTGTTGTATAAATAAATATTACTTAAAAAATAGGTAGATAGTAAAAGCAATGAATGTATTTTTCGGAACTAGACATGTCATAATAACATTCTTTTTTATATATTAGGATATTTGAAAGTTTTTCGAATGATATATTTCTACATGATCTCACGTCGTATCTCAATTTCTAAATAATATAAAAGAAAATATACAAAATCTACTATTATTTTCGAATACAACTCGGTGAAAACATCAAAAGCATTATAATATTTCTCAACGACTTTCGAAATAATACTTACATATATAGATATGCACAGTTGTTGAGAAGTCGACTACATATGTAGCTGATCTAGTGATCTTCGTTGTTTTTTCATTATAGTTTGCCACGCTGTCTGGAGGTCCGCCAACATATCCCTTTTATGGAAAACGCGGACGTATATAAGACTAAAATGTATACAAAAACACGTAGCAATTTTTATGTACTTTCCATTTATCGTTTCATTAACAATTGTTACATTTCATTATGATTAATGAGTTTTATGTGTTATTAAATTGTTACATATTGCAACTTTCTTAACCACTTCATTAAAAATAAATTCTGAAAAAACAATTTTATATTTTATATCATATATATATATATATATATATATATATATATATATTCACTGAACTGTTATAAATGCAATAAAGTGTTAGTATTTTTAATTACCCTTTATTATACTTTTTATTGATACATGTATCATTCAAATGTAAAAGTCAAGTAGCAGAAATTACCATATGCTTATTTTCTGAAATAAAACAGTTGTGTTCTGAATTATAATGAATTTGCATAGTTTTTTCGTTTGATTATATTTTTATGTTAGTTAAAAATCATAAATAATATCAGTTCAGTTGAATATGTTCTTTAAAAATTAATTGCATTATATGTAAGAGTTTTATTAGGCCTGCTAATAGATTATAAAAGTAATACTATTTATTTGTAAATAAAATTTATATTTTTTTCTTATTAGTTATTAGACAAAAGTAAAAACTGTCATATACATATATATATATATATATATATATATATATATATATATATATATGTGTGTGTGTGTGTGTATGTAAGTGTGTGTGAGAGAGTGTATGTAACAAACTATTTAAATAAAATATAAATATGTTAATTCTACAAACAAATCTTCTGACGCCAAATGAATAAAATACGGTTAAAATCCAAAAAAAAACTAACATACAAAATATCGAGTATACAAATATATCACCGAGCTGATCGTATATTTAATGTCAATAAAAATGTGCAAAGATATCCGCGTGAAATAAATCTCGTTGAAGATCTGTTCGTACGTTTAGAGATGTCTCGCGTTTATAAATCACAGTTCTTTTTTCGTCGACGATATCTTCTTCAATCCGCACGTACTAATGCCACTGTTTAACAACACTAAGAGGTGTCGTTTGTAAAACGTGCCACCAGATACTTTATCAGCATCACCTGACGTATGGTTGACCTGAGAGCTGAGAATTCTTAGCGAACAGTAAAAAAATGTATTGATCTCCGTTTTGCTGTTGTTTCTAACACCTTAGTAAACCACTCCTTTGCACAGAGAAGGACTTTGCTTTATTCGAAATCTAGTCAGTTTTTTTCAAATAAAATGTATATGTATATATAATGAAATGATACCAATATGTTAAAAAAATATTTCAAACTATTTTTTTTGTAATTAATTATAATACAATTTTCGGTTACTAATATAGAATGATAATTGAATATTTATATTCATGTCATAATATACAACTAGACTTACTCTATTAAAATCGATAATGTATACAAATAATTTTATTGACCGAACTGTTTACCAGACTGAATAAATACTAATTTAAGAATTTTCATGTTTATATATATATATATATATATATATATGTAGAGAGAGAGAGGTTGATTCAATTTGGGTTTCATCATGGATGTATTAAAAGTGGATGCATGGTTTAAGAAAAGTCATGTTAATTTTTATTTAGTATTTTGATTTAGTTCAATACTAAAATATAATTGAACTAAAATACTTAATGAGGATAGCATGTTTTTTTTAAATTTTGCGTTTTTTTAATACTTTTGTGGAAGTCTAAGTTGAATCCTTCTCTCTCTCTCTCTATATATATATATATATATATATACATATTATTTTTCAATAAAACAAGGAGTACTTCATATTTCTTAATGAGTAAACATTGATAGTATTTTAACGTAATTTAAGTAAAAAAAGAATAAAGAGTCTTTAATATTTATAAATATTAAAATGATATGAAAAATATTTTAAATAAATATTAATAAAGACGTTATCTGTGTTCTTCAACGATGTTAATTGATAAATTTAAACAAAAATACCAACATTGTATAACATATATATATATATATATATATATATATATATATATATATATATATATATATATATATATATATAATACACTTATTTAGTACATGACGTAATCTGAATAAATATTCAACACTAAAAATAATATATTAATCGAAAAAATACTATATGGAAACGCTATTATTTTAATATTTTTTAATGTTAATAAATTAATAGAAATATAATACAGAACTTTAATAAATATGTATTGATAGATATTTTTATTATTATTCTGATTTTGTGAATATGTGGTTAAAAACAGTTCAAAATATTTAAATATACTTTTTTCGTACATTTCTTATCGTAAATAAAAATTATATGATTCACATCATCTTATAAGTAAACTGAAACAATGATGTATATCTAGTTTAGATCAAATTAATGAAAATTAAGGTTATAAATAAGTGATGAAGTCTCGTTTTTCATAATATATATATATATATATATATATATATATATATATATATATATATATATATATATATATATATATATATATATAATGTTTATAGTGAGAATAGACTTTATGTTAATTCTAAATTGAGAACTATTGATGATAAATTTAAATTAAGATGAAGAAAATGTTGCAATATGTCATATACTGTAAAAAAATGAAGATAAAACAAAGATGAAAAAATTAATTTAAATTTTTATCTCGAATATCTAATGGTCGGTCAGTAGCAAACCAAACTTTACAAATATAGACTATTTCTACCAGTATTCAAACAAAAAATATGAACTTGTACATAACTCTAATTAGAACTTAAATCATTTTAAAATATTTCCAGTTTATTTTAAAATTTAATTAATTACTCATTTTTAATTTCTTTTTAACGTACTTTCTAATTATATTATAATGAATATTTAAATTCTTGGAATATGAATTCCATTCTATCAAAAGATAATGTATATTTATAGAAGTTGTGACATATGTATATATATATTTATATATACACACACACAGAAGAGAGAAAAATGAAAAAAGAGATGCTTCTAATGCTTCTATTCCATCATCAGGAATTAATTTTACATATACAACATTTATAGATTTTACTTCATTTCTGACTATTAACAAATTAATAATGTCTCTTTTTCAATATTTCACTATTATGAATATCACACTATGTTAAATGTATTTATAGTTTTTAACTTTAATATATTTTTTTAATTTTTCACATTTATGCCAATAATAAGTTGTATTTGTATTTGTCATTCGTTTTATCCTTCTTTATTTTAGCCTCATTTGATTAATTAATCTAAACAAATGTACGTTACGTATCATAGAATATTTATATTTTGCTGGCAAAAACAAAATTTTATAGTTCCACATTTTTACTAATATCTGTGAATAAAGAAAATGATATATGTATATATATATATATATATATATATATATATATATATATTATATATATATATATACATTATAGTATTGTAAGAAAAAAATATAAAATGGTAGTAATAAGATAAATTAAAATCAGTAGTTTATATAGCCTTTTTTACTAATAAATTACTTAAACTTTATTTTTTACTTCTTCCTATTGTAAAGCAAAAACAGTATTCTAAATATAAACAGTATCTATGAAAATGAATGGTATTAAATATTTTGAAATTCTGTTAAAATTTATATAATTCCAATATATAAAACTATATACTGTTATTGAATTAAAATATATATTATCTCCATAATTATTTATAAAGAAAAATACATTTTATAAAAATAGTTTCGAACTATAATATTATCCTTTTAATGAAATGCAGTAAGTATTAGTTCTGTTAAATATATTATATATGATCTATTTAATGTTAAAGTACATATAACAATCTATATCCTTTTTTATACTAAAGATAAACAGAGTTAGCAATATATTCATTTTTCTAGCATATTCAACATTTACCATATGAATATTATAAGTGACTTGATCGAAATAATGTATACTTTTGATGAGTATGAGAAAATTACATCACACTAAATTGTACAGTACAATATCTGTCCTTGTTTACACTGAAGAGTAACAAAACTAGCTATATACACATTTTCTTTTGTAATCTAAACTAAATAAATCAATATCATGGGTAACTTGATCAAAAATGTACATTTTAAGCAATTACACAGTATATGTGCCATATGTAGGCATTCAGTTCTTATTGTATAGTCGGTATATAAACTATCGGTGCATCAAAATGCATTTTGCGCGTATGTAAAACGAAAATAGACAATTGATTTAGTGAAATTCGTGTTGTGATCTATAAATATCTAATTAATGTGTATATCTTTTCACTCCAACTTATTTTTAATTGTATCAAATCACATTTGTAATTACTTAGTGGAACATTTGCGCGGACTTTATCATTATGTGTAGTTTTCAATATTTTCAAGTATTGGATTGCTAAATTGTAACTGAATAAGGTAAAAAATCTACTTTAATAGTTTAATTATTATTGATGTTTGTAATATATATTACAATGTACTATTTACTGAATAGAATCATTTTCATATTTATTATAATCGGTCAAGAGATCATTGTTACTTTTTTTATAGTTTTAGAATATTAATTTTCGTTCCTTAACTGCATTTATCAAACTCTTCCATATATTTTCTTTATTTCTTTTATGCTTTTATATTTTTTCTTTATAATTTTATATTTCGAGAATATAAATAAATTTTTAGATATCAAATCTACAAAAATTTTTCAAAAACATGTTTTTAATAAACAAAAATTGACAAATAATCATATCATCATCAGGGAGTACATTGTTGAAATGAATTCAATTTTTCTTTTTTCAAATGTGTAGTTAATTTTTTCATCTTTTAAATCGTGTGACATAAAACTTCATAATATTGTTGTTTGTTTTGTCTAACAATAATTGAAATTAATTTATAATTCTCAAAAATTTGTCAATTGAAAAAAAAATTTTTTTTAAAAACTAGAAATTCTTGAAAAAATTAAATACAAAAACATACAACAAAGGAAAAATCTAATAAAATAGTGAAACAAAGTATATGAATGTGCAAACAAAAATAAAACAAATATCAACAATTATAACCCAATCAACAGACATTAATAAAGATATATTGCACATTCGTAGAAATATCTTCCTACAAAACGTTTTTAACAAGCCCTGTATGTGTGTATATATATATATATATATATTAATGGCAAAAATAGTAAATCATATTTGAATATTTTGAAAAACACTATTATTTATTTAATACATCATTACTCTTCTTTAATAATAAACATATTTTTCTACTAATCTTTTTGGTAATTAGAATGTTGATCCTTTAAAAGATAATATGTATGATTAATATTAAAATTCAATGTTCTTCTTGATAATTTTCAAATATGTTGTATTTAAAAAAAAAATTGAATTACTAGTTTTTAACTGGAAATTTTATTTTTCGATGAATGATTCCCGATCATTTTCGATGTTTCACGAATCATTACTGATTATAAGCCGGAGAGATAAACGAGTCGGGGGAGCAGACTCGTTTAACTCTACGAAGCCGAACCCCTCCGGGGGTAGGCGAGCGTAGAGAGTATGGGGTTCTGCCCAATGCTCGGTATTTAAAAAAAAATATACGAATGTAGTTTGTCATATTTTTATATTGTTGTTATTGGCTCTTGTCGCCTATATGCTTTTGTATTTTTTTTACAAAATGTATAACTGAAACACTGGAATCGAAATAAAACTTAATGAAAACACACACAGACATATATATATATATATATATATATTTGTTAATTTCTATGGTTGACAATTAGTTGTATATTTTAATCCAAATTTAAAATTTTTGAAAGCTTTTTAAAAACGTAATAAAGACAAATTGAATAATAGAATATCGTATAATCTATATGTTTGTGTTTAGGAAATTTTTAAGCACTTTCAGTAAATGAATATCTTAAATCAAGTAGTTATTTCATTATATATATATATAGAGAGAGAGAGAGATATTACCATGTACAAGAACAAAAATCATTCAATCATTCATTTTAGCGACACCAAAAGTAAAATTACAGTTTATTTTTTATGTAGGTATTGAAAAAAATTAACATTAGCAGTAGTTATTCAATTCTTTAATATTTTTGATCTATTAATATATATATATATATATATATATATATATATGCCTAGATTTTTCATTTGTTAAATAAAAAGTTTACAATGTTTTGAAACCAGCCCTTTGGTTTAAAATTATTAATAAATTTCGACGTTATATGCGGTACAATATTTAATGACTATATTCTTTTTCTTGTTATACTTAGAACATATTTCAAAGTTTAATATATAAGTTTTAAATGTGTAATATAACTTAATTTAATCATTTATTTAAACACACTATTATTGATGTCATAGGTTTTTCTGCTTATTACAAATTGATTATAAAAATAAAAGTAAATTTGAATCAAAAATATCAAATTTATATTAAAAAGTGGTAATTAAAAAATAAATAAACAGTATAAATATTCCTATCAGATTATAATATGGTTTATAGTGTGATCCTGTACAAGTATATTATTATTCAAAGTAAAAAAAATTAGCATCAGAAAAAAAGTTAATATCTTTTAATATTTTATTGATAATTAAATAACTTTTGCATTTGTAAAAATATAGTTAGACTATAATACAAAATTTTTTATACATTATTTCCAACTATTTTAAACTTTTCTCTATAATCTTGTTATTTTTTTCTGTTTCATTTCTTCTCAATTAAAATACCGTAAATAATTATTTCATAATCGATATTAACTTCTTTTAAAATTGCACACATTTTAAATATAAACATTCGTTGTTACAAATGAAAAGTAGAAATTTCAAATTTGTAATCCTGCCCTGTACCCACCCACAAACGGGCCTCGTGTAACCGCTATTACTCAGCGAGGTGTGAACTGGACGACAAGAGTGGATAGATTAACTCGAAGACAACACAAGAGCCACTATTGCTATGAAAACGTGGTACATACATTTGCATTGCGCTAATGTCTCTAGTGATTTCATGTTAGTACTTTGCTAGAATGCGATAAATTTTTAATTAAATTGTAAACGTTCGTATTTTTAAAGACGCATCGAACATTATGTTAATGATGTCTTGAATAAAAATGTACGCCAGGTATTTCATTCCATTACACACAACTATTTACGTCCTAGACGATATATCAGTTTTACTATCTTTATTTTAATCTGTCTCAGCTTCGAAATATTTATATATATATATATATATATATATATATATATATAATTTTAGAAATTAATTTATTTCATAAAAATTATTTATTAATTTACTACTTAATTTTTTAATTTCTTTAATAATCATTTCATATCTGCTATTTAAACTATTTAAACTTTTTTTATATTCTATTTCAAATTTTATATTCATCTTGATTATTAATACTCATTGTAATTCGTTTCATAACTGCATTTAGTTTCTTGCTATGTTATTTTATATTAAATTAATTAAAAACAATTTATTTTTTTCAAATAATTTTAACTCATGTTTCATTCTTAAGCTTTGATACGTTTTCCTAGTGACAAATTTATCTCTTTCTCTTTCTATATAGGTACACATACATCTAAACATACGAGCATATATATATGTATGTATATATATATATATATATACAGATAGATAGGGCAATTAAATTTAGGCTTCTGCATGAAAGTATTAAAAAAAGCAAAAATTATAAATAAAAAGATTTTTTTTAATTTTTACTTCTTTAATATTTTCTTGTGGAAACCTTAACTGCATAACTATATATATATATATATATAAATATATATATATGTTTGAATGTATGTATATCTAAATTCTAATTCGTTTCTTCAAAGCAATAGAGAAATTTACAGTCGGGTTAAAATATGTTCTGTTCGTCATTAGTTTTAAATTTTAAATAGACTATTAACTATAAATATTTCTATACTGAATTAAACATTTTATAAGAAAAAACTTAAACGTTACATCCACTTCAGAAAATCTATAAATGATACAGGTTATGGTGTTTTACTGTATGTATATATACATAAATATATATATATATATATATATATATATATATATATAATTTTAATTAAAATAACACTAAGTAGATATTATTAACAACAATTGGGTAATAATTCTATTTGAAACAAATAAATATAAAGAAAACAGTTATTATATAACGCACGACTTAACATAGAAAATAATACGGATGTGGAATGGTATATGTATATAGTATATGGTCATAGCATATTATATACCCTTAACAATACGATGGTTAGACTTCGTATGTGCATTCCACCCACGTGCGTTTACCACCATATGTTGTACGTGTATCTTGCACGTGCGCGAAAACAACTCATCGCTATTGTGTTCTTCAGCTCAGTGTGTTGGTTGGTACTTCGTCTCTCGGCCACGATGTGCTCTCTCTTATCAGATGGTGTATTTGATTGTGTAAATGCATGTTTATTGCTGCTACATACATTCGCTTGTTGCTGCCTTTCAATATAAGTTTTGTTTGTTACGATGTAGGATGTTGTAGAAACGTATTTGATATTTGGTATTTTCTTATATACAGACACATAGATAGATGGGTATAGTGACACATACTTTTGTTTGTATGTATATATATATATATATATTTATATATGTGTGTATGTATATGGATAAAGTTATTATTTGTTTATTATAAATTAGAAAATTATAAATGCATTTCTTAAATAAAATTATCTATTATAACGATTATCTCGATAACATAAATAATTTAATTCAATCGATATTCAAATAACCTTAGAAATTTAAAATTACTTTATTTCCATTGTTTGCAATTTATATTTAATATGGAAATAGAAAATATTATTTATAAATGTTGGTATTATCTTTAATCTCCTCTCTTAAAACAAATATTTGTCTGCTAAAATGATAAAAAGAAAAATATTTTACACAAATTTATACAATTAACACAATCATTGCGGGTTATGTTCCGTATAGAGAGGTACTGTGTTGAAAAATATGCAAGTCTTCAAAATGTAATGAAATTGTTAATAAAGTTAAAATAAATTCTGATCCCTTTTACAATAATTAGTGTTCATTGTATCTGATTCGATGAACGCTAATTAATTCGTACGTAGTGTTCAGAATACCTGAAATATAAGATCGTGTTAGGTGCGTTGTGCGCGCACAGTGAAATATCCATTGAAGTCATAATGCTACCAAAAAAAAAATAAGTTTCTTTTCGATAATGCGGATTCTGTGAAACATCACACATATTTTTTCAACAACCTGGGCATAACATCTTTTCCACCTACCAGATTTCTTTTAAATCTATAACCAAGCTCTCATTTTATAGGCATATCATTAATGATTTCGATGCATGTGTTGATTTCTCTGCCAACGCTTAGACTATAGTTGCGAGCTGAGCAATCAACGTGTTAAGAAATATATAATTTGGGATATATGAATTTAAATCGCAAAAGTTATGATAAAAACAATTAACTTTTAATATACCATTTATAATAAAATATGTAGTATATTCTTTTTAAAATAATATTTTACAAATCATTTTTTACATTACATAAATTACTCTATATAAAAATACAGAAAGAGTGTAGAGAAATAATTATCAATAATCTATCTTATTTCATTACTTTCAGAAATTTTCAGTAGGGGGTCTTGGACTCCTCCCCACTTTGACCATGATCATTTCCATACGCTTCTAGCAAATTTACTTCCTTTTTAGAAGGAATAGTATACACACACACATACACACACACACACACATATATATATATATATATATATATATATATATATATATATATATGTTTGTATATTCATATACAAATCAGATGAAATTTATGATGCATAAACAGTGAATTTCTTTATATTATTTAATAGCTTTAAAATAATTTGTATGCACAGTCATGTTTCTAAATTAATCAAAAATATTTTAAAGAAAGTTACATATTCAAAGATAAGAAATCTCAGTTTTTTTGCATATAAATATTTTCTTTTATTTTTTAAATAATACTGAATGAAAACACTGTATTATAAAATTAAATATGTTTCTATGTTTATATTTGTTACTTAAAAAGTAAAATTTTTATTAAAATAAGGTACAATTTTTGTATATATCTATATATCGATCTGTCTATATATATTTATACACACATATATATATATATATATATGTATAAATATATATATATATATATATATATACATTTGTATTTATAAAGAGAGAGAGAGAAATAAAGAGTGTTTTATTTCGGACAGATATTCGTTATCCGATTTTCCATACTGTTCGTGTACTTTTAATTCGTTATTATTTTTATTGAAGATAATTTTTAAAATGGTAAATGAACATTATTTTTTCCCAAATATTTGTATTTTATTAATATCTGTTAATTTGGTCGTTTGTATTAAATTGGAAAAAACTAACCATATTTTAAATATTATTCTTGAATTTTAATTATCATAATTTCCTTCTCATCAATTATTTTTTGAAAACCTGCAATATTTTCATTAAAATTTATATATATATATATATATATATATATATATATATATATGTCTCAATTTGTAGACAATATTCCTGTTTTAAAATAACTATTCTGTTTAATTTATAAATTAATATCGTTAGAGAAATTTTAGAAAGCTTTTCCTCTATTATGTATACACACATCTTGTTAAGGCTTTCTTAGCATTACTTATGACGCATTTCCTACCAGCTCCAAATTGCTTCATTTACAAGTAGTAGTTTTAGAAATTGGTACTATTTTCAAAGTTGTAATCTACTTAAAGTTTAATTAGAAATTAGTTGTCGAAAGTTCTAACTTTGGAAAACATGAAAGTACATATCAACATAATACAACTAGGTACATACATACAAAAGCACTATATAATAAAAATCCATGTGTTTGTATATATATATATATATAAATATATATATATATATATATATATATATATTAGATTAGATTAGTATTAAAGTATAAAGCTATATTTGTAAGCTCTGATTTTATTATCATTTATATATTCAGTCCTCTTGTACTTTTTTATATTATTTATCTCTATATTATATCCGGGATATATGTATTCATGAGTATTTGGATACAATTCCTTATCTATATCAAATATTTGTTGTTAATCATAAAGCTTTTGGAACAGTCATAAGAAAGACCTTCACTTAACAATAATAATGTATAGTAAATAAGATTATTATCTTAATTAAAATTAAAAACAGGTTATAAAAAATTTAATTAAATATAAGAATAGGAACTGAAAAAAAATATATTATTGAAATATATTTACGGGAATAGGAGAGCTAGGAATGCACCACGCAATAAAACCCATTGAATAAACAAATACATGAAAAAACCGTTATGAAATAATAAACTAATTAATCGATACAAGTATGAAATTACATTTATAGAATGTGTCGTTAACGAGATTCAAACCCACGATAAGGAATCCATTGAAACAAAACGTAACCTAGTTTTGACCTGCATGGCAGCACGCCCCATTTGCCTTGCAACAACATTCACAAGACAAGTCAACACTGTAGGAAACAGTTTTGACCTCCACAAGTCGTACGATATGAATTTATCAAAAACAAAAAATTAAATGTCAGATGTGAAATGTATGACTTTTTTAAACAACCGACCGAAACGAAAAAAAACGCAACATTTTTGACAATATATTAATCTATGATAACGTGATCTTTCTCCCACGCATTATAATCTGTATATTCCGTCGGTGAAATGCAAATATCAACATTTACTTTTACAAACATACCTATATACTCGTGTATGTATGTATATATATATATATATATATATATATATATTTACTTACACATGTAAATAAACACATACACGTGTTACAATTAATTTGAATTATAGTTAATTAGTTTGTTTTATACAACGAACGATTATTAATTAAATTTTCTATGAAATTAATTTTAATTAAACAACTTTATTTTTTATTCGTCTCAGTGGTTGAAATAAACTTCTATTTATTTGAATAAATGTGTTTAATTATTTTAAAATCAATTAGTTCTTTAGAAACAATAATATTTTATTCAGAATTGAACATCTTTTAACTAATAATTTAACTGATAATTATGGAATAAATTTAAACTTAAATTTTTTTTTCTTTATGCCTGTGATCTCATTATCGTATTAGGCTAATGGCCTTGCTCCTTACGAATCACACTTGTATTTACCTGTCACTACTAATTTAGACTCTTCTGTCATCGTTAAGTATTTTACAGATAAGTTTAGAAATAATAATAAGAAATTCTTGGAGCCAAAATCACTAAGAATTGAATTTTGTTTAAAATTTCATTATAAAAAAAATAGAATATTTTAGAATATGCAAGCATATAAGTAAACTGAAAAATTGACAAAATAATAGTTATAAAAATATTCATAAGTATGAAATGAAATTCCATTGTTACTTAGTTATAGTAGAATTCAATCTCTCTCTCTCTCTCTCTCTATATATATATATATATATATATACATATTGTTTTGAGTAAACATACATTAAATTCAAAAAAAAATTACTAAGTAATTCATATCTACATATTGGACTATTAATGTCGAAAAAATTCACTTTTTCTATAATATAGATATTTTAAATAAATAAAATTCTATATATTAGAAAATTGAACTGTTGATTTAAACTTGAAAATATTCTCGATTATAGATTTATTAATTATTTATAAAATCTGTACTTCATTGCAGTAAGAGAATTGGACTGCATTAAAACTCGCTTCTTTTTGATTTTTCAAATTTATGTTCTTAAACTCCAAAAGATAGAAATATAATGAATATAATTCCAGTATATGAACTAATTTTATTTTAAATGATTGCGAAAAAAACTGATAATTCTATTATCTTGTTAGCAAGAATCTTGTATTAATAAGAAGTGCAATTACTTCTAATTATAACCTTAAATAAAAGAATAAATGATTCTTAAAAAAATAATTTTATTAGAGATTCAGTAAGCTCTCCGTTCTGTGTTAATGTCAGTTTTATTATTTCAAATAATTAATATTACAAAAATATAATTTTTAATTAAGAAAACAAGTTCATGAAAGAAATTGTATGTGAACCAGAGAATAATAATTGATAAAAAAATTAATTACTATATAAATTTAATGATATTAATATAGATTGATGATAATCTTCACTTACTCCAAAATCACAAAAAAGTTTTCTGATCAAAATAGTTTGATAATTAATTATTGACACTTTTTGTTTATAATTAGTAGACATTTTAATGGTGATGTCATCATTTTCAGAGAGCTAAAGTTCAAAAAATCTCTTAGTGTCGGATTTATATTGTAATAAAAATATTTTTTATTTTTAATTTTTTCAAAAATAAAATAAAATATTTTTATTTTTTTATTATTACAGAAATTATCCATGCTTTGATAACTCATTTTTTATTTACATTACTGGTTTGGTAACTTTTACTTCTCCATTACGCATTAGCAAAAAATTTACACATGCGAAATAGTAAAAACTATCTGCGTAGGAAGGCTACTGAGAGAGTATTTTTTATTTATTTTTTATATAATAGAATTATGAAAATATGTATACAGACACAATTATATATATATATATATATATATATATATATATATATGAACATTCGTACATTTATTTAAATCAATCATAATAAAATTCAATTTGGAAGTGACAGTATACAACACTGCATCGTAAAGGATAAAGATACAAGTTTTTTTATATTTTTCATAATAATATCAAGTTTTTTTTTATTGATAAATATTTTTTCAAACTGATTTGTACAAATTTTTCATTTTTGATGACTTAAATGATAAAAAATGCGGAAATTGTTTTTAAATTCGACTTTTGAAATGAAGTGTTATAAATTAAGGTCAGATCTCTGAAGTCAACTAATCTCATTAAAGAAGTACAATTTGAATAAATGAAAAAAGTAGAACCTTAACAAGAATATTTCATTTTAAAGAAGCTTTTTTTAATATTTTTTTCAAAAAGTAATTTGTGTATGAGGAGATCAACTTCTGTGAGTTATTAATCGTTTTTCCTCCTTTATACATAGGCATTCATTTTCTTATATTTATATATATATACATACATATTTATGTGATAAAAAAAATTTTCATGCAGAAACTAAATTTTATTTGTTATAATTAATAATACAAAAAAATAGTTGATACTAAATAGTTCATTTGGTAATTTTAAAAAATTCTTATGTATTTTCAAATACAGATTGTGTTCTATAATCTAAATTATAACACTGTGGATAAAATCCGGTCCAATAATGTTACATAATATACTCCTGTTATCGTTTTTCCCTTCGTTAAATACTCGATTAGGATTATTCTTTAGGAATCCCAAGAAACGCTGACCATCATCTTCCTACCTGACAAAACGGTCTGCGCCTTCTTCGGTACACTTTCACCAGTCGTTGTCCACTGCTTTGATTTCTACCTCGACTCAGGTGTGTAGTGGTGGATCCATGTTTCATCCACGGTGACGAATCGATACAAAAATGTTTGCTTGTTTTTTTCAATTTTTGAGACGATTGCTAGTAGAACGTGAACAGTTCATCGTTCCTGGCTAAAACTTCCCTAATGCTAGTTTTAGAAGTAATATTTGTTAGCCGTAATGTTACCAAATGAATGGTGGCACCATATCATATTATTTATCAAACTTATTAAACGACTCACGAAGAATAACTTTTTTAAAATATTCTTATATAATTGCAGAAAATAACTCTAATGAAATAAATGCTTATATTCACTTCTTGTGTATATTTATAGACTGAAATAAAAGAAGTGGTCTTATATTTTGCATTAAAACATTGCATCACTTAAAGCAACATCAGAAAAGAAAATATTTTAATATAAAAATTCCATATTTGAATTCAATTATGTTGTTGGTTGAAAATATATTTTTATAATTAAATAATATTATAAATAAATTTTCACTCATCGATAATCATGAATTACAAAGAATATCTAATCTGAAATGATTAATAAATAATTAATGATTATATGTATTATTACTTATATGGAGTTCGATCATCTCCAAAGGACTAAATTACTTAAAAATAAGTCATAATGATATAATGGAAACAAAAATAAAATAAAACATTATAACAAAAACAATTTTCTTTACATTAGTGATTTGAAGGGAAGGGCATTGTCATTTAAATGTGCATAAATAACAATCGAAAAAGGTCAATAATCACTTATTAAACACTTAATGAGGAAAAAAAATATGGTTTGTGAACTAAATAAAAAAGATCATTTGTGAAAGTGAATTTAGCTACAATTTCAGAACTATATTAAAACTATTTCTTGTTTCAAAAGCTTACACAGCTGTTTTTTTGTAAAAGAAAATGAATATCAACATATAATTCTTGTTTCTTTTTTTAAAAAAATAATATCTGACACAAAAGCAGAAAAAAGTATTATAAATTGGTTTTTTATAAATTATTTTTTATCATTCAACATATTGAAGTGTAATTTTAATGAAGATATTTTTTCTTATGCACACTAAAGAAAACAAAAACTTGAGAGCATAATATTTATAAGAATCATATAAACAAAATTTTATCTTGTATATATATATATTATTGCATTTATATTCATTAAAATGATTTATTCGTGTCTTATATCTAAAAGATATGTTTATAAAAAATACATCTTGTCATTAAAAATATTATAAATACATAACTATTACATTTTAAAATATTATTTTTAATCAACATAAGCTGAAAATAAATCATACCAAACGTATGAAATTCTTGTTCATTCCATAAATTTTATTGACACTGATATCTGTTATGTCAATTTAAGGTCGAATCAATATCCTCATGAAAACACCATTTTTCAGTAAAAAAATAAACTTCGAATAACAAGTTCCATTTAGTTTTTCAATAATTTGAACTACTTGATGAACCACGCCTTTCTCTTAATCATATTAAATTACTTATCACGGTTTCAATTGTGTTGGAGTTGTATCAAGGTTTTACTATAGGAAATATAAAAATTAAAAAAAAACTCAATGATATACAAATCGAACAACATTCAACGATTAACGCATAAAAAAGAGGACATATATATATATATATATATATATATATATATATATATATATATATATGTGTGTGTGTGTTTGGTTATTATTTATGTATAAACGTATATGCAAATTTTGTTGAAACATGTTTTACAGCATGTCAGTTATTCAAAACAGTATAAAAATAATATCGGTGGACAGATTTATCAAAAAATTGTTCAGTTTGTCGAATGAGACAATCATTTCGCGTCAGTGAAAGGTGCACGCCCTGCTTTATCCATTCAATGGAAAGACGCATTATATGTATATATTTGGTAAGATAAATCAATCCTTAGTTGACTGGACTGTCCCTTCCGGCATCAAAGAATTTAATAGTGAAACCGAAAATCTCAAAAGGTGCTTGTTTAAATAAATTTATACGTAAATAAATTTTAATCGCGAAGTGAAATATATTTATGTAAGCTTATGTAATATTTTTTTATGAATAAAAAAAAGATAATTGTAAATAGAGTAACTCGTGCCAATATTTATACGACACACACACACACACACATATATATATATATATATATATATTGGATCAAAATTTTAACTATGATACTCTGACAACCTAACATTAAAGTTGTAAGCTTGATTTGAATTTTAGTGGTGTATAATTTTTATTTAATCATCTCTTTGAATATTTTATAAACTTATTGTTTTTATTTTTTGCAATTTTTTTAGCGATTGATTACATTAACATCTACAGGTGTGCTTATCTTTTAAACCCCCTGAAACTATTTCAGTTCTATTGATTTTAAATATACCTTATTTCATTTTGCACCTGCTGCGGAAATATCGAACAACATCAAACATCTATGAAACATCTATTCTTTTATTTTTATATAAAATATAACAGAATATGAAATTAAAATAATAGCATTGCAAATTTTATAAATTGTTTTAAATTACAGTTATGAATATTTTAATTCAATGCTTAAGTCAAAAAATTGAAAATTTCGCAATTTATACGCCCAGTTCATTTTTAAAACTATATACGAATAACTGTAATTTTTATTTATTAGGTTAGTAAGAAAATAATTACGGTTTTTGTTTCCTGAATTTTAATCTTTATTTTTTCAATGAAAGTGTCATATCATCGTATTTATGTTAAGATCATTTTAAAGTGCATTTTTCGGTTTTTATTTTGGTAGCATTGACTTTGGTTTTATTATTAATTTTATATTAAATTGGGCTATTGGTTAAAGATGGAAAAGAAGGTAATAAGAGCAGTTTTTTGAATGAATTCATAATGGGTGGTAAAGAAACAGAAACTGATCGTAAAGTAAACAATAGTGTGAGTACTATTAAGTAACGTACAATGTATGGTAGTTGTAAAAATTTCGTGCAGAGATGAGATCCTTGAACATAAAGAACGTAGCGGTCGTCCTTCTTTATTCCATAACAACCAACTGAAGGCGACAGTTGAGTCAGAACCACGAACAAAAATTCAAGAGCTTACACAAAGTTAAACGCTAGTCATTCAATAGTTTTGGATAACTTAAAACAGCTAGGAAAATCAAAAACCGCATATTACACATATTATTAAAATCGCCATAAACCGAAATTATTTTTCTACAAACCTAATTGAACTAAAAATTATGTTTTTTTTTAAAAAAAAAACAAGCAGTTAATATTTTAAATACGTGTTCATCTGATTCAGCACTAACCAAGTATTTACAGCTTATTTTCATATAATCAGGAATGAGAGTTTACTTTAGTTCTGTTTAAACAACTGTGCAATTTGACATTAGCTTCATTTTATCATTCCGAATTTGTTAATAAGCTATATATATATATATATATATATACATATATATATACACATATATATATATATATATATATTCACATATAAGCAATTCTTGTACTCATCATGTCTTAAGTCTTCCGAAATCATTTTTTATTGTAAGTAGAAAAAAATGATAAAAACTGAAAATATTAAAGAAGCACAAAAGTAATAGGAATTATTTTCAATTTAAATAAAAAAAATTTGAATCGTCCACTATTCACGTTTATAATAAAAAAGAACTTACAAGTTGTGATCATTGAACTAAGAGTTAAATTTATGTTTACTAAAACACTAATCAACTCAACTGAGCAGCTTTGTATCCAACATCATTTCATCCCAATTCTTATTGAGGACATTGAACGATTAGTCAGCCGAATACAACCGTGATAGTCCTTCTCATTATGCTAACTAATGAACTAAATCCCAGACATTAAAACATTTTCTTAACTAAAATATCCAGTAATTGATTAATAGATAATTTGATATGATAAACCGCTTTTCAGCAAATTATATTTATTTTACTGAAGTGATCTATATTTCCTAAAAAGTAGTCCAATGATATTTTTATCTGAATTTAGTTTTAAATTGTATGCTGAAAATAGATTATGATTTATATAAAATAATATTTTCAAAACGTTTTGTTTCTGTATACCTAATTTTTAAAAATAATACATTTTATGGAAAATTATTAATATCACAATCATAGCAATGTATCAATATAGTTAAAAATGAACTTAATTTATGGTCTTGCAAACTTATGTCTACAATTGTTGAAATTCATTCATATACATATACATACATATATATATATATATATATATATATATATATAATATGCAAAATATAATACTTTCCACGAAAGATAATAAAAGATAAATAAGTTGAAGATTGGAATCCAATTGAATTTTAGTAGCATACATCCTTGTATCTGGTATTCAATTACAATCGACTCACAACAAATCTATCAAGACTCTTATATCAATCTCTTCAATCTCTCGAACACCTTCGCAAATGTGTACATGATTTTTTCAACTGCTTCGACATCGCCTTGTCGAAGATATCGTATCACGTTGTACATGAACATTTATTCGAAACACACCCTTTGAAATTAAACGACCACACGTCTGTGCGAATAGAAAATACAAGATTACTTGCAAACGAGCCATAGACGAAGACAATTTAATGTACTATTTAAGTTGAGAGATTGAGATATACTTCTTATAAAAAATTATCAGTTCTCCCATTCAAAAAATCGTTACAACTTACATCGAATACTTTACTTGGTTATTTCATTTAAATTACTGTTCATATCTTGTTATATTCATAATTTTTATACGCTTTCATTTTTTTTTTATTTAACTGTTGAATAAAGTCTTCCTTTGTGCTGTTAATGTGTACAAACTAATAAAGTTAAATACTAAATTTTATTCTAATGGACCACAGTTTCCACTCGTTTTAGATGTTTTAATCTTCAAGAACTTTAATGAATATTTTTTCATTTAAAATATAAACGATTTAATTTTAGATTAGTATCGGTTTATTTAGTAAGGGTATAGGGTATAATTTATTAAAGGTATAACAGATCGAATATATATTAGTTTTTATATTAGTCTACTTTGTCCATTTTTCTTTTAAAATTTCTAAATTTTCATTTCAATAAAATAACTTATTAAATCTAATTATCAATCTATCAATAAAATCTTTTCGTGCTATAATAAATTATTTTAAAAATATTAACAATATAATTTGATTATTTTATAATAAAATAAATCTGTATTTGAAAATATTTGAAAGAAATTATTCACCATAGTAGAAAAATGTTTGTACATCTCATTGAAAAATAAATTGTTATATAATCGCGTCAACAATATTTTTATATAAAACACAATCAGAAATATTCACAATTTAATTCTATAGATTTTAAAAGACTATATACAGAGTGGTTCAAAATTCATGACACTTTAATTTGTTTCATTTTAACTTATAATGATAAAGTTATGAAAATAAAACAAGTTTAATTTATTTATTATATTATCTCCTAACTATGGAAGCGGAATTTCTTTAAATGTTTCTTTGTAGGTCTTACAGTTTTATTCGTATTATTTGATGATTTTTATTATATGTCTTCATCTAAACCTTTCATGTCAAATTTTATTTTCTCTTTAATTCAATTAGTGGTGATATTTTACTAATGTAGAAAAATATTTTTAAATATTCCTAGAGGAAGAAGTCAGAAATTACTAATCTTAAAAATGAGTTACAAAAATTTATCAAAAAATTACATTGGTATTAAAACACTCAAAGAACAGAATTATATTTAAAATATAAGTATTGAGAATGGAAGATAATGCCTGTGCTAGTTAAAAAAATTAATAATATTTAAAATTCAATTTATAATTTGTTAAATTTATTTGGTATGCATTATTTTTTGTTCTTAAATAAAAAGTTGATTATGGTACAATATAAATAATTAATAAAATGTGTAGACCATTAAATGAGAATTGAATACAAAACACCCACGTTTAAGAAAACCATCTGCTATTGACGATAATGTATTGATAAATTTAACAAAGTAAATTTCACATCAAGAGTATGAAAAATTAGCTTAAGTGTACTCTTGTAATAAATCAACTGTATCACTGTACTTGAATCAGTTTAATAAGTCATATCTAGATTATTTTTCAGACATAAAAATACTTTGAATTATTTATTGTTCTTCCATTTCTAAGAGGAAATATTTATTTTATATTAAAAGCATCGAAACAAAATCATTACTATTCATGTGTATTCATATTAACGAATATATTAATAGAAAAAAATATATTTTAGAAAAAATATTAAGTTGGTAAGAAAATAATTGCGATTTTTGTTTTCTAAATTCTATCTTTATTTTTTTTAACTAAAGTGTCATTTCATCGTATTGATATTAATATCATTCTAAAGTGGATTTCTTGGTCTCTGTTTTGATTAAATCGACTTTGGTTTTATTATTAATTTTGTTACAAATTGGATTTTTGAATAAAACGTGAAAAAGGAGCAAATAATATGGTTTTTTATGTTTTCAAAACGGGTGGTAAGGTAAAAAAATTTCTCATTAACTAAACGATACTTTTGGTGTGGGTATAGGTAAGAAAAGTATGGTGCAACGGTGGTTCCAAAAATTTTTTACTGGGGACGAGAGCCTTGAAGATAAAAAGGTCAGAGGTTTTCTCTTTCAACGACCAACTGAAGGCGTTAGTTGAATCAGAACCTCGCACAATAATTCGAGAGCTTACACAAAATTTAGACAGTCATTTAACAGTCCTGAACCACTTAAAACAGCTAGCTGAGAAAAATGTATATGAAATTGAAGAGGACAACAACTACAATTATTTTTCTACCAACCTCATACATTTTATTTTGGTTGTAGTAATTCGCTGAAATTGTACAAAAAAATAATTAATAGATTCTTAGAAACAAGCATAGGAATTTTAAATAATTTATTTAAATACATTTTTCAAACTTTTGTTATTTAAAACCAAAATAAACTCCTGTCTTTATATTATACATAAGTAGGGTTAAAAAAGTATAATAATTATAATAACGATGTAAATAAAATAGTACTCTTAAAGTTATATACACTCTTTACAATATTAAATATTAGTTTTAATTATTTAATTTCAATTATGGCTAAATTTTACACATAATTATTTTTGATTATTAGAGAAAACTTAATAGAAGCGATAATTTAGTAAAGTATTTATTAAGATGTTTTTAGTAATATTTTCCTTCACTAATATTTTACTAGAAATTTCACTAAACAATAGTTTTTTTGAAATGATTTTTTTACCATTTACTATTTTTATATTATCGTGTTTAATTAAAAAATGTGTCAGAATAATATATTAATTTTTTCTTTTACTATTTATAGAGTATCTGTTGGTTTTTTATCTATTTTTTAAACGAAAATAACAAGTTTTGTTACAAAACAACGTGTCAAAAATCGTTAAAGGTATTTTTTTATAATTTTCGAACAAGATACTCATTATAATAACTAAATTGGTAAATATAAGTCGTTTACTCGATTCTTATAAAATGAATATGATAGCTGTTGTTAAGAATGATACACGTGTGTAGAAATAAATTGAAAATTTTCTTAGTTTAAATATTACATCCTTGAAAGTAACAAAGAATTTTAGAACATTTAAAAAGATAAGTGAATTGATTAGATTGGAATCCAAACATAATAAAATTTGATAGAAAATAAAAATAAATTTATCGGTTCTAATTAGTTTTTCTTAAAGGTGATATTAATATATAGAATATCAGTACCTCTCTCTCTCTCTCTCTCTCTCTCTATATATATATATATATATATATGTAAATATATATGAATGTTTATTATTAACTAGTCAAAAAAACTATTTATCTAAAATTAAGTCTATGTTTGAAAAGGACAATACAAATACGACAGTTTGAATAACAAATTGCTCGTATTATAAAATATACAAAAGAAATATCTACATATAAATGTAAATCAATTTTTGTATAGATTTGTATAATGTAATTTCACATCACGAAAAAAGAATCGCAAAAATCCCACTTGACCTAAAAATTCAAGTGGATATTCGTCATACGAAACATTGAAGGCCCACCACGACATATGTGCCCTTTTTAACCATATTGTCTTGTCATGAAGTGCTCTTCAGATCAGTAATCTCTCATAACAAGGTGTGTAATAAAAATCGGTGACTTCAAAAAATATTCAGAAAAAAAACAATTACAATTTTATCGCTTTCTTAATCTGTTTTTTCGTCTTCGTACATCATTCTTTTCACACAAGCACGTATGTGACATCAAAGGAATAGACCGCTATCATACGTACTACTGTAGTGCACAATGTGTTTCATTTCGTACTTTTTTTTCTTCACATCTTATGATGATTAATCGTGTAACCTGTATGTCAAGGGCCAATTCGCAGGATTCTGACTATAGGTAGTTTAATGCACTGAAATTGTTTATATACGATTTATAAATATAGCCTGTACAAAGTAAACACAAATTTTAGTTAGAATAATATAATGTAAAGAAGGTAACGAATTATATTTTAAAATTAATTCAATTTTAATCAATAAAATCTATTTTTTTCAGTACAATATATTTAAAACAAACTTTTAGAATAATATATTTCAATCATAAATATATGTTTTTTGAGTCTTTAACCTGAATGAAACAAATTAAAATTAATTAATTAATTCAGTTCATTAGAATATCGATATTTTTATTTTTTTTAAAAAATAATCAAATTTATAATTTTATAATTCTTTCATTGAAAGCAATTGGAGATTCATAGTATCTATTAATACTGGTTGTAAATCATGAAAATATAACTTAAAAATAAATGAAATCAAATATACACAACGTTAAACTTTTCAATTCGACTTTTTTGTTTCGATTAATTTCGGTAAATGATTATTAACATTGAATTAAGAAGTAGTTAAAATTGGCCGAAATTATTGTTGAAGAATTCTCCGACATCTTGGATAAGAGATATCTAGTCCTAGAATAAGAGATCTATCCTTAGATAAGAGATATCGAAATCTAGAGATATCTAGTAAAAGTATATATACTCCCGAGAAATATTGTCCCATTAATATTTTATAGTGGTTATACTATGTAAATTATTATCCAGACAAATTTTTTTGAAAATCGATAGGACATAAATATCTCGTTAGTAACGAAAATGTTTAATTATAAATGTATTATTTATTTTATTAGTCAATTCATTTGAATTGAAACTTATTTCAATTTTGTTATACAATATAAGTTATACGATACATTTGTTTTCAGTTTTAAATAATTGGCTTATGTTGAATTCCAGTGGTAGATATAGTTGAATACAGTAAGTTTGATATCCATTTTTAAATTTGTTACTAGATATATATATATATATATATATATATAATTATATATATATATATATATATATATATATATAATTATATATATATATATATATATACAATTTCGTAAATAGAATGTAAATAACTGAACCACAAGATCTTAAATAATTTAAATCAATAATTTTATTAGCATAGATCATACACGTTTTTATCAAAAAAATAGGTTTATTCAATTTATTTCATTTATATAACTTCACTTCAATTCTATTCTTGAGCAAACATTTACTCTTCATTATAGTACTTGGAATTTCCCATTTTAATTATAAATGTACCATTGAACATTTACTGCAATTGACCTAACCTCCTCATCAAATCCTCATTGTGGTCATTTATAATGTGTGAGAACCACAGTCTTTTACTTTATTCAGAAACAGATCTATAATGTTTTACTTTACAGCATAAATTACAAGTTTTCATTTTTTGAAATAGTTTCAAATCAATATTTATTAAAAATCCAAATTTATTTAAGTAGCTTAGATATGTATATACTGTTATGGAATATTTTATATATATATATATATATAAAGTCGATAGGAAAATAATTCCGGTTTTTGTTATAAATTTAAAGTACATGAACCGTAGTTACTTTTCTATCAAGCTAATACATATTCATATATATATATATATATATATATATATATATATATATATATATATATATATATATATATATGTGTGTGTGTGTGTGTGTCCTTATATGTATGATTGTGACACCTGTGAAGACCTATATAAGACCTAAGAAAACGAACTGTATAGTCGCATCTCATTTCCACGCAGATATTATACAAATGTATTACTGGAGTCAATAAAATAAAAATAAATATAGACATTATTATAAAAAGAAAACGTTAACAATAAAACATAATTTATAAAACCAGATACTTAACCTTCAGTGCTTATTTTAATATGACAAATTATGATTATCTGCTTGTTATATAGATTTGGACATTTAAATCATAAATTATTAAGTTGGTAGGAAAATAATTGCGGTTTTTATTTTTTGAATTCTTACCTTAGTTTTTTTCAATATAAGTATCATTTTATCGTGTTCATGATACAATTATTTTAAAGTCAATTTTTTGGTCTGTATACTGATAACACCGACTTTGATTTTATTATTAATTTTGCTTTAAATTAGGTGATAGAATTAAAGACGAAAAAGTAGAAAATAAGAGAATTTTTTTGTGAGTTCAAAACGGTGGGTAAATCAGCAGAAACTACTTGTGAACTAAACAATGCATTTAGTATGGGCACTGTTAAGAAACTTATAGTGCAATGGCGGTTTTAAAAATTTCGTGCTGGTGACAAGAGCTTTGAAGAAAAAGCAGGTTTCAGGAGTCCTTCTTCAATTCATAATGACCAACGGAAGGCGTGAGTTGAATCAAAACCACTCACAACAATTCGAGAGCTTACACAAAAGTTAGGCTATAGTCATCCAACAATTATGGATCACTTAAAACCACTTATATTAAAATAATATATATGAATTTGAAGGTTATAAACCGCAATTATTTCCCTATCAACCTTATAATTCAAATGGATTTTATTTTTGTTTCATATATATATATATATATATAAATTTTTCTTATCTAGCTGCTAGGTTATTATTATTTAATACATTTAGACATAGAGCCTACGTGAACTTTTTTTCGCTATACTATTTTCCCGTTAATACCATCTTTAGTTTGTACAAATATAATAAAATATAACATTGTGCATAGTGAACAATAAACTGTAAGAAATAATACTTCACCAATAAAAGAGTTGTGTGATGAAATTTATATATTTGTATTAGATTCTAGAAGTATCAATTAGAATCGATAGTATTCGCGGTCTAAAGAACAGAAGTGAAGTGTACTGGGAAAAAATAAAGGAATTGATTATTTACTAAATTTCATGTAGCTATATTATCTCTATCATAATGTATCACATTTATTTATTTATATAAAAAAACAACATAAAATTATTTCCTGCGTGAAATTATATTGTCCATCTGTAGACAGAATATGACAGAGGATTGAAGTTTAAAGATACTCGTTTATAAAGTTTGGCTTGTTAGCTACAACTGTTACCTTGTGTAGTTTTATTCTTCATATAATTTTGTTATGAACTTCAACGTTATATTTTTTTATTTTTTATCTATTCTATAACATTTTGATCATTATCTTGTACATTAAATATATAAACTTTACACATTACAAGCCACGCGCCACCATATGGTAAATTATCAGACATCAAGTGTGAAATGTCAGATGCTGTATGGCGGCAAGTTCTTCTTTATTTAAATTTTAGCAACATCACAGTTGATATTCTTGAGTTAAAAATTAAATCTGTCAAACATGAAACTATTTACATTAAAATAAAAATTTTATAGAATATTTCAAATAGTATAAAACTTGTAAAAGTTCCTTTGTTCTTCGGTACTGTACACACACACACTTATATATATATATATATATATATATATATATATATATATATATATATATATATATATATATATATATATATATATATATATATATGAGACTACATTTTTATAGAATGCGAAACGGTGATATGTTTTATAAAGCACCTGTACAAGAACAAGTATATACACGGAGAACACATAACGATGTTATAAAGTGGCTGTCAGTTATGAATAGGCTACAATTCTCCGCGACAATAACTGCGCTGCAGAAGAAGTACCGCCACTCTGGGATGACTTTAACTGAGTACATAAGTGTATTGTTACACATATTGTCATTGCTGTTTGAACTGACGTTACTACGACACATTCTTTTTTTTTTATTCCACACAACTCATTTCTAAATGCATTAACCATTTCTCATAGAATTTTTCTTGGAAAAGGATTGATTTATTTTATATTCTTTATTGTATATTCTTTATTTTATATTAATTATTTAACTATTTTCAAAAGTTGTTTTCAATTATTAATGAAAAAATATTTACTTATAGAAAATTAATTATAATTCCATTAAATAAATTATAGTACAGAATCTTGAAAGAATAGTGTTGCTTTGTTTATATTTTTAAACAAATTAAAAATCTTAAGTGTTGATAAATTCTAAAAAATAAATAAATTCGTGTCCTATAATAAATCGTTTAATAAAAATATTGACCAATAAATCGGAAACTACTGTTATTTTTGAAATGAGCAAACATTAAAACAAGTATTTTGCTATTTTAATTCATTATTATGTATTTTAATCTAAATGGAAAGAAGCAAATTGTTTGTTATTTCTCTTATTAAGTTATTTTAAAACTTTTCAATACTTCTTTCTTGACAAATGAAAAAAAGATAAATTCATCTTTAGATTTTTTAGTTACAAACATGTTATTAATGAAAATAAAATTTAATTTCCAGTTCTTTTCTAGAAATATTTTTATTAAGTTCCTCTTTTCAAAAATTAAAGTTTTCAGTGTAAAATAATTTTATTTAAAAATAGTATTGAAATGAGTATTTTAATCAGTTTAAATCGTTTATTATAACTTATTTTAAAATAAAAATAGAAAATAACAATTTATTGTAAAGAAAAGTTTACTATTAAAAATATTATTATTAATGATAATAAAAGTTAATCTTATTTTCTTTTTCTGCAATAATACACATTTTATTTTTAATATTTTTTGTATAGAATCTAAGTTTTGTTCGTAAAACAGATTGTTTTAATATTTTAATAGATTATTTATTATGATATATTCTTTATTTATAATAGATTTTTATTTATGATTTTTTTATTTATGGCATGTTTTTTTAATAAGTCAGATAGAGAAAACACATTATTTTAATATTTCAATAGATTTTTTAAATGATAGGTACTTTAAATAATTTAGATAGAGAAAATATATTTTCACTAAAAAGAAATATTACGAGTAAAAATAAAATATCTACACTTCCTTCTCAAAATAATTCCACTTTTTATTTTTTTTAAAATGAATATTAATTTAAAAATCACTAAATTTGATTATTACAAATACAATTTAAAATTTTTCTTATAATTTTAAGGCAAATAAAAAAAAATAGTTACAATTGTAGTACAAACTGTAAAAAATACAATATATATATATATATATATATATATATATATATATGTGTGTGTGTGTGTGTGTAATATATTATATATATATAAAGAAAATTGTTTGTTTAACGTAGATATAATTGACAAATTCATCAATATTTTGAATTGGATCTCCAACAACTAAACAGAGACATGCACCACTACCTTATGAATAAAAAAATCTCTCAGTTTATCAATCTTTTTTGTCTCCGGGTATGATGAAGTATTTTGTGTTACGCCACATTAAGTTCCAAGATTCACACTTGATCGTTTTATTTTTTATCATGTCCCCTAAGTTCAGTTTAATTCGAATTTCTCTTAAAAGAGTCTACCAATAATTTATAAACATAATATTTTCTATCAATATTGCTTTAAAGTTCACTTAGCTTCTGCAACGATTCCATTTCTAAATTTCTCTTAATAAATAAATCTTAGTTTTAAAGTATAGAAGAGTTAACACTGTTGAATAAAATATATATTATCATAAAAAAATATTTTTTCATTTTATTGTACTGAAAAAGATCTGTTATATTTAATTATTTTAATTGGAAGATAGTTTTGGAATATCTCAAATTATATGAAAATATTGTTTTGTTTGATGCTTTAATAAGAACTTTCCATGGCTGATCAATCTGTTTATAGACCTAATACAAGAATCTTAAATTTACTGCTTGATACACATTCAGTTTAGATATGGGACAATCCATGCGTGTCAACATACTGACAAATATACTTATAAGTAATAGCATACCTCTTAGCTAAGGACATAATTGCGTTTCGAACAATGAACTCAAGATTTATATAATTATAAACGAATGTACTATTTAGAAAGTAATTACATTTTTAGAAAACTATTAACTTTTTTGATATCAATTTATATGAAATTTATAAATATTTATGATCATTAATATTAACATACTTTTATTAATACCATAAAACAACATTATTCGGTGAAAAAGAAGAAGGTATTTCTTATTTTTTCAAATTTCTTATAGCTTGTATACAGTGATAACTAGAAATGAAAAATAAAAATCAATTATAAGAGATTCTCAATTTAGTAACTCTGATATATAAAATATAGGTATCAAAATGAAAAGAAAAAGAAAGATGTTAGTAAATAACTAATAAAACGTTTTTTCTGCCGGAATTTATAATTCAAAAAATAACTTCTATAAAACATACAAACGTTCATAGATTTTCTAATGATATATTTCAATTCGAGGTTGATGGTTTTTTGATTGAAGAATTAAAAATATCACTTTTCACTTTTACATAAATTATCATTTTTTTTCTCTTCAAAAAATTTCAGTAATTGATTAGTGTGCATTTTTAATACATTTAGATATATATATATATATATATGTATGTATATAGATATATATATATATATATATATATATATATATATATATACCTTAAAATTCAAATGCACATAAGAAACAATTAAAATGATTAATAAATAATTATAGAACATTTTTCATCGAAAAGAACATTTATAGTTTGTGCAGGAATAAAAAATTCATTTATAAAAGTCAATTTAAGAGGAGTATTAAACATGTTTGGTAGCATTTATCGATTTAACTAATTTAAATTTCACACAATGTAGAAAAAATAATCATTTTTTATGAATAAATATTTTTAAGAATTAAAAATTTAAATTACTTTTTTTTCTAATTCATAAGTTTATTTTCTAGTTCCTTTTTTAATGGTATTTGTTAATTTAATTTTCTCTATCTGTGCATATATATATATATATATATATATATATATATATATATGTATATATATAGTGCACAATTTGAAATGTTTAAATTTTATATCAATATTATTATATTTTAAATCTTACAGGCTCTTTCAAAAAAGAATTATGAAATTTCTATTACTTTATTAACAATAAATTTTTTGCTACTTCATAAGATCACCTTTTTATTCTCTTCATTCCTTGGAAGTATTAAATGTTTTTTCTGTTATAATAAATATAGTTTTAATAAATTTATTTATTTGAATTTTATTCGATAAAATAAGAAGTATATATTTAAAACATTTAAACAATTTAATTATTAATATTTTATAGAGAAAATATTTATATTCGGAAATATTCGACCGTAAGTGAGGATATCTTTTGAATTTTATTATAAAGATTATTTCCCATTGCACCGGTTGCGAGGTGAGAGGTTACATATTCGATGTAGTTGTATAGAGGAAGCCGACTAGTCGTCAATTTTACGACTCTGGTTCAAAGGTTTGCATACCTTGACAGTGTCATCTTATATGTTCTTCGAACACCTGATGTCCATCCGTTTTATTTTAATAAAAGTCGAAAAAAGTTTATTCTAAAATTATATTATGCAGGTATATAAATAACTAATAAAATTTATTTATTTATATATATATATATATATATATGTTCTTTGTAGAAAATAATATTTACTTATTTATTATACTCATATTTCTTTAATTTACTAATAAAAGACATTCCATAAATTAACAAGACCATCTGAGAGTGTCTAAGAAATATTATTGTAATGAAAATGTTTTGTATATTTGTTGTTTAATGTCCATTTTTTATATTAAATATTATTTAGTATTAATTTTTAAAATAATTTTGATAGCATAATTATAAAAATCAATAAATATAAAAAAAATATATGAATAGTTAATACAGGTATAAGAAATTGAGATTTTTAGCTGTTAGTATACATTCTAAATTAAAAATATATAATATTATCTCTAAATATAGTCCTACTTCATTTCATTTCCAGATAGTTTAATTATTTTATCTTGTTAATTTTTAGTAATACTGAAAATTTGTTAATAGTTTTTTTTTAAAAAAAATCAAAATATAACTAAACGAAAATAAAATCTGTTTGAATTATTAGGTTGGTAGAAAAATAATTGCAGTGTATGACCTCTAAAGTTATATAAATATCAAGCTTTCTTGATTTTCCTAGCTGTTTTAAGTGGTTCAGAACTGTTGGATGACTAACGCCTAACTTTTGTGTAAGCTCTCTAGTTGCTGTGCGTGGTTCTGATTCGACTAATGCCTTCAGTTGGTCGTTATGAACTGAAGAAGGGCGTCCTTGACTATCTTCATGTTCAAGACTCTCGTCCCCAGCACGAAATTTTTGGAACCACCATTGCATCGTACGTTCCTTAACAGCACCCACAACAAAAGTATCGTTTAGTGTATGAGCAGTTTCTGTTGCTTTACTACCCATTTTGAATTCATTCAAAGAACTACTCTTATTTGCTTCTTTTCCATCTTTAATTCAATAATAAAACCAAAATCGATGTTAGCAAAATGCAGACCGAAAAATACAGTTTAAAATCATATTATCACGAACACGATGAAATTACACTTAATTGAAGAAAATTATGGTTAAAATTCAGAAAACCAAAACTAAAATTATCTAGAATTTTTTGATCATATTTTGATATTTTGTAAAACAAAGGATGATATAAAGAAAAAGAAATAATGAGATAAAAAGGAAAAAAATAATTAATTAAAATGTGCATTTTAAAAAATTAACTGACACCTCAACTTTATATATATTTTTCTGTCATTTATAAAAAAAGTGCATACACAATTTTAGCAAATAGTATTATAATTATATACGTAATAATTAGAGTTATAATTGATTTTTATACCTGTAATCCCGTTGATATATCAAACTGAGAATGATGGTGTTTATAAATCATGTTATCTTTTATGACCAATTTCAGTTCTTACGTGATCATCAAGTAGTTATTAACTCATTTATCTACAGTAAATTGAAGTTGGTACATGACATGAATCTGATCAAAAAAGATAAGCACTGATTCACCAGGACCAAGTTTCCATTACAATTATATTGTATCATGACTAATTTTTATATAATTTGAGAAAGAAAAATTCATTATTGTTATATGAAATATAAAACATGAAGGACTATTTCTAAAAAATCGAAATTATTTTTAATCCGGTGTAATATTAAAAATTACTTAAAGGTCATTACGTATATTCAAAGAAATATTATATGTGTGTGAATATTTAATTGGTAACTGCCGTCATACATATTATAACAGATTCTAAAACATACATTTTATTTAAATGATATGGGTTAAAATACTCACTGAATTCTATATAAATTATAACTTTATCAAGCTGCAGGCTCATTATTAAATATCAGACAATTAACTCGTAACAAATTAAACAAGTACTTTTAACATGCCACCATTTTTTTCAAAGCCAAATGTCAAAGGTTTTAATACAGTGGCATATATTCTGTTTTTGTACATAAGCCAGAAATGATTTGTCTCTATTTACTAATTATCTCATCGTAGTTTCAAACGATTTCATGCTTTTTAATTAATTCAAATAATATATAACCTTTAAAGTGTTGTCATTTCAAAATTACTGAATATAAATCTTGAATATATTTTATTTAATTCCATCTGTTTAGAACAACATTTTTGTTTTCCTCAATTAGTGAATAATTTTAATATCAAACCAATTTATATATATATATATATATATATATATATATATATGTAAGATAAGTAAATATATGCAAGGAAATATATTTAATTAATCCTTATAAAGTGTGGGATAAATCAGCTAAGAAAGAAGCCATACGTTTTTGATACAATGATATAATAAAGAACATACTTTTACGTTCTAAAAATATAATAATAAATTACACATGTAAATTTATTAAATTTTGATAATTTGTCAACGCTGTTGAAAAAAAATCCACAAAGTCGTTTTAAAAACAAAGACAACATTTAACGTAAGCTCGATTTAAAATACTTGTCAGGCAATCAATTATCTCTTTTTTGTATTGAAATACGTAACACGAAATCGGAATCATTAAAAAAGCATCCCAAGGCTATTTACAGTTACATTCTACTCATCAAACGATTCTTGTACGATATTATTTCGTACAAGAACAATACGTTCGTCTCTGGCACACTTCAATGCTTTCGTATTAAAATTGAAACGTGACAGACGTATCGTTTATACGACCAAATAATTGTCGCGGCAATTCATAAATCTTGTCGAAGAATGTCACAGTCTTATCATAGCTGATTCTTGAAAACAGAACGATCGTGCGTTTAGAATGGGTGTGGTCGCAGTGTGTTGCCGGTGATCGCCCTATTACATAATATACTGGTTTTAAACGCGACGGAGATAAGAGACAATAACACTGTAACGTGTCGATTTACTTGAAAACTTTGTTCTGTTATACTTAGTTTATATGCGTTCGTTTTTTCACAGTTTAATCAAGTATAATATGTACATATATATATATATATATATATATATATATATATTCATTTTGTTTCTACCCCATACTTGTATATGGCTACTACAATATCACCATACATGAATAGTAACTTAAATAATAATAATTTAATATACAAATTTAATTGAATAAATCAAAAAATTCATCAATATGTTTTATATATTTACACTCTTTATTTATATTAACGCTTATAGTAGACAAAAATCAAAACATAAAAAAACATTGACTTAAATAGTCAATATATGAAGAGCTAGAGTTACTTCAATTGAGTAGTTTTGCTTTACTCTCCTTTGTCTGTTTAAATGTCACAAGAAACTGTTGGAACACCCGAGATATGAGTGAGATGTGATTTTATATATATATATATATATATATATATATATATATATATATATATATCAATACATAAGCATTCATTTAAATAAAACAATTTATTTCTATGATCAGATTTTATTATCCTTATCTTCTTTTTTAAGTCAGTTAGATCAGTTTTTGAAGTATTTTTATAATAAAATGTTATAATAAATTGTTATAATATAAACAATTTATTAATCAATAGATTTTATATTAAAATATTTTCTGGTGAAATTAATCTTTAAAATTTGAATCCATTTTAATTTTTTTCAATTTAATAATGATTTTACCTGTTTGTCTAGATAGAAAGGATTTTTTTATCTTTTAATACATACAGTTTCATAATAATATAAAAATAATATCTTAAGCAATAGATTTTTGCGTTTATTTTAATTAATTCGAATATCAGTTTGAATAATTTGTTAGACCATGTTATTCTTATAGGACACTAAAATTGTTAACGGCCTTTTTAATTTTCTCTTTCTTAGTGATAATTTAATTCTTAATATCTTATAATTATTTACTGTCTCTTCATTCTTTTAAAATATCCATTCGAATATTTTCCCTGGTCACAAATCTATACAGTTATATTTTGGAATTTATTCTCTTATGTATTGCAGTCTAGGGAATTTGTATTTTTATTATTATTCATTACTTGTTTACCTACATGTGTCAGAAATGAGTATCGTTATTCAAATTCATGAAAATATATTTTTTTATAATTTATTACAAAAAAAATTACTAAATTCAAAAATGATACATTTTTACAAAAAATAGAAATCGATTCAATTTTCCCAAATGAATTGTTTTCATCTCAGATACTATAATAAAAAAAAGCCAAAGTTTTTTAATAAAACATTAGCTTCAAAGCACTAAGATATTGAAAACCCCTATAGATATCACTTACACAGTCCAACCCTCTTTTACTCAGACTATCCTAATTAGGAATAAAATAATGAATCTTAGAAATTTGCTCCTAAGAACACAATTGTCAGGATAAATTATTATGTAGAAAATTTGAAACATTTAATAGCAAGAAACAAAAAAATGTATCCTCAGTATAACATAAAGTTGTTTATCGCTCTTGCAATTCAATTCTCTGACTTTAAATGTCATTTTCATTCACGTATTTTTGATATCAAAAGGTTTTGTTGTTCTTAATCACCTCTCTTATCTCTTTTTTTGTCCCGTTACGATATTACACATTAGACTAAAATTGGAAATGAAAGGCATACATTTCGAAGTCATTGAAGAAGCAATTACCATAATTATAATTTTTGACACCTTCACTAAATTCACTTTCACGAATGAAAATTCATTTGATCTCAAGGACTGAAAATATATTTATGAACAGCATTAAAAGAATTTAAAAGTTACAACAAAATTTTTCGACGGTACCTCTAGGAAAACTTTTAAATATTCCTAAAAAATATATTAATTTTAAAATACAATTTCTGAATAAATGACTATATTTCGATTCATGGAAGATAAAAAGTTCAGTTACTCGAAGATAAATGTATTTTAAACAATTTTGGCAAAAGTCAGGACAAACTATATATTTTCTCTTATAAAATTTAATATAATAAAAATTCGTAGAGATGAAAGTGATATTTTTAATACTTTATATATATATATATATATATATATATATATATATATATATATGGATTTATATTTCAAATCAAGCCTATATTAAATAATTCAAATTATTTTAATAAAATTGATAGTAAATCAAACTTCAAAATAAGTTTGCTGTCTAATCATCAGTCATTCTTTTTTAATATATCTGCAGTTATAAAATATCCTAGTTAAACAAATTAACATTAATAATTGCATATAATAACATGTTAACAAGGTTGTTTCATAAAAAAATCTACAGATAAAATGTAGAATAAAATTAATTGCAATAATTGCAGCAAAACTATACTATATTATATTTTATATTACATAATCTTTATCATGTTGCCCGTGATTTTTTACTTTTAGATAAGAGCATTCTACTATTTTTCAAACACATAAAAACATTTTATATAATTTTGATGTTCTTTTATATTTAAACTGTAAAATGAAGGTGACACTGGAATTTGATTAAAAATTATAAAAAAGAATTTTATAATTTCCGTACACTGTTACAAAAAAAATGTATATTAAATAAAAATAAGTAAGAAAATCAATAAAAAATTAATATTGAAGTCTGAGTTTAAATTTAAGTATTAATATTTAAATAAATCTATAATATTTTTTTTCTATGGAAAGAACATATTTAAATATTTTTAATAAACGGTACTACAATTAACAGATAAATATTAAAAATATAATTACATATTTTATACCTACAATTTCTTTGATACGTTGTTCAGGTCGACTTTCTTCTTTTGGATTATCTGAACGTGCCTTCTTCATTACTAATTTCAGCATGTGCGTCACCTTCGGTTTACAGTTTCTAACACACAGGTAGTACATTTGCAAAAAGTAGTAATAAATAAGAAATACACAGATAATCAAAAAAGTCAGATCATCAAGACAAAGATAAATATTAGTTTACATTTTTGTTTGATAAATATTTTGCGTATTCTATTTAATGAAAATAGAATGCATGAATCCAACATTCATAAAAAAACTTAAAAGGAAATTAACTAAAATTTAAGCATAAAAGAAAATTATTATCAATAATAATATATTTTATCTAATCGTGACTATAAATTATATACAATCATACTAATCACGAGTTAAGACAGTAATGATTAAATTTGATCTTTTCATTATTTTATCACATTATCAATAAATTTAATGTTATATTACTAATATCATCCTTTAGCGAAACTTAAGTCATATTTGAGATGTTTAGAATAGGTTGCATTCTTTTTCTATTTAGACTTTTAGAGAATTTAAAGATATGTTTATTATTTTCAATTTATCTGTATATGTGTATTATCTTCAAAACGCATATTCTTTATCGTCTCAAGTTTCTATAGTATTATTTTTCTTACTTAAAATCTCAATCTAAATTTGGTAACGATTATTGTTATTTAGGTCTTCTTGCAAATAGATATTATTCATGTTTCCCTACCAGTCAGGTTTCTAAAAGTTTCTAAATGTATCTTCTGTATCTTTAAACTTATACAGAATTCTTATCCCTACTTTTATTTCCTAACCTTTTTTGTCATAATTTTCAGTAGTTAATATGTACATATACATATACATATACATATACATATACATATACATATGTATATGTATATGTATATGTATATGTATATGTATATGTATATGTATATGTATATGTATATGTATATGTATATGTATATGTATATGTATATGTATATGTATATGTATATGTATATGTATATGTGTGTGTGTGTGTATGTGTGTGTGTTTTAAATAATTTAAAATTTAATAAAATATAATAAAAATATAACAAGATTTAAATTTTATAAAAATACAAAACGAAAATTAAAAGATGAAATAGTATTTAGACAAAATATTTGTTTAATTATTGTAATTTTTAATAACTAGAGTGTCTATATTATTCTAATAATTTAATAAGAGTTTTAAAAATAATAGAATGAATTATTATTCATAATACAAGAAAAAGTACATCAGTCATTTAACGTGTTTGATGACCAACTATACAAACTGTTTCGTATCTCGTTATATTATAAAATAAAAATTGAAAGCAATTAACATTCTATTATGAAAAAAGAAACATATAATTATTGTATAATTAATTTTATTAATAGAATTCCGTTTAAGTGCACACTTAAATAAATATCAATACATTAACTGAGATATTTGATTATAGATATTTGTAATCTTGAACATCTTATTAAATATATCGATCGTTAATATTATAATTTCAATAAAATTACCTGATAATAATCTCATATAATAATATTATTTACATGAAAATTCAATAACCTTACATGCAGCTACATAAACTCAGTAACAATTCATTACAAGACATTCACGATACTCGGATGAGTCTTAAATTCGTAATAGGAAAAATATCGATTGATCATATAAATTTTATAGTCGTAATAAAATATTTTACTTATTTTCCTTCTTATACGTTGAAAACATGTTATAGTTCTATACTTCCATACTTAATTTACCAGGATTTATTTTATTACTAATCTTTTTTAGTACGTGATATAGTAATGAGAGTATACAGTTTCATTTTTATTATTAACTATTAAAGTAACCTGCTGGTAATAACATTCTTTAACATTTTACACTCCTGTATTTAATGTAACTAGTTCAATTTAAATCAACATGATTGTTAAATAATTTAGCCATACATGTTCATTCTATGAAAGTCGTCATATTTTATTGTTAACAATTCCTTTAAACAATATATTTAATTAAAGAATCATTTATATGGTATTTTATTTTAGGTATATGTGCACAGTATATCTAATATTTTACTATTGTGTACATATAAGTATTAACCTGTCAAAATTAATAGATTAAAATACATTATTTTATTTAAAACTAGTTTTTATAATAAAATTGATACTTCGAACAAAAATGTCAATCAAATTTCAATAAAAACACATATAAAAATATCTGAACATATGTATTTATGAACTTTCATATGGTAATTAGCATATAAATGTATATGTATATATATATATATATATATATATATATAATTATTAAATGAGTGTAATTAGTTCATTGAATATAACTATGTAAGGTAAAACAGGTCCATTTTGTAAATAACAGTAATTGGTTATTTCCACTCAGTTACTGGGTAATTGTTTCCTTTGTAACCTACCTAAACGTTTTTTTGTATGATTTGTCTTACTGTCAATGACTACAATGTAACAAAATATGTTGCATTTTTTTTGTTTATTCGACATATAGAAATTCATTAATGTCAATACATCTTAAATTTAAACATTAAATTAAAACTCATGTAAGCAATACAGTTCTGACATTGTAACTAAATTGTTTTTTCACTCTTAGTGCTCTATATATGATACCATTGACGTCAAAATATTCATAAGCAGCAATCAAAAATGTTCAGTAAATGATTATTGATCATTTTTGATCGGACATTTTTGTAGTATGTGAAGTGAAAAGTATTCATTTGTGAAACTCATTAATTATAATTTATACATGTGATTTTTATAAAATTAAAATCACAACTCAATATGAAAACACTTAAAAACCATTATCTCAGAAATTTAAATATTTGAAGAAAAAATATCTTCTTCAATTGACTAATGAATTTAGATTTAATTGTTAAAAATCATATTAAATAGAAAGTGTTCTGTTTAAACCTTTGAATCCAGGGATGGATCTAGGAATCGATTGATGTTTACCAAAGAAACTATGATCTCAGAGCGCTATCTTTTGGATGATATATTTAAAGGTCACTAATCTTTTTCTAATGAGATTAAATTTATAACACTTTCTTTCATTAAAGAAATTATGATCGTCCAAAAATCAGAAAAATCGCGTGTTTTTCATTTGAAAATCTATAAAAATTGTGAAATTGAGAATTGCGTTGAATATTTTTTTTCAATTGTTCATCATTAGAAGAAAGAGTATAAAAAATTTCGAGACTCTACTTCCAAGTACAAGATGTGATCGATGTGAAACCGTTTTGTGCATACTTGATTGTTTCAAACTTTTTTCAAAATTCAACAGTAATGTTATTTCTGCAAATTTTCAATAGTATTTAATTTTTCCTCTTGCAATTATATGTTTCCAATTAAAAGATTCATGTTTCCTCGAATATTATCAACGATTCTCCATGATATATCAGATGAATGTGAAATTTCTAAAGACTATCTTAATTGACACATTTTTTCTTGTAACCGACAAATTTGCAATTTTTATTTTGTTTACAATTAAAGAATGTCCAATTAATCGAAAAATATTTGTTAAAAAAAATTAGCACCTTTTCTCCCTTCCCTGGCTCCAATGGGTTAAAACATACTGTTTTTTAAACATTATAATAATTGCTTTTTATTTCTTTCATTGCAAAACAATCTGTCGATTTTTCTAAAAATATAAAATTTAAGATATTTTTGTGCATTCATGTGGTAAGAATTTATTTAAATCCGGTTAATAAAATAAAAAAACAATCTTTCAATATCGTGCAAGACTTTTTTACATTACAAATATTTATATTAAAAAATAACAATGTTGTTTTTATTTTTAAAATGACAGTTAACTTTTTGAAATTAAAATATATGTTACAAACGTCATTTTTTTGCTTGAAACATTTCTAATTTGATATAAGTTCACGCCTTCATTCTAGTATTCTCACATGACTATTGTGCTATAAGCATAAAAAGCCGACAGTAACCTTTAATAAAAACTAATTAAAAAACCCAGAAGCATGTTATGAATTATAACACTGTTTCGTATTAGAACCGATGATCAATTTTCAGCTAATCTTAAGTTCAACATCAACCGACAAACAGGTTCAAAAATCACTTCGCATTTATTATAAAACAAAATCAATAATTAAATGTAGACAAAGTATAAAATAGTTTACCGACTTTTCTTTCAAAAGGTATAGTAGGTGGATATATTCTAGATGTGAGACAAACACATACATACACACAGTGGCTTTCATGTCCGAGACGAGACATAACTGCTATTGTATTTTTTTTTCTATTACTACTACACCACGAACGAGTCCATGATATTTTTGTTGATACTGACATTTTTTTTCTAAAAAATACTCTTACTTCTTGATCTATTAGATTGTTGGGGCAGCTTGTTTTGAATCTAGTACATCTGGTTATGTGACACCTCGAACGAAAGTGGAATGATATGATTTACATGATTTATACGTTGTATGTTCATCACGCGATTGGCCTTCGGTATCACATCGTGACTTCGTTATTAAAAATTCTTTAGTTTTTGAATTTAATTTATACAGCGGTCGTAAAAAGTATTTGACATTATTCAATTAGTTATATTTTAATGTCGCTCTTTTGATAAACATCGTATAAATTATACATGTAATTACTATTTGTTTCTGGTATAAATAATTACAAACAATTTACTATTAACTACTGTTTTTATTTGGGTATTATTTTTGATTTATGGCGATTCGCGGGCGTGGACGACTTTTTTTTTGTAAAACATTTAAAAGCATCTACATGCGGAAGACATTTTTATCTTATGTGAACAGATAAGTTTTATTTTAAGTTTAAAATAAACTGTCAGAATATTTCAATATAAAAAATTTAGAAAATAGAAAAGGAATTTATTTTTAGCACTGTAACCAAATTCACATTCACAAAAGATTTCTTTTCACTGTTCTACAAACTACGTTTTTTTTCTCATCAAAATTATTTAGTAATTTATCACTTATCACTATAATAATTATTTTTGCAAATTCAATAACGATAAGATTCTTTTAAGAGCATTTAAGGTACTACGCCTACCTAGAGGCATGAAAAAAAAGGTTTACATTTAGAATTTTTTTCTCTAAAAATATAAATGATAAACGAATATTTTTTTGAATAAAAGGTATAATTATTAATAGTATTTTTTTTGAAAAAAAAACATTAAAAAATATTTAAAAAAAAACAAAAGAGATATATATCCGCCAACAAAGAATAACATTTTTTTTGAAAAGTTCGATTTTGACCGTTGTCCTGCAGAAACCGACCTTTCGAAATCAAAAAAATTAAACAGTGTTTTAAAGTTAATTACAAATGTAATAGATCAGCGTTAGTCTATTTTAAAAAACTTTATTTAAAATAAAAATGGCTCCGAGCGAAACTTAAGCATGAAAAAATCTGTGAAAAATGTCACTATTTTTACGTAAATATTACAATTTTTTTTATTTTAAAAAAATAAAAACGTTATTTGATTACTAATATTTCTTAGAGTATTTTCAGAAAATTTCAAAATAATCTATTGATCAGTTCTCGAAATATACGGGACATTGTCTTCTAAAACAGTGTTTTGAGAGAACGCGCTTAAACTCACAAGTATGATTTTGCTGTAGTTAGTTAACTTAAGAATTCTTATCCTTATCTGTAGTCGTCGATTCCAGGTCCATTCACAATTTTACAGATATCAATATAAAATTTTCAAGATATATTTTTAAGAAATTAAACATTTAAAAAATGTAAAAAATTGATTTTTTTCAAAGTTGTAAGTAGGTGTGGCCCCTTTATTGTATATAAAAGGCTAGAGAAACCGTTTTCTATATTTTAACGTTCTTAAATTGTTAATATTGCCTTCTAAATGCGCATAAACAATAATCAAGCCTATTTCATTAAAATTGAAACTCCAAAAACTCGAACACATACATTTTGTATCCGATTTTCCAGAAAGGTCTTCTGTTATAAAATAATGAAATAAAGGGTTTATTTTTGTAGTCATATTATAATAATACAAAAAATTCAAAACACCTTTTTACAAATTTTCTCATTGTTAGAAAATGTGCTTATTAATTATTGTTCTTGACAATTTAATGCCAGTATTATTGTAGTTAATTAAATACGAGTATGAGTATTCAATTGAATTTAATTTACTTCTTTTTAATTTTTAAAAATGACATTATTATAAAGTTATTTAGAAAAAATAATGCCAGTATTCAAACAATTAAGGAAGGTTATAAATATATATATATATATATATATATATATATATATATATATATATATATATATATATATATATATAATATGTCTATTCGAACGTTTTTAGTATTCGTTTAACTAGCGTCTGTACGTTGAATGTGTGAAAAATTCATTTAAAATATTTCTATGACATTTAATAGTGTAATAAAATATGTATTTTGAATATGTAATAAGATCCGTTCAAAAACTATATTAGATCCGTAATAAAAACATGAACTACAGCATTTTATGTCGTCGTTAATTCAGTTTAAACTCGAACGTTTGTACAAAGCCAGTAAGCACAAAATGTTATATACATAAAACAAGATGACAGTCTGTTAATATATTTGATAGTATTTTTATATGCGATAATGTGCGTTTAAAGTACCTGTTTTGATAGCTTTATGGGTTCTTCATAGATTTACCACACTTCTGAATGGAAGCAGATTCCTTTCAATAATTTATTGGTTCAAAATAGTAAACAAAAATCTCGTGAAAGTGTTTGACATTTTTATTACACTGTAACTAAATAATTTCAAATAAATGGAGATGTATCGCTTATTTAAACATGAAGTGATAACAAAAAATAGACGTTCACTGTTAACGTTGTTTTATTAAGTATTTAGAAGTATATAAATTAATTCCAGTTGGATCGTCTAAGAAGGAAATCAAATATTTATTTTTTTTATATTTTAGAAATCGTTGAATACTTGTTTTTATTTAATACACAATTAATATTTCTATTAAAATGGAATTATCAGTTTTATGTAATTTTTTGGATACTAAAGAGATAATTTCAAATCGGATCACATGAGAAAAATAGTATTTTATACGAACTTTTATTAGAATAAAAAAAATCGTTATCATATTTTGTTATTAAGTATCCCTTTTGGTGTTTGTAATCATGTACAAGTTATATTTTTTGTGTTTAAATTTGTGATCTAATCAAATTAAGAAGTAATCTATAATTACTGAAAGATCTCACACGTATCAAGATCTATTTTTTCATGATTGTATTAATTTGTCATGATTTTAAAATATCCGTAGAAAAATATTTTTAATACACAAAAAATATAAATTCTAATACTACATAATTAAGAACAGAATCAATATCATTCTGGAAAATTTTGAGACTAAAATTATAAACATTGAATATCTAATCATTGAATATAATCTAAAAGTTGATTGAAAAGGTCAAATTATTCAGTAACTTTAAACATTACTAAACATTGTTCAGTAAAAAAGCTGAAAGCATCATAACTTATTAATTAAAATATATTGATAAGTCGTTACATTATGAAAACATGTATTGTTATTTATTTACATATAACTATTTGAATATAATCTAAATGTCAATTTTGTGCAACGAATTTAAATATCTTTTATTGATTATCTAATATTTATTTAGATGTATGTATAATGTAACGAAAGCAGCTACATGAATTTAAATCGGGTTTTATCGACAGGAATTTATTATATTATTTTATTATCATTTTATATTTTGATGACTTGAAATATTATTAGAAAGTTATTTGGTGTTGGCTTAGATTTCATTTGATAGTTAGTTGCAGAAAAGATATTGTTTTTTTCTTTTCGAAATACATGAGAATATTTTACACAGAAGATTATTGAAATATCATATATATATATATATATATATATATATATATATGTATGTATATATAAGAATATATATATATATATATATATATATATATATATATATATATATATATTTAAGAATGTTTGAAATAAATTATTAATTTTTTCGATTCAAATATTGTTTCTAATGCAGAATCATATATAAAAGTATCATTAAACTGTTTGAAATAAATTATTCTTTGAGTTTATCTACATTTTTATATTTTCTTACTGAAAAATATTTTTTTGAATGTAACGTCAAAAAAATATTGACAAAATACTGACAATTACAGCTCATTTTTTTCTATAGTTTTTATAAAATTTTCTTTAGATTCACTAAAGTAATTTAGAGAAATTAATTATATTTCAACGGAATTCGGCGTATTTGATAATTTGTAAATGTGGAAACATTATACATAGTTGATAACAAAATTATGATATTATATAATTTTATATTTGGACAAAAACATACAATTATTTAACATAATGGTCTGTGTCTGTTTGGATCCTTTGATTTTCTGTCGTCATTTAATAATTTAGATAACTGTGTTATTTAAAATCTACTTGAAAAATTGCAAAAGAACAAAAGCCATTAGGACAACACATCAACAAAATAACTGGTATAAAAACATATAATTATAATTTTAAACTTACACACACATTTATATAAAACATAACACTCCTTCTTTTCTCTCACATAAATTTCTTTATCTTCTATCTCATTTTTCATACAGTGTATCAAGATGTAATCTTATGAGCCAAAATTACATTTTCTTATAGTTTTGTAACATTTAAAAACTCAAAAAGATTCTTTATCGTGATTGCCTTCATATTTTTGGATCATCTATGTGTATATTTTATTTTGGCACGTTACCATCTTCAAGTAAATATTGAAGAATCAAACCACTAATATTTTCTTAGTTTTCAACATCTATTTTCAAGATGGCACACGATCGGAAACTAGTCATAGAAAACAGACACTTAACTGATACAAAAAGACGATGATGACCTGGACAAAGTGTCAACGAGATCATAGGTTTAAAAATGTATAATATAATTATAATTTTAACCCAAAGAAAATATTGAATAGCATAAATAATAAGCCAAATATTTATAGTTTTCATAACATTAATATATATTTACCATTTTTGTTCATATCTATGTATTTATAATTCTTTTTTAAGAATATATAACACTATGTATATTAAAAAAGTGCTTTGTCAAGATAAAAGCAGGACGCATTCACGTTTGAATTTGTCATAATAAATACTAATGTTAATGAATTTAATCGAAATGATCTTCAAAAAAAAATTTTATTCTAAATTTAAGGATATAATATTCAATATTTAAATTATTGATCATTTTTAATATTTATTTACTCGCATTTCAATAGTAATGTCGTTTACTTCAGAGCGCTATAGTACAAAAACATTTTTTTCCTATCTTAGGGCTCGAGGGATAATATATAATAACATTTCCATTGACAGCACATACAAGAACTAGAGAAATGATTAATAATCAATAATTGAACAATTTAATTAGTACAATTTTTGTGGTTTTTGAAGTGAGTAAGATTTCATTTCTGGAAGTGAGTTATTTCAGAGTTCCAAAACATTATTTTGTCAAGTTTAAGGAGTTAGTAGTAGTTGTAGTAGTAGTTGTATATAATTTATAATTTCTTTTTCTATTTGTAAAATATAGATATAAATGAATGTGTACTTTATTTTATTCATTGTGCGCTAAAAAAATTATTTTTTAAAAAAATTGTTCATTGTTAAAAAAACAGAAATTTTATAAAACAGGTTGAAATTAAAAAGTTTCTTTTTATATTTTAATTTTGCAATATATAAATAATCTTTATCTATATGTACATATAAATATATATATATATATATATATATATATATATATATCAAAATATACGAGTAATACACAATCAGTTATTTCAATAATTAGTATCTTAGAAATACGTTTTTCAATTTATATTTGAAATCAAGTTTGTATTCAATAAAAAAAAATATTTAGAAATTTCTGACTTCTTGTTCAGCAGTCCACCATCTTTGTTTCATTCTTTTTATCGATTTATTTGATTAATCTAGTATTAAGTTTATAATCAGTTATATATATATACATATATATATATATATATATATATTCATGCATATATATATATATATATATATATATATATATATATATATATATTCATACATATATGCACGTACATAATAAATAGTACAGTCATTATAAAATCATATAATTTTCATTGATATCTGACCGTAGTTCATTTATAAACGCTATATATGTATGTAAGTACACTATATTAGGTAGTCTTTAACATATTTGGCGGCATGACGCTGTACTTAATAACTTATGAAGTGTTTTATAAATTTAAATACGGTCGTTAGTGTGATATGAACGAGCTGTTTGGTGAAACCGGCTTATAATTTATGTAAATAAAACTACCAGATCTATTTCAGTAATTTGATGAACCTAGCAACGCGTTTCGTAAATTTATGATATCGTTTCGCGTGTTGCTTTTGAATATTTTTACCATTTTTCGCGCCAGGAGGCCGATGTCTTGCCAGAAATGATTAAAACGAATCGTATACATGAATATTCGATATATATATATATATACACATATACATATATATATATATATATAGATGTATATATATAGATATATATATATATATATAGATATATTTATTTATATATATATATATATATATATATATATATATAGATAGATAGATAGATCAGCATATGTATATTTCATTAATATGAAAATATATATTCTAGTTTTTAATCATTTTTATTAGGAAAACTATAATACACATAAGTAAAGGAATATTTTTTAAAAATTGAAAATAATATAATCATAATTTAATACCCTTTCAAAAAGTTCACATACGAGTACGCAATTAGATTGATTATAAATTTGTTTCATATTGAACTATTGACTATAGGCCTTTCTCTCTCTCTGTATATACTTATGTATATATATATATATATATATATATATATATATATATATTAGGTTTGTAAATTAATTTGGTGCCTGTCAATAGAATGTTTAAAATAGAATACATTTCAATCCTCAAAATAACCCCATTTTTGTATAACTTTATGTCATTTGTTCTGCCTTGAGAATAATTTTAAACATTCCAAAATTTATCTGAAGGTGTTACACGTGCTGAAACTTATAATGAAACACAAAAACTTACTGATCATCTTCATATTCGTACTTTCGTAGTCCATTGCTAAAAAAAATGAACCTTTACAATTCAAAAGATCATATTTCTATCAAAATATCTTTTCTATATTCTTTTATATCTTTATCCCGCCTCTTTATATAACTGTACATAGAATTTTAATTCAATATAAAAATGTACCACGCTATTTTACACTGGTTAACTGTAATTACATATATATATATATATATATATATATATATATATATATATATATATATATATACATATACGTATATATATATATATATGTATATATATATATACGTATATGTATATATATATATATATATATACATATATATATTTATATATATATATACATATATATATATATATATATATATATATACACATACATACATATGATATTACTGATTAATCAATACAAAACGAATAAAAATATTTAATTGTTATTCATTTGAATTATATACTATAGTTTATTTTAATTTATTAAGATAATTTTTGAGAATTTACAATTAACTTCTTTGATACTCTAAATTTTTTAGACAATTAACTGCTTTTCCTGTACATATAGAAATAGATAAAGTAGCCCCAGAGGAGTTAAATACTCTAATATTGATAACACAATGTACATACTCGTACGTCTATATTCAATAACTTACACTATACTCTCTTTTTCTTTACTACCAACTTATACATATAATTAATTTCACTATATATTATGTTTTCAGACATTTAGTATGATTTATTTTTAATACAAAGCATATTTATCATATATATGAACTTTTCTTGTCTGTATTACAATTATAAAATGACATAAAATTCAATGTTCCAGAGGAATTACATGTTCTGAAACAAATAGTGTATAACAGAAACATAGATAATCCATAGTGCGAATACCATTAAAACAACACGTGAAAATAAATTATTCAATGTAAGTAGTATGAATAAAATGTATACGAAATAGTTATAAAAGTGAGATTTTATTTTCATGTTATGGAAAGCTATCAATTTTTTAATCAATTAATGAACCATTTTCATTAAATATCTTTATAATGGTGTCAACAGAGTTTATCCTTTTCAGGAAAAAAATGAAGTATTCAACTACTAAAGGGGTTAATAAAGCGTCTTCTAAGGGACAAAAACAAAATCTAGTTAACGTAAAATTAAGCAAAAAAAAATCATTTTTATAATTAGATGAAAGTAAAACACCCTGTATCTATCTGATGAATTGTAAAGGATTACATACTTGTATAAACCGTTTTGTTCATTTTGCACCCCTGATTTTGTTTTCAAATTTATCAAACAGTTTTATAAAACATATGTATTCATATATAAATATATATATATATATATATATATATATATATATATATATATATATATATATATTTGTGTGTGGGTGTGTGTGTATTTACACGCATGTTACAATCAGCTCTCACCTTTTTATTTTTTATTCGAAGAAATAATAGATTTAACATTAAATTAAATAAATGTTAACAGTAAAACTAAACATGTGTGTCACATCTTACTTTGTTCATCAGCGATGTACTGGTTAACAAATTAATTGCGCTGCACAATGGCGGGCGGTGGAGGCGGCCACGCCATTGCCTCCAGCGACAGTGAAAGGAAGGGCAACTACTAGCATAGACTACCGGCTGCCTGGTGGCTAATATACACGCGCACACTACACACAAATTAATAATGTGTAGTATGCACACATATACACACACATACACACACACATACACACACACATACACACACATACACACACACACACACATATATATATATATATATATGTGTGTGTGTGTGTGTGTGTGTATGTGTGTACGTATGTATACGTCGTTGACTAACCTCCTTTTTGTGTCTAATATTTTTGAACTGGCTCGTGTCTTCGCAACGATTTATCCAAGGTTTCTTAGCGAACTGATCTCGAGGAAATGGTCAGCTGTGAGCAATAAAACTAATAACTGAATAACATTTAAATTTAAAACTAATTGGGATTAATATGTTTCTCATCTGCGCATCAAAACATAGATTCCGTATTCATTAACATCGGTATAATTATTAATAATAAATCTTCTAACTGAAAAGATATTCAGACATGATCGTATTGAACTCCTATTAAAAAATAATTACTATATTGTGAATTAATTGCATTCGTATATTTTCAATACATAAGGTCATGCGTTAAAGAAAGAAATATAAAAAGATTACATTTTTGTACAGTTTTGTAATTTTATATTAATGCTGTTTAACGAATTCGTTATATTATTTAAGTTGATATTCATATTAAAAATTGTTAAATTTTTATTTACTAAGATCATCTTTTACCTTATTATTTTAATAACTAATGATAAAATACATATACTTGATAAGAAATGTATTAGAATATTAATATTTGCAAAACAGTTTTAACTATTTCTTATGATAAATATAAATAAAAATATTAATTGATCTTTTTATTCCAATGATCCTGTTGGTTTATTATCCTGATAGTATTGGCCTCCTTATACCAATCATGTAATATTTTACTAATGCTTAACAGAATTCTATATGCATCAATATGGTTTATTTTATTCATTAGTCTTTGGTTGCAAATAGTTGAACATTTAATACTATGAATTCAAATCTAGGTTATAAAATTCTCAAAACATTTTCTTTTATTAAAATATTTTTGTTTTTTTTGACTTCGTTTGCTTTTAGTCCTTACTATTTATTATAAATTAATATAAGAATTATTAAAATACTTTAAAGTTTAACATGAACAATTATAATCATATATGATAAATAATCAATTATTGAATATTTTTAATTACAGATAATTTGTGGTTTGTGGGAAATAAAAAAAAATGTTTGTAAAAGAAAATTTATTAGATGTATCAAAAACTATTAACGTTAAATTATATACTTAGCAATAACAGCTAGTTGATAAAGAGTAACTTCTACAAAAATTAGCTCGTGAACTTCATTAACTTACTGCTTTGAGATGTCTATAATTAAATAAATGAATCAAAATCCAGTCAATTTTAAATACTATACTTCTTGCCAATAAGAATATATTTAGAAATCTTCACTGTCTTTAACATTAATAGTATATCTTTAAACGATTTGTCAACTAAATATTTTTTCATTTTATTATCTTTATCTTTATCACAGTTGCAAATCTTTCACCAGCACAACTTTAAGATGTATATAAATTCAGGAAGAGTTAATAACCATCTAATAATCGTGTGCTTAATTAGGGTTTTCTACGGAAAGTCGAACATTAATTGTGCACTGATTGTCAAATTGTTCTTTCTTATAACACTTTGATTCTAGAGTTGTGGTATTTATTAAGTATTTAAAAAACGCTTGAATGCAATATAATAAAAAAATATAATGGCTTAGAGATTTCAAACTTCAACTGTATTTTAAAAAGTTAATTTTCACCATCTATCTAACTACTTTTATAATATTTCAATTTAAATATAAATTAATTAGAATATAAATAATAATATTTTTTAATTAATGATTCGTTCATATAAACTAAAAATAAAAAGAAACTATTGTTCAAAATCTGTAATAAAACAAAGAATTCAATACATCTAATTACAATAAATGCAACAAAACTTTGATCTGAAGTTGCCGCTTGTAAAATATAAATTTACTTTCTATAATTATACAAAACAACATTTGTGTATAATAAATATACGTACATATATATATATATATATATATATATATATATATATATATATCGATGAAACCTGCTTCGTAATAAACATACGAAAATAAATTGGACCAACACTGGTCCCATCAGATTCCGCACACACTGTGTATCATTCAGTGAGATATATTAATCACTTACAAACGTTACAACACATGAGCTCGCTTTGTCATTGGAAAGCGCTATGTCTGCCGCTGCAGGGCGCCGCCTTGCGTCCCCCGGGCGTTGGTGAGCGGGATCGGACCGCGCCCTCGCCTGAGGACACCATCGTTGTCGTGTAACACGTAGCGATTGCGATAAAACCCGATAAACGCACTCGCGAGCAAAACATATACACATGTACGACCATATTATTATAGTATGTATAAGTGTATATGGTAGTTGCGAGGTTACTGCTTGATATTATCTTTAGATTAGAGAGACTCTTAAGTAATTTAACGCTAGAGTAGATTATATACATATATACGCATACATATATATATATATATATATATATATATATATATATATATATATATATATATATATATATATGCATATATGTATAATAAAAGATAAGAAAGATCTCTAAACGAATGTCTAGTATACCGGACGTCTGATCGTGAGGTCGAACAAGGGGAGGGTCAAAAAACAACATTTTTTTTTATTTATAAATCATTATCTCATGATAAAAACACTTTGCACCAAATATGTTGTATGTCGAAATTGGTAAAGTAATGATTTAATGTTTCACAATGCATGGAATCGCAAACGTTGATAATTCAAACGGATCTATTTTTAAAACTGTTAGTTTCTCAACTGCAGTCACTTTCAACTGCAGACGATATATGATAATAAATAGTTTATTATATGATATATATATATATATATATATATATTACTTATTCTTGACTTATTTCACGTAATATTTCTCTAATATTTTATATATTTGTACGATGGAACCATACTTACAAGGTTTTTTGGAAGGTTTGTAAGAAACTGTTACATTTTTATAATTTTAAAAATTAAGTTTACTAAATTTCATCAAAACGAAATAAATACATTCAAATGGAATCTACTGCATTTATTTAAAATTCAATTTTATTATTAAAAAGAAAAACGTAATGTGTCCGTCCTAATTTTAGCTGAAAGTTTACATGCCTTTCTCAACATAATGCTTTTTTCGATTAACACTACATTGTAGCAATATAGTTCAAGCACTGTAACTAAATTTACTTTCACAAGTGACTTATTCTATCATATCACCAGTCATTAAAAATTAAAGATATTCAATGAATCATAATTGATCCTTTTTGATTATTGCGATTATTGTTGACTTGTACCGATTTTTCTGTATATTTTTTTTTATTTTGACGATGATTAATATACAATAACCAAATAATCTGTAATTATTTATTCAACATTTTTGATACGAAAAAAATATTTGTCAACTATTCGATTTCTTAAACTATTCGTGAACAGATGATGTTTTTGTAAAGTAAATGATTGGTGTTTGGAAAATTTTACCATGTTTAAATCTATCGAGCAACGAATTTATATTAAATTTTGTATCAAAAACGAAATATCTTGAGCTGACTTATTTAAAATGTTGGAAACAGCATTTGGAGATGAATGTTTATCGATAATGCGAGTATGCCAGTGGTAGAATTTGTTCAAGGAAAGTCGACAATTTGTAGAAGATTTGTTCGGGACGGTCATCGACATCAACCGATGAATAACATGTTCAAAAAGTGAATGAATGGGTCCTGAATGATCTTCTACTGACTGTGGAAGAGAGTACTGATGATCTAGACATATTGTATAGATCTTTACAAAGCATCTTAACTGACACTTTGCACTTGAAATGTGTCCCAGTGAGACTTATGCCAAGAACGTTCAGGTTTAAGCAACAACAGCGTCGCAAAGATGTTGCCAGCGAAATGATATTTGTAGCACCCTATGTTTAAAAAACGAATCATAATTGGAGACGAGGTGGGCTTACAGATTTGACGGCGAAACAATGCAAGTGCTAAAAAACGAGACTGAAAAGAGAATGTCAAAATCGATCAAAGAGCAATGTTCTCTTAATTGCTTTCTTCGATTATCATGGTGTGGTTCTCAAAGAATTTTTTCCAAGGAGTCAAATAAACAATAAAGAATATTATTCAGGTAACACAAGTAAAAGGCTGTTGTCAGGATCTCAGACCTCCAGATACGGCCAACAACACACGGATGATTAAAACGAAAAATGATCAAAGAGCTCAAATACAGGGAAAAAATTACTTGGGTGTTCTGAAGTGTTTGCGTGAAACGATCCGCAAACATCGATTGGAACTGTAAGCAAACTCATAGATTTTACATCATGATAATGCATCGGCTCACACTTCAATGCTTCTTCACTATTTTTTAGTCAAAACTCGATCAACATCATCCCGCAAGTGACTTATTCGCTTGGCCAAGCCCCGTATTCCTTTACCATATTCTCCAATCTGAAATTTCTGCTACGAGGACACCGTTTTCACGTGCTTGAAACTTTTAAAAAAGATTCGCTGAACGAGCTGAAGAGCATACCTTCAATCGATTACAATCGTTGTATTGAAGATTGGTTGAAGTGTTAGCATAAGTCTGTTGCAACCGATAGAAAATACTTTGAAGACAATAAAATAAATTTTAATGAATAATCAAATATTTAGCATTTTATTTGAAAATTTTTGTAACTTATTGATGAAGGTAGTATATATTTTTATAACCGTGAATATACAGGCACCTTTTAGTTAAAATGTTAGTGTTATTAAAGTTTAAGCAAATAATTAAATACCCATTTATAAATTTCTTTTAAATTATTTTAATTTCTGTGATAATGTTAATTTTAAATATCAAATATTAATGATTATTATTTCTGTACATTTATAACAACAATATATTATGAATTGACAAGAAAAAAATTCAAAAATTATAATTTTCAAGAACACTGATTAAAAAATATTAACGTTATTAAAATATAATTGTGATATTATTGTTATAACTGGGTAATTCTTTTAGATTAAGTGTAGATTATAATAGCAGTGATAAATTAAAAATTAAATTGTCAAATTAAAAATTAGAATGTTTATAAATTTCTGGATTTTGACTTGTATCCAAAAATGTATAGAAATATGTTAAGTAAACTCAATTCAATAACTAATTGTTTAACCTTTAATATTCAATTTTAGTATTTTATTTCTAGTATAGAATATCATATAACATAGAATATTATAAAAGTCAACCTTCATTATCCTAAATTTTTGATTTGTGTAACTTTACACATCTCACAAAGTCAATAATCTATAACAAATTATTCACAAAATTTATATCTATTTTAAAAATATTTTTCTTGTTTTAAGTCATTATTAAAAAAACATATCACTGATCATAAAAATCATTTGTTTCAAAAATAGTTAAAAATTAATCACTTCAGAGACTTTTTATTTCTACAGTAGTAATATATTCAAGTTTTTTTACATGATATGTTAAGGTTTGAATATTTGATAAGGAAATAATATCTCTTCCGATTTATTTTTGTTCGTCAAAATGACACCGAAATTATAATCTTAATTCTAAACCGTAAAATATTTTCTCTTATTTATTCAAACGATTGATTATTTTTACTGGGGCACGAAACGATCAACACTCTTCTCATTCAAAAGAACAGGCCTTGTCGAACGGAAATTTATAAAAAAAAATGGACAGATAATCTTTGATTATTGATAGCCGAACAATTAATTTTAATAATATCCAAAAAAACACATCAACTAGTTTTCAAAAGTGAAATCCATAATTGATAAATTCAGGAAATTAATAATAGTTATAATGTGAAATAACTAAGTATCATATATGGAATATTGGAAAGGAAACCGTTATTAATTTAACAGTTGTAACGCACTCTTATCGGTGACCAAATCGAAATGATCTGGTTTCGATTCTCACTCGTTGAACAATGTAATTCCGCTGTCAGTCATTTAAAAAATATTTGATATTTGTAACGTTGGTATTTCTTTTTCATTTATCTCGCCCGGTTTTAATTGGCCAGTTTGTTTATGAAAGCGGTACGCATTTATTTATTTTTTAAACTGTCAATATATAATGCTCGTTTATTGTATCTTGATTAAATTGTTTTCAATATCAAATTCGGTAATCGTACTGAAGATTGGACGGGAAAGAATCTCATACATGAAGTGCTTTTTTGAACGTTGTGAAATTAGCATTCAATACGAAACTGTTCAGCATTTTTTGAATATTTAAAAGAGACATATATTCTTGCGTAAAATAATGATGTAATAAAAACAGCACTGTACTCTTTTAATTATTTTCTATAAATAATTCTGTACAAAAAATATTTTTTTTGTTGGAAAACATTATATTTCTTTATTTTATTGAAATATATTGAATTCTAACACTAAATTATAAAAACACATACGTTTTCATGGATATTTTTAATTAAAACTAAACATATATTAATTTTCTTTCTTTATTTTTTATTTTTTTAATATTTAAAACACTTCTGAAATTTAAACTGATCAAATATTCAAAATAATCATTTTCTCAGATGAATTCTTTTTCATCCTACAAACCACAAAAAAATGTTCGATTGAAAATATTTAATAAATGGTTATTGATCACTTTTCATTGTTGTTTACACATATTTAGATGACTCTGTCATCCTCAGAGTAGTATGGTACAGAATTTTTTTTGTGATGTGTAGAGTGAAAAACAAATTCATTTATGAAAGTGAATTTAGCCACAATGTCAAAACTGTATTGTGACAAATTTATCATTTTTTAAGTACTTGTCAATATAATATATTGATATACTAATTTTCCGTCTCTCTGTTCAATTTTATTTGAAATTTTATGTTAACTTACATTTGGTAGGTAGGAAAATAATTGCGATAATGTATATAAATTTAAAGATCATAAGTCGTAATTATTTTTCTACCAACCTAATAAAATTTAAATTCCCTTTTAAGCTTAAATTTTTGTTTGGGGAGCAATTTTTTTAGATTACTAAAAATGAATTCTATTAAAACTTGAATTCTTTTTTAGAGATCATTTTTTTATTATTGTCAGTTCACATTTACAGCCATTTAATAACCATATAATATATCCTCTGTTATATTGTGGGTAAAGAGGCAAAATACAAAAACTATTATAGAAAAAGAAATAAAATTATAGAATTATTTCACTTAACAATTTTTCAAACAACTTATTCTTTGAATGATGTATTTGTATTTTGTATTAATTAAATATTCTTTATTTTTTATATAAGCAACAGTTAAAAATGATCGATAATAAATTGTTGAATATTTTTGATCAGAAAAAGTGTGGTTTTGTGGTAGTCAAAAAGACTTCTGAAATTAAGGAGATAAACTGAAAATATATTTAAATATATAAAATAATCATATTATCTGAAACAAAATTATTTACTGTGAGAAATAAAAAAAATCAATTCATTTTTTTAATTTTTATAAAATGTTCTTATTTAATAACAATAATCTTAAATAATAATAATTAATAAAAAGTATTTTCAATAATTTAAAAACATCAACTAGTTTGCAAATTTTCTAACAATTGTTTTTATAAAAAATAACCATCTGTTCTGTATTGATTTTGTAATTGAACCACTGACATTTAAGAATTTTATTTGTATAATTTTAATTATAGTTGATATTTAATTATAAGATCAAACCACAACTGCTCATTCAAAATTTCGCCTACGGATGCTACACTCGCCATTGATAAAACTTACCATGTACGGAAATATGATTTCTAAACTTTTTTTACAACAGTAGTCAGTTGAAATTCTTTCTAATTTGTACAAATTTATCATTGCGAATAATAAAGCTGTACGAAAAATATTTAACTATAATCTATAGCTGATTATTTTAATAAAATAAATTGATATGTATGTATATTCGTATTAAGTAATTTATAACAAATTGAAAAGTATAAATTCAACAACAAAATACTAAACTTAAATAAATCAACGTCGAATACACAAACATTTAATCTGACAAAATTAATAAAATACATTAAAAAACCATTTACTGAATTAAGAAAAAATATGATATGATAGAATGACATTATTTTTTCATGTTAAAATATAGTGAATATTTCGCTTTAAATGGTAAGTCGATTGGAATTGATATACACTCTGCTAGTAACACGTTCCAATGCGGAATGTTTGCGCATAACAAGTGCAAGCTGACGTGCGACAAGAACACCTCGAAGCCCGTACACGACTTCGTGAAGTGCCATCGACGATTTGTTGTACTTAAAAAATTAAACGAACCGCGTTTGTGGATGAACGACTCGATAATTTTGTACTGATTTTTTTCTGAACAGGTCGTAATATCAAGTTATTGTACCCTTTTTCCATTCGTGACATTTTTGTAATTTGTTCAAAAAAATAAACTAGTCATTCTTATATATATATATATATATATATATATATATATATATATATATATATATATATATATATATATAGAATACATATATTTATATATATACATATATATAAATATATGTATTCTATATATATATAAATATATGTATATACATGTATATATATATATATATATGTTTATTATAATTACCTAAGATAACTTCAATCCAAATATTAAAAACTAACAGCATTAAACAAAGAGATTCTTATAAAGAATATTTAATAATTTTTATTTTATATTTCAAAGTAACAATTCAAATGACTTATACGCAACATTTGTTGTAAAATAATAATTATTAGTGTAATAAAAATACAAATTATGCCACAGTGGTGCTATTAGTTTGGTACGCAAATATGGTGTTTTTGTTTTCTGAATTCTAACTTAATTTTTTTCTATGTGTCATTTGATTTTGTTCATGTTGATGTTATTTTAAAATCTATTTTTCGGTCTGTATTTTGGTAACATGGGCTTTGGTTTTACTATTAATTTTTCTTTAAATTAAGCTATTGAATTACAGATAGAAAAGAAGCAAATAAGAGCGATTTTTGTACGATTTGAAAACAGATGGTAAAGCAATAGAAACTGTCTATTAACTAAAGCTTTTGGTGTGGGTACTGTTAAGGAACGTACGATGCAATGGTGGTTCCAAAAATTTCATCCTAGCGACGAGAGCCTTCAATTTTTTTTAAAAACAGTTGTGAGATGTGTGGTCGAGTGTTGTCATGAAGAAGAATTGGTCTTCTTCGATTGACTAATACTAACCGTAAACTATACAACTTCTCATGCATTTTTTTCAATTTCCTGACAAAATTTTTCTGCTGTTATTGTTTCACCAGGATTTAAGAAGTTTTAGTAAATGATCCCACTTGTCGACCACCAAACAGTTAACCCCAAATCTTTTTTTCATAAATCTTCGATTTAAGAAACTGTTTTGGTGCTTCTCTTCATTCTAGCTACAGTGATGAACGTTTCCAATTATTGTAGAGAATCCACTTTTCATGAGATGTGACAATGCAGTCAAGAAAGGAATCATGTTTGTAACTTTCATTCTTATAATTTTTAAAATACTAATCGATGGTTCGGATCAATAAAAGAGTTTTATCATTTCGAATAAATTTAAAAACTGCCTGTTTCACTTATATATCTTTCTATATTATTTGTACGAAGAACATTATTTCCTCCTTTCTATGTAGAATGTACTTATTCTAGAAGAAAATCGTAATAGAACGAATAACATAAGCCTGTATGTATAATATATACGTGCATGTATATATAATTATTATTTAAAAAATATCTGATATATGAACGCCATCAAGTGAATTCGATCTATTAACGTATAACATCTGAAACTGAATGCTAAAACAGTGTTAATGATGACCAATTGAATTCGTTGAAAACATCCCAGCCGTACAAGTACATACTCAATTTCGTACAAGTGTAGAACGTGCCATAATTCACGTTGTTCCACATTGAAATGTACAGAGCTCACTGATCTAATGCTGTTTTACATTTATCAATATGTCAATAAAGCAGATAAATTGAATTCATTTGAATATATCACCTGTAGAGTTCGCTGATTAACAAAATGGATACACACTTTTATTAATAGATATATTATTTTGTTGTTAATAGACTTTTTTATGTGAAACAGTGATCCGAGTATATGTTTTATCTGCGATTATTGAATTAAGTATAAATCAAATTACATATGTTTAATACGAAGCGAGTATATTAAATCATTCATTTTTTTTGTTCATTATGAATTATTAGTAGTTGCGTTCATTCTTTCGAACCTATATTTATTGATAATTAATAATCATTTTGAAGGGTCATATAACATCTATTCGAAAATTTCATTGAAAATGAAAGATGCATATTTCATGTCATTTAATTATATTCATTTTTATTTTATAAAGCATTGATGAAAATTACACGTATCCTGTTTATTTCTTCCATTGACTTTTCTATGAATAATTATAATAAACTCATACAATATTTAAATATCTATATATATATATATATATTATACAATATTTAAATATATATCTTATTATGTCTACTCAACATTTCTGTTGCATCCGTTCTCATTTTGTTAATCAAATATTTATAACAGCAAATACATTATTCAATGAATAGAATTTTAATTAGTTTTATATAAGTAGATTAGTACATATTGGTTTCTTTCATGAACTATGTATCAATTTTACTGAATATTTTTCTTACATCTGAATATTTATCAATTTCTTTAATAAATTACTAATTCATTTTGAGTAATTAAAGTATTTTTAACGCTTTATTGTATCTTCTACCAAACTCGACCTACTTTTTTTTATATATTTACTTTTTAATCTGAATAAAAATATGCCTTGAATTCCCATACAAGGAATACGCATGCAAATAACTCATTTAGTAACATCCTGCCTGTAAACAAATATATAAAGAGTTAATAGAATTAGAGAGTTATTAAAAAGAAACAAATACAGAATGATCATAATAATACCCAACTCAGTACAATAATATTAATTTTTTTCAATTATCAGTATAAGAAATATTGAATATTTCTTCACAACTTTTTTCTTTTTTTCCCTTATAACTCAACAATAAACAGATGCTTTCATTCTCTATTAACTTGTATACAGGCAGCATTTTTTTACTGTTATACTTGTTCATATCCTTGTGTCATTCCAGATACACGTTCTATTATGTCGGTAGGAAAATAATTGCGGTTTTATATATGAATTTGAAGGTCGTGAACCGCAAGTATTTTTCTACTGAGCTAATAAATACATTCTTGTTAGGACTGAAATGTATTTCTATCAGTTTCATAATTTGTCAATATTTTTCAGGTTTCTGTGCTTTTTAATTACTTATTTTAATTATAAGTTTTCATAAAATCATGTCTAATATAAATTTTCTTTTTTTGAATTTTTTCACTACTTGAATAAAAGTATAAATTAAAGTATATTTAATGATATTAAAAATATTTTATTGTTACTTCTTACCTGTTTCTTCTGGAGATTAAATACATTTCTTCTACAGTTATTTTTCAATGTTATAATTTTACATAGTACAACACGTACAGTTTCTTCTCGTTCTTATTATTTGTTTTATTTTAGCATTTATTACCTTTACTTTCCATGTTTAAATTCTGTACGTGATAATTAAACTTATATATATATATATATATATATATATATATATATATATATATATATATATATATATACTACCACTAAAATATAATTTGGCTACACAATTATAACCAAGATTTAAATCAAATATCTATCTTTCTCTGAATACATTATAAATATTATTACATATTTTTGAGCTTTATTAAAATATAATTTCATCATACGATGAAGGAAATGACTTGTCTTATTATTCTTTTAAAAAGACCCCATTACTTACTGTTTTTGTTTTGAAAAGACACGACCTTAAATTGCAACTCCTGATAAATTTAATTCGTGATCAAAAATAATCAGAAACAATGACTGGATTGACATTAAACCTATTAACACAGTTACGTCTGTTTTATCTTGCTTTCATATTGACAGTTAGCACTTCTTAATATTCAATTCATTTATATATAACCGCTGAAAACAGTATGTAAAATATGTAAAGGCGATTTTAATGAAAATATTTTATAAGACTAAAAAGATATATTAAAATTTAATTCATGTTTTAAAATATGTGTTTTAAACAAATTATTAAAAGAAAATACAATTATTAAATCCGATACGAAATATAATTTTATTATAAAAATAAATTGAAAATGCAATTATGAAACATGTTGAAATAAAAATGTGAACAGAAATATTTTTAATTCAAATCACGCAGGCACATAAAAATATTCTCGAACGTCCAGTCACGCCCTAAGTGCTCCAATTGAATTTTTCAAAAGCACAAAGGCACCGTAATTTCGAATATAAATCGTCTGTATTTTACCAGTAACCGAAAATTAAATTTCACTATAATTTCAACGTTGTAAATTTGTCAATGCTTAAGAACAAATGTTGTTTTGCTCGGTGTATTTTTGTAACAAATGGTAACTCCACAAGTGAGCAATTACTTTAATTTCAATTTAATTTATTTTATTACAAAAGTTGTTTATATATATATGTATATATATATATATATATATATATATATATGTGTGTGTATGTGTGTATGTGTGTATATTTATTTAAATTATTTCAGATAACAAGTTAAGAAATATAACCAAAGAATAAAGTAGGGTTATTATTTATTCGTGTTTAATAAAAAAAATTAATTCAAATGTGTTGATATCTGTATCTAACTTTGATGTATTTAATGCATTCAAAATGTATTAAAATCTGATAAAAAATAAAACTAAAATGCGATATTCAGCAGAATATCTATTAATTTTAATAAAACTTATATTATTCAATTAATAAAAAACGGTTTTTTGATTATGAAATTAAATTTAAGTAACTATATATAAAAAAGCTCTTGTTCTAGAAACGATAATATTTTTCAATAATTTTTTTCTAATAATTTGATAGGTGATATTTGTTTTTCCAATCGCATGCTTTCTTATCTTCTATAATTAGTTCAACTCTTTGTACAGTTGCCTGCATATAGGATAAAAAAATTATATGATTTGAAAGAACAAAGTACACAAGGATAATATATTAACTGAATCACTGATAGAAAAACAAACAACTATAACTTATATAAAAGTTGCTTTAAATTTTGTTTAGACATATACGATTTATCTTTTGTTAATTTTATTACTGATAAAGAATATTTGTAGTTTTAACATTTTTACTAACTAGCAGATATGAGGTTATCTTTTTCACACATCTGTTTCCAATAAAAATGAACTAGGAATTTATAATATTTATAATTTTTTTTCTAAATTAAACTCCTGTTACCTGATTTGATTTAACCTAAGCATATGTATTATTATTACAATTATATATTATGTTAACATTCCCCATTTTTAATAAATGATATTTAAATAATATTTAAAATTAAATAATCAATATATATATTTTTTAAAAAAATAATCATATTTTTAAATAAAATAACAAATACAATTTATAAACATATTATTACATACTGAATATATTATTTAAATATAATATACAAGATTAAATATCAACAACATTTTATTGGTGCATACAAACTACGATCAGTTGATTGCAGGACAAAATTCTTTCTCAAATATCACTAGTCCTTTCTATTCATTGCCATTCTCATTCAGTCAAGCGAAAAATGTTGAAAAAGAGCAGGAAATACAAATTAAAATTCAGACGTTCTTTGTGTATTAAGTACTATTTTTAATTATATTTTAATAAGTACTATAGTAAAACTAATTGATGTTGCACGGACATATATTGGAATTTCCAAATTATGTGTTTACAATTGTACTTGATATATTATTCGTATGTTTGTATGAATAAAGTTTTATTAGAAAAAATGTATAAAAAAACACACAAAAAATAAAAAACTAAAACAAATAGAAAATACACTTAATAACTCCCACAAAATGATAAAAAATCATACAATTAGAATACCTATAAAATAAAAATCAATCGGTGAAGAACTCATTGAAAACCTTGAATAATATTTTAAGAAATTTCAAATACATGAGATTTAAATTAATTAAAAAAATAGTTCTCTCTGTCTGTCTGTCTGTCTGTCTATATATATATATATATACATATATATTGAAATTTTAAATTATAAATAAGTTTGTAAATGTCAAAACAACAGTTATTAGATTATAAATTTCTCAATAAACGGTGAATAAAAGAAAGATGAATGACATACTCGTACAAATTGCATTTATAGTTAAGATATTTTCTGCTTATATCTGTGATTTCATTGACGTATTCTCCAAGTAGTTTTTTGGTACTTTTGAATCACCTGAAATGTTATCCTTTTCAACTAGTTTGGACACGTTCGTTATCTTCAGGTAACTATAAAAAACTGATAACAAGTTATCTACAAGTGATGTGGAGGATATACGTGATAAAATTAGTCGTAGAATACAAAAACTCATGTTAGTAAAAAGGAATAAGGTAACCACGATAGTAAGTCATATTTACGCTACTTAGTGACACCTTTTGATACTCAGATATTTTATTTTACTTACTGATAACCAACAAATATATAAAATATTTTTAAAAAAGAATAACATTTATTTTAACAAAAAGATATATAGTTCTTTGTATGAGAAAAAAAATCATTTATAATCATAATACTGTTTTGATCAAGAATCAAGTGTTCTTAAGGTAAATACATGTATGTTTCACTTTCATAAAGAAGATTTGAAACCTTGATAAAATTTTCTTTTTAAAAAAATCGAAAAATTAGTTATTATCTATTTTATGCGTCAGTTAATAATATGTCATTATATTAGTTAATTATAAATTATTAGACCTTCACATACATACATTTTTGTTATATTTAGAGTGTCAATTCATTTCTAAAAAATTTGATGAAAAATCGTTATAAAATAGAAATAAAGCTTACTATAAATAAGTATAGTTTTAAAATAATTGTGATATTTTATTAATTATCTATTATGATATTAACTATATTAAATACGATCGCTTACAGTTGTTTTTCCTTGATAAAAATTACATATTGTTTTTTTTTTTGATAAAAAATGTAAAAATTCTTAAAATATTATATCCTGATTTTTTTGATTCAACACACAAATAGATAATTATTTTATTACTGATTTGAACTACTTATACATATTTATTATACTAAAAGTACTTAAAAGTCACTAATCTCATAGATTTGACTACAATTACTTGAATATTGGTTACAGTTTAAGCCTCTGTCTATGATATTCAACGTATGTCGAGGAATAAATAAATCAATTTAATTTATAAAGCACAAAATTTGTTTCTAAATTTATTACATACATAAATATATTAGATTAGAAATATATATTATTTATATTTGTATATATATATATATATATATATTCATAAACATCCGTGTAACAATGTCAGTCGGTCTAAAAATAAAAAAAATATATGATCGTATTTTTATAACGATTATAAAATTGAAAAACAAACCCGGAACATAATAATATACATTATCAGCTGCTTGACAAACAGGATATCATCATAGAAAAAAAATCACCTACTCAAGTCACTCTCATTTTCTACATAAGAAAAATAAGATCACTAAAGTGGAACGAATGGTCGTACGAATCAATCAGTACCTTCTTAAAATCCATGAAATCGTACACAAACAAATACACTTTATACATATTATCCGTATCGTAACAACCATTTAAACATAGTACTCGCAACAAAACGTCATGTTAATCAAAACGTATTAGAACGAAAATGAAAATCCACTTCCATTCCACAGTACTTGACGAATCGTTCAATAACAAACACTAACTGCTGTATTCGTGCTTGTTATTTACGTATCTGCGCATACATTTGTATCTGATTCTGTTTGTTGATAAAACAAATGAGATACTCATCTCACAGCCAGCTAGATCGGGCGTGGTCATTCGATCTAGTTAGGGCAATATCAAGTAATAAGTGACTGAGGTTGTTCTTTATGATAGAGTCAATAGTATTAAGTCAATGTGTTGAAATAGAATACATTTAAATATTATTTATATTTACTTTCAATTTTATTAATGAAAAACTCCATTGACTGACAATAGTTAATAACGTTTTTATTTATGATAATGGATTAATGGATCAATAAAGACTTTATATATATATATATATATATATATATATATACATTCATGGAAAGTTTTTGTTTAAAATAACACTTCTTTAAAGTCCTTGGAAAATCAATATAAAAATGTAAATTTGAAAATATGTAACACATTTATTAACTGCACAATATTAAAAAGGCAATCAATAATTCAACCTGTTTTTGTTTGCATGAGCATCCGTGTTTAAATTTAATGCTTCAAACAGGATAACAATATTTCCATCAGAATATTCAATACTTATATTCTGAGAATCATCTGTGATATCATTTTTTAGTTATGAAAATGTCGCTAATAATTCGTATTCTTTCATTATGTGATTTGATCACAATTATTGTACTTTTTAGAGTACGAATTCATTCCATTGAACTAAATTTAGTCATAACCTTCGTTTAAATTTTCCGGTTTCAATTTCTACAATATTGAGAAGTTGGCTAGTGGCGTTTTTTTATATTTTTTCTATTAGTGATTAAGGAACCAACTAATATACAATAAAATTAATGAAAATTATAAAAATTCTTACAGATATAATACAAAATTTTTAATAACCTTCATAAATCTAAGTTCAACAGATTTTAAATCAATAAGATTAACAAGAACATTTGAATAATGTTTGTCCAAAAAAAAATATATACATTTCAAGTCAATAAATAGACATAATTAATTCACTGTCCATTTATTTAAGAACATATTTAGAAAAGTAAAATTATTTTTAAATAATAATTATAAAAAAGATATTTTTAGAATATATTAAAAAACGTAAAATCTGGTGAAGAAACGATATGCATAATAATTTCCTTAATTATTTTAGAACAATTTTTCAAAGGATTTCTTAGTTCTATGTAAATTACATAAATATATATATATATATATATATATATATATATGTATGTACATGTATCAAAATGGAAAATAAAAATTATTTCATATTTAAAAAGTTAAAAAGTATTTTTGGATTCAAACTTTTATATTTTTTGCTTTCTAATCAATAAATTTATTAACCTAAAATTTCTGCTCTTAAATGATATATTATTAAATATACTTTAAACAAAATATCTCTCAGTAAATTTAAATTTGATGTATAGAATTTAAAGTCTTGCTGAATTTTATAATTAAAAAATGTATCAAATATAAATGTTTTATTATACCTAGAAGTATCATTAAAATATTTAAATTTGCACCACAAGAAACATTTCATTTTTTATTAACGAAAAACTGAAATGAAAAAAATAAATAACGATATGGCAGTCTTATTAACAATGATAAATATTACATTACATATGAATTCTCTAAAAGAATAAAACAGATTGGATCATTTAAAACAAACATATTAATAGTGTAGTTAAGAATTCTGCTTTGTTTGAAAAGTATTCAAATAATATATTATTTATTCTTATTAACGTGAGATTAGTATAAAGTCCGAATGCTAAGAGAATCAGCAACTTTATATGACAAAGTGAAAAAAAATGTTAGTAGTAACGAGATGAGATAAAATAGATTAGTAACGAAAGAAAAGGATTTAGACATATTGATAGGATTAAAACATTTTAAATAAGATAAATGTACACTACAACTGATAAACAAGAGAAATTATTTACTGAAAGTTAAAAAATATAAAAAGGCTTAAGAAGGCCAGTGAACTTTGAAATACAGATATAAAATATTATATTAAAAAACTGTAAATAAATTAGTAAATTATTCGCACTGGAAGAATTTGAAAGAGATCTTTATTCAAAGTATGGTGATCATAATAAGAATGATAATAATCCAAACCAACATGTTACTGTAAAATAGTTGTACGATTTTATAAAATTAGTAATAAAATTCATTAAAATTTATATTTATTCAAATCATTAATCTACCATATATCTGTATTTACAAATTAATATTCGATTCAGTTTTGTTCTAGTCAAATATATTAAACAAGTACGTACATCATACTTCAGTAACTAGAATGTTACATTAGTTTAATTAACATATGAAATTATGTAAACTAACCGCAATAACCTGTCAAGAATGACAGAATAAAATTGAACTAAATATTTCAGTTTATAATTAATGCTCACTAATAATTTTTTGTAAATCAATAATCTGTTTTTTTATGAAACAAGATTAAATGTATGACTTACTCGGAAGTTTTGTGTATTAAAAAGTGTAATTACTTAAATTATTTTCGATAATTATTTTCTATTAATCTTGTATCTTAATTTAAATCCTTATAAATAAAAATTATATGTCAATATAATATTATGTATATATGTATATATATATGTAAACTATATTAGCATGTTTTTATTATTGACAACATTCTTATATATAAATGTATAATTATTAAAAATACTGTAACAGTTAATTTCATTATTTCTTGTATCATAAAGTGTACATTTGTTAGTAGAAAGTATTTTAAGAACCGTTTTTATAAAGCTTGAAAAAAGAATAATATTAAATATTAATCAATAAATATTTTTAAATGTCAGAAAATAAAATGCATGACTAGTTATAACTAGTTAATTTTATAAAATTATTCACACTTCGGTTATTTAATGTTCTCTTATTCACTTTTCTCATATTCGAAATCTGTAGACTATTTTTGATATTTTTTCTAAAACTGTATATTTACTCAAAAACTAACATTTCAAAAATACCTGTAATAGTTTTTGAATTATTTTCTGTTATATATTTTAGGATTTCCTTTCGGAAAAAGTCGATGTTACCAAAATACAGACCGAAAAATGCACTTTAAAATGATATTATCATTGAAAAAAATATTTATTATGACCATTGAAAAAACTAAGGTTAGATTTCAGAAAATAAAAACTGAAATTATTTCTCTACTAACCTAATGATATACATATAAATAATTTGTACGTTGAGTTTGAATAAAATCTTCTTTTTTATATAAATTATTTTTATTATAGTATTTACGAACAATTTGACAAATCTGCGAAATTTTAAATAAATACATTTATTAAAATACTATAATTTGAAAATGGATTTTTTTGATAATTATTTTATAAAAGTTCATATTTAAAAATATTTTCTTATTTATTTATAAAAAAAATCGCATTATAATACATTTTCAAACATAATTTTTCCATATATAAACTTTTAAAGTACAATTTAAAAAACAGTTTCAAAATTGTACTTGTAAACTTTTAATATAGTAATTTTATCAGGAACATTTCAATGATACTTAAATTATTTTATTCAAAATAAGAATTGTTAATATTATATTTCATTTATAAATATAGTAAATCATTTCTTTTTGTGACTGGACAATCTACATGTAATTTACATAAATGATCGTTTGATAATTAAATCTTTAAAATAATATTTACACAAGGTGTTCCAACGAAAACAAAATATTTCAAGAAGTAATAACTAAAACTCTGTTTTACGTTTGACTTATTAATAAAGACAATATGGTAAGACATGAAAAATTTATTTTTTAAAAGTTAGGTCATCGAGATATCGTTTTTTGCGGTTCCGACACTCTTCAAAACGTTCCCTCAAATTAATGAAGACTCGCCTAAACGTGTCACTGGAAATCTGGCTAATTTTTTGTTCAATGTTCGCCTTTAGTTCAGTTGTTGTTGATGGCAAATTATCATACACTTTACTCTTAAGCAAAACCTAGAAGAAGAAATCGTGTGGTGAAAGGTCTGGGCTCCTAGGAGGACAGTTAACGCCCCGCCCCCTTTCTTAAGATCACTTTTTGTGAAAATAGATCACGTACCGCCTCCATAGAGTCAGTTGAAGTATGACACGTGACCCCGTCTTGTTGAAACTAGTTGTTTTCATTATAACCTTGCTGATTCTGTAATTACGATTAAAAATAATCATTTATCATGGTGATATAATGTTGTGAATTGATAGTCAAACCACAGTTTCTTCTGTCTTCAAAAAAGTATGGCTCTATAATACAAGAAGATGATTGCAAGTCAGACAATGATTTTTGGGCAATGTAAAGGGCATTACTACTTCAATCTTGGATTGCTATCTCCTTAAAAAGTATCAATTTTGCTTATTCACATGGCGATTTAAGTGAAAATGTGCCTCATCAGTGAAAAAAATGTTATTGAAGTTGTCGAATTACTCAAATATCTCATTTACGAAATCTAACCTCAAAATGAAGTCATTCTCGTTCAAATCTTGAACCATCTTAATCTTATATGTCTTAAATTTAAAATTCTGTGCAAGAATTCGATGAAGAGATGATTTTGTCATGTTCAACTACCCGCTTCGCTTGCGAACCGAACAACGCGGGTCTCTCGGTACAGTTTGTCGAACGCTCTCCACATTTTCATCGGTTCGTACTGACCTTGACTGAGCACGGGAACCATTTTTTTCTTCCGAGCCGGTTCTTTCGAACTTGTTCACCTATTCCTTGTAATCGGTAATGATTCTGAAACTTACGTTAAACGGTTATTACAGATTTGTTACTCTCGTAATACTGGCGCACGCAGAACACGCGTTGGTCTCCCGCATAGCGAGATATAGCAACTGAATTTCCAAGAAGCGCGCTTGCACCTATACCCCTCGGCACTCCCACCTCAAACTACTTCCACGCGCTTTTCAGCAAACAATAGTAAAGTTTTCGTTGGGACATCCTGTACTTCAAAGATGTGGGGGGGGGGTACAAAAAGTATTCAATTGTTTAGGTTATATTTGTACTTAAACAATTGACTACTTTTTTCATCAATTTATTATTGATTATTTTCTTATTGTTATTTACATCTTCAAAACTTTGTCTACACCTTAGAGACTTGAAAATGATTGCACTGCCATCGAAATGTACATACGAAGCAATCTAAAATAATTAACAATAATTTATTGGATATTTTTAATCAAAAAAAATATTTGTTGTTTTTGAAATAAAAAAAGTATTCATTTAACCCCAGTGTCAGAACTGTTATGTAATATTTGCACTTCTTAAGGAACTAATATTCCTAAAAGCAAAAGTTGCATTCATTTAAATGAACTTTTACACCAATCCACTTAAAATACTTCGAAATAAAAGAATAGTATTGCGCACAAATAAAAATCAAAATTGATCAATTATTGTACATTTTTGGTTACAGAAAAAATTTTTTGGAGGTGTTAAAAAACTAGAAAGTTTATTTTTCAACTGAATTTATTCGAAATAACAAAAAATATGTTGGGAAAGACTAGTATGTAAAAATATTATAATGGGATAACTATAAGAGCTGTACTTTTTTGCGAATCTATAACAGATATATCATCCACTTGTTTTATTTAAAAAAAGTCGACAGAAAATATTATTCTTACATGGACATACAAGTAACTGGTATCCATTTTGAGTACGTGAACAAATATGCAAAAACAAATATAAATCATTCAAAGAATCAACTGAAATTAGACCAAGTGAAATCTCTTGATTTTCAGTACAAATAAATGATGTATTGAGACATCAATATTTTCGACATAATATTACCTAAAGCAACGCCACGTACACATTTTGTACCCGAAAACAAGTTCCCAGTGCTTATAAATTATATACAGTCAATTCATCATAGTATTTTGTCGGCGTGAAATGTGACTCTACAGCTTTGGCCGTTGATATAATTAAGTACTAGTATACGAAACAACGGTCAGTGAGGGACATATGTACTCACCGCTATGGAAAATTGGTCCAGATATATAACAAGCGTAGCGGCTTTCTTTTCACACTGACAAATTAGTATATTTCATACAAAATGAAACGCCTCAAATCTTTCGATATCTGTTATATAATAAAATATGAGGGCGTTTTAATGAATATGGTTACATGTACCATTAGGCTGAGTCACTTCTGTTTTATATGTTTATATTTTTATTTTTATTTTAATTCAATTCAGTCTATTTATAAAAATATACACACTATTATCTTACTTAAATACCCGATTCTGTTTTCAAACAAAGAATTCGTTTAATACGTTTGCTTCCAATAAAAAACACTTAATAAGGGAAATATTTCTTTCAAGTAAGTATCCTGGCTGAAGTTTATGGATACATGAATTCATTTTTGATTAAAATATACTATCCTAATTTTTTCTTTTAGTTCCTTAATGGACCATTTTTGATTTACTTGTATTTACAATAATATGATTAAAGCAAACCTACAAATAATTTATTAAAATATATAAGTGAAAAAAAGTGTTTTTTTCCAGTTGTATTTTCTTATCTTCCTCATAAATGTCTTCAGAATGTGGAAATAAACATTTTTTCTCATATATATATATATATATATATATATATATATATATATATATGTATATAAGTTTGTGCGTGTGTTATGTCTATAAACACATATGATCCTGTAAAAGTGAATTGCTGGAATAAATCGTACAAGAAATTATATATCTTACATAAGACAATCGTCACAAGATACACAGCACATAAATGGACATTATGGTTATTTATTTTAATGTTTGTGCTCTCTGTACGTCGAATGTAACATTATCTGTAACACTGGCATTGCGTGCATTAGATCCAACATTATACAGTTCGATTAATATCACATCACTCATTCGTTGTTACTCTATAGTCGTTCTTCGTAGCAAATAAAAGTACACAAGGCACCCGTTTCGGTTTTTTCAATATATAATTAGCGGTTTGTAATTATTTCCTTAATATTTATTATTATATTGTGAAGTCATGCAGCACAAAATGACACAATTTATTCTATGACTCAAATTATATTCATTCGTTTTAATTTTCTTTGTTTATTTAACTTTTACATCTATATAAATGTTTTTTAAACAGTATTTATAAGAAGTGAAAATGTATAATATATACTATATATATATATATATATATATATATATATTTATATATACATATGTGTGTGTGTATAGATATTTACAAATTCTTATATATTTATTATATATTCGTATCGCAACTTAATGTTTTTAAAAAAGAATTATTAAGGAAAAAATAAATCAAAAAAGTAGTATATGTAAATATTATAATAGAATATAGTAAAATATTGATGGTTTAGTATTGTATTTTTTTGGATAATTATATTACTTATCAAAGTAAATATTTGTTTAAATCTCTACTTTTCGAAAATAAATGGCAATTTTAAATATACTCTACATGATAGAGCTATAAAGTTTATCAAAGATATTCAAGGTGTTTTCCAAAATCCAATAATATATTTATAAACTTTTTTTACGGTACTATATTTTTTCAGTTAAGATTTTTAATTACTCCGTACTAAATGCAAGTTCACAAAGTATCGAATAAAGAAATTAGGTAATTTTTATCATTACTCAATTACCTAGTTATTCATTACAGGCATAAAATATTATTTATATTGTATTCTTGTAGACCAGATTCCATAGGAGTGGAATACGCAATATATATATATATATATATAATTTTTTTATTTCCAAGTGTCATTAAAGCTTATTCAATGTCTGGAAATTTATTACTTTCTTCATTCTGTTAAGATTGTGATCTCAAAATAATAACGACTTTGTAGCTCACAACATTTATTTAATATTAAAAATGTTGAATAAGAATGGAATTAAATATTCAAAATGTTATTATACAATTTTATTTTCCTTCTGTAAAAAGATCAAAATATAATATTAAATTTTCTTATTTATTTAACTGAATTAGTATTTTTCTTCCAATTTTATCATTATTTTTTATTCTTTTACGTGAGAAATGTGATGTTTTTGATAGTGTTATATTTTTGCTCTAAAATCTATAAATGACAGAATAATACTATGTTAGCTGTTGGGTAATTGAGTTTAATGTAATATTAATTTTATTGCATTTTATTGGCAATTTAAGGTTAAATGATAATTTTATCTAAATAGCTAACATTTTTGGTTACTAATTGAAGAAATTTCATAAATACTATTCCACCTTTTTTGACATACCATCAATTATAAAAATGTTTCTAAGAAAATTCATTTAAACTACCACTTTTGTGTAAATAAAAACTGTAACTAAATTTTTGATGCATTCAAAAATGTATTTGACATGATTTTTTAAAATTCTGATTTCTCCTGAGAATTAATATTTAAGTAACGCAACAACCAAAAACTATTCAATATGCAATTAAGATAAACTCATGATAATTCTGACAAAATGTCGAATATCGAGTTATGAAGTCTTCAATGATTTTTATTTATGCCTTTTTTTGTAAATGAACACACATTTTGTTATAAATTATGTTCATATACTATTCAGTTGAGAAATAAATTGACTTTTAGTCCTTATCATTTATATTAATTAATATATAATTATTATAATCATTATATATATGCTTTATCGTCTAGTCTTTGTCTTTATAAACTATTGTGTTTCTACTGCTAGTTTTGGTTATTAGTTTTAGCATATGTATCATCTTCAAAATCTACAATCTTCAATTTTCAAACCTAATCTTCCAGTAGATTTTATAAGAAACATTCAAGTTATTTAAATTTAACTTGACAATTGCAGACATTCTGAAACTATTAGTTGAAACAGCAAATCAAATGATCCTAAAAGATGAAAACTACCAAGATTCCAGTTTAAAGGGATTACAGATATACAATCTATGCTTCTAATTTTATACAAATCTACTTTACTTTAGTATTAGCTTATAACTATAATTTTTGACTATTTTTTTCAAGTACTTATAATACATCGAACATTATTATATATAAGAATAATTAAAAATATAATTCTATTCAAAATTCGAAAATTTCTTCTTATCTAATTTATCATTTATATATTGAAAGTATATTATTATTATACTACAATGTTATTTACGCACAAGAAAAGATGCCAGGAAAAGAATCTGAAAATATAAATCAAAGATTGTAATTAGCACCTACCAAAAAACTTGCCAACTATGAAGTAGTGTAGCTCTTTTAAGTTTATATGTCTATAAAAAAAAAAACAACAATGGTATATAACAAAGTTAAATGATGATATTATTTATTTACTAACATTAAAAATGTTTTATTAAGTTTAAAGCCTAATATTTATCAAAAAAAAAACATTGGATAACCATTTATTGCAATTAATATTATCATTGTATAATCATTCATATATATATATATATATATATATATATATATATATATATATATATATAGCTTAAATGTTATGTAAAATTCACAGTATGTGCATTTAAAATTTACTGAGGTCAACATACAACAATTTCAATATTTTAATCTGGTTAAAATGAAAGTTATGTATTAAAAAATCTTCTGTGGTGTTTATCATTTAGTCAAATCACTTTGATACAAAAATATCAAAGTGATTTGATATAATATTTTTGTATACTAAAACATAAAAATTTTTTATTATACCAAAATATTACGCATTACATAAAAGTATTCTTTTAAACGTCATTCGAAAATGTAACATTTAACTGAAATTTTGTACACAAACCAATACATAAATAATCAATAATAAAATGTAACAATTTGTGTAATATCAGAATGCAAAAAAAAAAAAACAAACTCACGAATAGTTGTGCAAATTGACTTTGTGACCACACCACGATCCGCGTGGTCATTGCTGCGTACAAGAATTGCAACATCTGGACCAATATCTCATAGCGTTTTTACAATGGTCACATTCATGTTACACAGTGGAAGCTCTTATTGCCACTCGATTTCACCTCCGTCGTATTTTCTCTATTAGTTTGATATATACTATATTTACACTTTCATAATAATCAGTTACATTTACTAAACACTATTATCAACCATTTGGTGATAAACACACAATAGTGTTTGTTGAAAAAAAAGTGACATTCTTAATGTTTTTCTTAAAAGAAATCCAATTACAGAATTAGATTTAGTCTTTGAACTACATACAATATATATATATATATATATATATATATATATATATATATATGTATATAAAGTCCCTGTTATAGCCAAATTAGATATTTTAAAAATGTACACTGTAAATATTAAAAACTTGTCTTCAAATATTATGTTATAAATTACACAAAAATAAACAACCTCAATATATAAAAGATATTATACAAAGTAAAGAATTTTTTGTCTAAAAACAGTAAATAAAATTAAATGTTTTGTGTTTGTTTATTTTATAATAAATGTTTTGTAAAAAAAATATTTTTTTCTGCCATAATATATGTAAATATTAACTGAACACAAATTTTAACAAATAATTGTTTTACAGATGTTTTTCGTTCTACAACACTAGTGTTCCAATATTTGGTAAGTCTTTTTTCCATAAAAGTAATATACGAGTTTGAAAAAAAATTTCATTGATATTTAAATATTTCATGATTTACATTTTCGAGCTTAAGTTTTTCGAAATATTTTTTTTAAATAATTTAAATATTTTCTTACAAAATTGTTTCAAAAGTAGTCCATATATGTTTATAAGAATCCAATGTAGAAACAAAATAAACAAGACAATCTTTTCTGTCTTAGTTTTATAAGCGATATTTTGTTCTATTCAAAAAGAAGGAAGATATTTTGATCATCTTCTGAATATTTGCTTTATACTATGTTTTTAATTAGTAATGTTATGTTTTCGATACAAAATAACTCAATGTTGAGGAATAATTCCATGAAAAAAAGGCCTATGAGAGTAAAATAATAGATTTCATATTTCTTAAACTATATAATATTTCAGTATTTTGTATTTTATATTTCTCTGTCCCTTTATAAAATTAAAATTGTTTTGAAATAAATAAGTAAATACTTCTAAAAGTTGGAGATTTCAATGATCGATTAGATTATAAAATGGACTGAATATTATCTGTTCTCATTTCACAAAGTTTTAAGAATATAAACCATTTAATAAATGTAATTTTCATCATGCAATAAATTTAAACTTTTATAAAAATAAGCAAAATATTACGGATTTAACAAATATGTAATTCTTATATTTTTTTCTTTTTATATTGTACAGATAATTCATTTACATTTGATTGGATTTGCATAAAATAGAATATTTAATCAATATTAGAGATTTTAAAAGATTTTCTCATCTTATTGTAAGTTAAATTAATTTCTTTTAAATGATACAATTTTTACTCATATAACCATTAATCCATGATTTTTTTTATTTTTTACTTTTTTTATTTCATTTAATTATCCATTCGTTGTTATCCATTTTTATTGGTCATATTGTTTTGGATTTACAGAAGATAAACATTTCTGTGTAATACTTTCTCTCTCTCTCACACACACACATACATATATATATATACAGAGTGTCCGAAAATGCCGTTCCATAAACTATTTAAAAGTTCAGAAATACAAAACAAATAAAAAACATTATATAAAGGAATTGTCTAGTAACTTTTTTAACTTATACCCATATAGTATGAACTTTAAATTAATTTATCTTTCCAAAAAGTATTTTTTTGGAGTCAAAACAAATAAAATATATTAGTTTGTATTACAAAAAAAGTACTTTGTTGATATAATAAATTTCAAAAATTATACGGGTTAGTATAATTTTCTACATAGTAGTTTTAAATAAATATAATATATTAATTTCATATATCAAATACCCAAAAATTAGTCTAATTTCGTCAAAATATTCGTATAAAACTCCAAATATTCAGTTTTGTACTACTTCATAAAAGTTAATCACGGTGTTCTATTTTTTTCTTATGACGGGGATGGTTTCTTTATTTAACTTTGATACAAATAGACTTTATTATTAACTTCACTTCTTAACATTATATTTCATAAACATAACATTACTCAACATTCTTAAAATTCAATACATTAAACAGATTTTCAATAAATATCCGATTTTTTACATCCAAATTCCTTATAAAGCGCAACTTTCAACTCAATGTTGTAAAGATTAATGACCACTGTTATATATTCCTGATATTTCTCTAATTATTCTGTTTGAATTTTGGTAAAGCAGTTCGATAATTATTTTTTAATAATTAAGAATATGTATAAATAATATTTATATAAAAAAAGTATTTGTATAAACTGAAGTCTTTATTTAAATATTGTTATTTTTATACATAAAATTTGTACCAAACTTGATACTAAAATGAAAAAAATAAATTCTATTAATAATATTTTTAATTGTAGAATTTACTTGCATTACAAAATTTTTAACCTGAAAGGTTTTTTTAAATAAAATTATGTTTGTTACCATTTCTATAAACGAATTTTTATGATTTACTTAATTCATATATGTAATATTTAAACGTTGGATAACAATTTCTCTCAAAAAGTTACAAGGAATTATTTTATTTATTCGAAAATGATCGTTAATAAAAACTAATTGTATAAACTATCTAAAAAATATTTCCTTGTCAAATTATAATAATATTCTACAATGCTATTACTTTACAAATAATATTTGCAAATCCATCGCTAGACCTTTTCAATTGATTATTCTATACAACTTTCGAATCATATATTCTCATCGAAGATTTAATCGTTATGTTGTCTGTTTCTTGTCTAGAGTTTCAAGTAAATGGTAATATATATATATATATATATATATATATATATATATATGGTATCATATATGCAGATAACGAAACAATATATTTCTGCTGCCATAGATTAAAAAATTGCATAATTCATTTTTACACATTGTGTCAAGATTACTGAATGACCTTATTTTGACAAATATACAGTCAGTAAAAATGACATCACGTGTAATTTTATATCACGGATTTATTGAAAATGTGACCGTTGTAAGATATTCTTACAGGAATGCGAATGAATTCGCCAACTGTCAACATTATATCCAGATAATATATTAACCACATTGTATCAATCATTCGGGTCGTTTAGTGAAAAGCAATCTCATAATTAATTGAACAATTACAAAGTAATTGCCACTTTATTGAACAACATTTCTGGGTAATTCACGTACAATTTTCTTGTCGAAAACCGGACCGTAACACATATATTTTTTTTCGACTAACAAAAAAATTGTACACCAATTTACTTGTATTATAAATTTTTTTCGGTTAGTAATAAATTTAGAACAAGCTTTTAAACATTTGTAGTCTAAAATAAACATGTTTACTTGTAAACGTTTCAAGTGATGGAAAATAAAAATAAACATTCACCGTATAACATATTTTTTAATGACCATAAATTTCTAACACGGTTTACATATCTATATATATATATATATATATATACATATATTATTTTTTAACTATTTCAATTCATTACCTATTAAAAATGTGACTTTTTTCTAAATATATCATTAAGAAGTATAAGTCTTTTAGAGGGAACAATTTTAAAAAATAATGTATTTTATTGAAATAGAAAATATCTATCCTTTTATCTTTGTATTTTTACAAATTTATAATTAAAATTTTAATTAGATACGTTGACAACAAATGATTAAAATTGATACAAAATCCAAAAATTGAAATATTAAAATTTCCATTTGTTGTATTTCATTTAAAATGTATTCATTAATTTACTAATTTTAATTTCTATTATAATACAAAATTGGCTGTAAATTTATGTTAATAAACATTTTAATTCGATTATTGTTTCAATTTAAAATGTATACTAAATATTTATAATGTCGACAACATTAAAATTAAAATTATAATTCAAGAAAATTAATGATTTATGATTAAAGATAGTTTTTTTTATTAAAATTTGTGTATTCTAATTATAAACTCTTATTGCCTGACTACAACATAGGTTTCTATTACATTTTTTTTTCTTATTGTATAAAAAATTTATGAAATTAACTTGAACAGATGCTTATTTCTCTTAACCCAAGGTCATCAAAATCATACATTTTTAAGTAGCATATTGGAATCAGTTACTGTCGGTTGTCTGCTACACATCACGTTTTTGTCTTAGATATTATCACATTTCTTATTTTCGTAATTAAATAATTTTAATATATCTAAAACACGATTTTTTACAATTCATTTATAAACTGTTTTTTATTTGTTGTAACATTAATTAATATAACTTCATTTCTATCAACAAAACGTTAAATTTTATTTTTTTTACAAATGTAGATAAAAATTATGTCATATTACAAAATATAAATGCATAATGAAGTCCTTTAAACAATATATGAACTTATATATCTATTTCATGTGTGTATATATATATAACTTAAATTATCTGAGTCTGTAAAAGTTACGCAGTGCATGAATTTTTTTTAAAAAAAAAAAACAAGAATAGGAATTATGCTTTTTAAACATGATTTTATTTTATAATGATATGTATGTATGATATGTAACCAACATACATCAAATAATCACTAATAATCGATATATATATAGATATATATATATATATATATATATATATATATATATATATGTATATAGGAATCAATATCATAAATTAATTGATTTTAAATTTATTGTATTGCTACCAATTGCCGAATAATTCTAACTTATTTACTGTAGATATAAAAGTATTCAAATACAAATCTTTAAAAGAATCTTATTTGAATGTACAATTAATCGAAAAACATTTATTCAAATGAGTTATTTAAAAAAACCATTATCCAAAGTATAATTTTTAGATAAAAGGTTATTTTGTTTTTAATTTACTTACTTCCACTCAGGTCTGGTCAGATTAAATCATGTAATTTAGTTAAGAATTCATAAAAAAATTAACTTATTTTTTCCCAATATTTACACCATAAATTAAAATTCTTTTCTAATATTTTAAAAAATATTGTAAAATATGATAGAGAAAAAAATCTTATTCAAATAAGTTAGAAAGTAAAGTATCAATATTAATGTACTTATTTTTTTCAAATAAACTATACTTAAAATATATTTATAAAACATATATTAAGTAAAATATATGTATATGTATCCATCTCTAAGCACATTTGCTCACGTTAGGTTCAATCTCGTCAATTCTTGTCTAATCATGTGATATTTATCAAGTCTACTCAAATCAGATTAATTTGTTTTGAAAAATTATTTCTAGGAAATATATTTTGAAAGAACTATATTTTCAAATAATGATTTTTAGAACATTATTTTCAAAAAATTGTTTCCACACAATCCACTTTTTCACATTATTTAGAAACAGTTTTATGTACATAGATAAAAGTTTATAAGTGTATATAATATATATATATATATATATATAAAATAATATTATATATAAATATGTATATATATATATATAGGTACAAATTATGACAATCGTTGAGAAATTATTTTTTCTTAAAATATGACTTGTACTCAGTCTGATCTCATTTAAATTCAGTATGTATGTCTTGTAGAAAGATATGTTGAATATCGACTGCAAAAATATTTCTAAACTTAATTTTATTTAATTTCAGTACAAAATATTTAAAGGTAGATATAAAAAATCATTTTTTGAAAAATTCCACAAATTATCGAGGTAATTATATTTCGTTCAATAAGTCAAACTAATTTCACAAATTAATCCTTTTTTCACCTCACAAACCACAAAAAAATGTCTAGTAAATAATGTTAAATAAATCATTTTTTATCATTTTTGATTGTTTCTTATGTACATTTCGACATTGATATGATCATCTTCAAAGCATCAAGACATAAATGTCTTCAAAATATTAAAATGTTCTTTAAATATTCCAATTTTCTTCAAAAAAATACTTTTTTCTACCTTGACGCTTTAAAAAAGATAAATCTTCAAAATACCTATAAGCAAAAATCAAAAATAGATGAATAATGATTTATTAAACATTTTTAATGCGAAAAATTTTTTTTGCAGAGAAATAATTTATGTCTGGAATAATTTATTACATATAAATATTTATATAAATATACCATATTTTATTTATATTTATCATTATACATTTTTTACAGAATCTAAATTTTCGGATGATAGACATTTTTCAATATTATTACCAAATTTTATATAAAAATTAATATTAAAAACTGAATGTTAAAAACTATTAACGTCTAAAAAAATTCATAGAACTTACATTTTTATGTTTGCATTGTTTGTAATGAACATCGTTTTAATTAATTTCTTGTTATTTTTATGCAGGTTTTAACACTTTCAAATACTTTAATAATATATAAATATACATACATACATTTACATATATGTATATATATATATATGTATATATGTGTGTGTGTGTGTTTGTATGTTATATAATATACTGCAAATACATGAATAAATGATCTTGTTATCTCGCTCACTCAAAGCAAACATCTGTAAAACCAAACCGTGACAACGATATCACCATAAATAAGTCACACCGTGATATTTTACATACACGATTTGACCATTTGCATCTAGTTAGCTCTGGACCAGTGCACCATACATTTTCATCCCTAAACAAATACGGTTATCTCGTTCCAATGCACGCGTTCATATGGATGATTCGAGTAAGATGGAATGATCATTAATGTACGTTTTATTGACAACTTGAACAAAAATTAAACACAAATTATGGTATTACCATTCACATCGATATTTTAATAATAACGCTATCTCGTACTATCTAATCTTAACATATGTCGAAACGAGAGAGAACCATATATCTATATTATTGTTGCTTAAGTACGTATGAAATTTATTTAGAACGCACATGATGAGTAATTCTTTATCATAGCACGAGCTTACATTGACAAGCCCAACAGACCATGTCAACAATGGATACTGATTTCGTATAATAATTGTGGAATAATTCATTCGGTCGATTATGTATGTACTGATTTCTATGTTCGATGTATGTAAGCACATTGTGGGTGGTATATTAGCTCTAGGAATCTTGTTAGTTTTCTTTTTAAAAGTCTATTATGATATATGGTGAACGTAAGAAACAGCAAGAATTAAATATCATACACACATATTTATATAGTTATATACACACGCACACACACATAAATATATTAAATGTATGTACATTTTTTATACGTTTGCGATTTATATACAAAGAATGTCTTATAAAATATTTCCATTTCTAAAAAGTCATGTTTGTATAAGACACCTGATGTATTTTCTATTATAAATCTTAATCATATTATTTGTTTTTATTTATTTTTTACTTGAAAATTTCTTCGTTACTTATATGAACATTGTTATGTTTATACAAATGCATGCAAATAAATAATATTTCATTTTGGTTAATAAAAATAGATTTTTTACTTTGAGCGAACAAAAAAAGAATGTTCGTTTTCAATTTATATTAAACATACTTTTTAGTGTTACAAATAACACAAAAATATTATAAATATACATATTTATACCCACACACAGAATTATTTAAGAATGCTGAATAATATGACAAATTAACTTTTTATTTTTTAATATAATTAAATAATAAATTGGAAAAAATTACATATTCTTAACAAACGTTTTCTCTATTAATTTTTATTTTTTCTTTCTAACTTTCAAATTTTTTTCTAATGAATTTGTTTTAAGTTAGTTTATAAAGCTAATATATATATATATATATATATATATATATATATATATATATATATATATGTGTGTGTGTCATCTATATATATATATATATATTTATATAACAGTCAATCTCTATATCGACAAATCAGGTTAAATACATTTTCATTATTGTTTTTTGTTGACCAAAATATGAATTAAATAGCTGTACATAACCAACGACTTATTAATAAAAATTGGCACATTTTAAAAAGTTTTAATTCTATTTTTTATATCTTTCAACCCGTTGATACGTTATTTTAATGCTGTTCATATTTTGGATCAGCTAAGTGTATGTTTTCATTACAAATTTCAGCACAAATGCTATTCTCAGGTAATTTTTATAGACCAATTTTTAAATCCAGTTTGTTTTCTTTTTATTTATATTTACATATATATATATATATATATATATATATATATATATATTCTTAGATTAGATGTAATTAAAATTTTGGGATAAAATAACGAATTTCTGCATGTTTTTATTTCTTTATTTAATATATTATTTTATTTTTGAGTGTTTCTTATTCCTACGTGTTCAAGAATATTTAATTTCGTTCTTTGTTTTTTTGATAAAACGGGCAAAAAAAATAAAGACGAACGTAGGAGACATATTAATAGTATTAATTATAATAAAACTGATATTTATTAAACATTTTTTAAAATGGAGCCTGAGATTAATGACACGAGTTATGTAATGAAAATTTTAAAAATTAAGAATAAAATGATAAAATTATGAATATAATCTGAAAATTTAGGAATGTATAAAATTAATATATTATACGAGCAAGTAGACACAAATATCGGTTCTTATTTTATATCCTAAAATTATAACCTCATCCCGTTTAAAAAAAAGGTATCAAAAGAAATAAAATCATTTAATTTGCTTTCAACATCTGTCTAAAATACCACTCGTAACGAAATTAGATACTTAACTGATACAAAAGGATGAAGACTACTTTACCAACATTTTAAAATGTATTTCTTAAATTTGACATATTGTTTAATACTTGTTAGTATTCACAATGCATTGTAGCTAAACTAACCATCACAAATTTACTCTCTTATCACTCAAACTAAATAAAAAAAATCTAATGAAAAATATTCAACAAATGATTATTGATCGTTTTTGATTGTTTTTTATGTGCTTCTTGATTATGATGACATTATTCCCAAAACCCAAATTTCTCTATACCTTAGAACATTATGTATGACGGAATCGCTATCGAAATGTGCATAGACAACAATCAAAAATGATCAATAATCATGTATTTAATATATTTTAACAAAAAAAAATATTGTGTTTACTATTAATATATTAAGATTGGCATATTTCTAAAAGCCAAAAGTAGTACATAAGTAGCGTTGAATCTTTCTTGGTAGATTTATGTCATTTAGAGTCCTTTGGAGTAGAAAAACTGCAAATTTAAATTAATGTACTTATTTTAACAAATAAATTACAATTTTTATTAAATATTTTAAGGAAAATATGGATAAAATTCAAATATATATATATATATATATATATATATATATATATTAGATTGACTATGTTTAAAAATAAATAGATTTATTTTCAAACATATATATATATTTTAAATATTATAGTACATTACAGGTAAAGAATACAAAAGCAGTTTTTGTAAATAGGGCAAAGAATTAATCTGAAAACAATACTGTACTTCTAAAAGCAGTACGGATGACCAACTTACAGCGTTGCCTATTCGGATTTATTGTTCTTTTGCGCTTTTTATTTTATAAACATTAACAATAACAAATTTCGTCAATTTATTGTATTCATCTTGTTTTATTCTTCACAGTCAATTATAGCAACACAATTTATATTAAATTGTTTCGCTTTTCTATGTATCTATTATTAATAGTAATTCCATTAGGATCCTTAAAAATAAATATGTTCTTATTTCTTAATTTCGTTGAAAACACAAACGTAAGAGTAACTCTAATAGTTGTTGTATAATAAATGATATTAAAATAATACAAATGTCATTTTATTAATTTTGAACAGTTTAGGATCACAGAAAACTGGATGATGCAATAGAAATGTAGTTTTAGTTAGTTGTAGTTCAAGGTAATAGGCATATATGTATATATATATGTATGTGTGTGTGTGTATGTATGTTACAAATCCATGTTCTATCCTTTAATTTAAAATTATTCATTTTTTCAAAGTGGACATTTGAAACAGTTATTAGATCAGATTTAACTTGTATCAAATATTTATTACTATAGGAATGAAATCTTACAAGAAGCAGATAAATTTTAAATCCCCGGTCATACAATTTCTTTATTCAGATTTTAATTACAAAGGAAAACATTTATAATCCAAATGTGTCAGAAAAAATATGTCAATTTCGAATTTTATATAACAAAAAAAAAATGCAAGAAATATATATTTAATTATGGACATAATTACAAACATTCTTCTGAGAAATGATTAAGAAAGTGAATACTAACTAGTATTTTAAGAAGTAAATGAGATATATTAAAATAAATAATATCAATATGTTATTATTAATTTCCTTTCTAGATTTGACCAAACATAAATTAAATCCTTTTTTTATTAAATCTCGTGTTATATATATATATATATATATATATATATATATATATATATATATATATATATATATATATATTGGTATATGTATACATCTGTAAATTAATACATGTATGAAATGCAAATAAATGCATTTAAAAGGTAATTAACAATAGTGTCAGGAAAGCAAACCATATTAAATCAATTAAACGTAGATAACGTGAAATATGAATATGAACATTGATTACAGATAGTCAGACAGTTTATAATAAAATATTACTTTTTGGAAAAGTAATAATGTGATTGCATCACCATTTCATACAATATTATCTAGGAAATATAACATTTGAGCAACTTAGGAATAAACTTTATTATATGAGTATATATATATATATATATATATATATATATATATATATATATATATATATATATATATATATATGTATGTATGTATGTAAAAGTAGATATGTGTGTATGTACATTGCCATTGTTTGATATTATTGACATTTCATTTTGCTTTGAGAATAAAAACCGACATCCTAAAAATAAACTAACCATTGCTCACAACCTAACGAATAGAAACATTTTCCTCGGCTAGACACGACCTTGCCGAATACATAACAGCGGGTATGGAGAGAAGGCAGCTTGCTGCCGGTTGTGTATTTATTTGTAAGGTCACGCGTACTGTCTTTTTTTTGTTTGTTGTTGTCGTTGTAACAAGACGACGCAGCGCGTCCGAGGAAAAGTGGCTGCAGCCTCGGGCGACGGAGTGGCTCAGCGATACTCACTCACTTACTTACTCACTTCTCGTTCACTCGATCTACTATTGCCTCCTCGGTAGACCTTGACGCGTCTATACCGTTATAGTTTTCTTAGAGTATAGCAACAGAGAACAGACATGGATTTAATTGATGTAATTAACAGAACAGTTTGTAGCTAAATAGTGTATGTATTTATCTACATACCGATTTGAACACAATCTCTGGTACCCTTTATTATTATTTCACTAAATTATGTTATCATTGTAGTAAAAATATTTTCTTATAAATTCAGATTTTTAAAATTTTATCAAACAAATAAAGAATATATATATATATATATATATAATTTATCAAAAAAATATTATCTTCACAGTATAAGAATGGAATATAGCAATCAGTTTGAATTACTTCGTTTTATATAAAAAAAAAACATTTAGCTAAATCACAACCTCTGGTACATTTTGTTATTTCATTAAAAGTACGTTGCCATTATAGTAAAAATATTTTTTTATAAATTCAGATTTTGAGAATTTTATCAAACAAACAAAGAATATATATATATATATATATATATATATATATATATATAAATGTGTACATATGTATATATATATATATATATATAATGTATCAAATGGGGAAATACTAGCTTCATAGTATAAGAATGAATTACTGCACTCAGTTTAAATTACTATGTTTTACGAAAAAAAAAAACATAAATCTAAATCCAAAAAACTTAATTGAAAAATATTTTCTGATTATTTACATGAATATATATATATATAAACAATCTGTTAAAAACATCTAAAAAAATAATTACTTAACCTTCAGTTCAAAATATTGTATATAACGTTTTATAAACTTATCATTTATAATTAGCATTTAATCAACTAAAGTCTCCTAATTTATATTCCTCTTATTATGCAATCGAATTTTTGAACATTGTAATATTTTTAACTCATAAAAATCGCTCTGTACTTTGAATAAAATAAGCTCTATAAAACTAGAATAGAAAAATTGTTCTGTAAAGTCATGATTAGACTTAAAACTTCAAATTCAAGCCTTGATTTATAATTGACTGTATTTACTATTTCTTTTATTTAAATTAGCGGTCAGCAGGTACAGTTTTTATGAAGAACTTTATTATAATACGGTTCTAGTCTCTTTTCTATCTCTACAGATATTTTATGATATAGATTCGTACAAGCTTCTACCTATAAACAGTCTATTTAATATTTAAGCTTATTAAGAGACTGTTTTTCAAAAAAGTTGACATTTAAATATATTTAATATTACTTAATTTTTCTTTTTTTAATTTGATAATAATTTTTTTAAAATAATTCTTTTGATATGATTAAAAATTCAAATCAAATTGATTAGAAATGTTTTTTTTTTCAATTTTCTCTTTTATTAGTTTGCAAAATTATACAAAACAAAAAACACATCTTCTATTTAATGACAAAATATATTCTAATAATCAATTATTTTATTAAGTAAATTTATAATTACAAAATAAACTATTTCTTATATTCAATTTATATGATAAACTTATATTTCTACTTTTCATATAAAGCATATTCAGAAAACAATATCTGCATTTAAATTAGTTATCATTTATTAATTTTCTGACCTTTCAATATTGAAAAGTAATTTATTTTCATATCTTTGCTATTAAATAGGTTACTTTTTATTACTGTGATATCTTTCTCCATCTTTATCCATTGTTCAAAATTATTTTATTTGAATCGTTCGAGTTCTTGAATATTGGTTTCCTCCGTAACTAAAAAATAAATAACACTGACCTCAATGATTCTATTAAAATATTTTTTCTTTGATTTTAATTTCCAGGAAATATTTATGAATATAAAAATGAAATAATTGTTTATACATAGGCACATCTTAAATTATTGTGTACTTTATATTTCTTTCTTAGTATTATTTTTTATAAATCAGAGTACTTCTTAAATATTTATTTAACAGTGAACATAAATGACAAAAAATTAATTAAACAAAGATTATTATAAAAAAATATTCAAAAGAAAATGAAAATTCTCTGACGCAAATAACATTTGTAAAATAATTTCTTATTGGAGGAGAAAAAAAATTGCTAGATTATCATGAACTTAAAATTTGATTACATTGAAGTTCTCTCTCCATATAATAATCTAGGTGTTCGAAAATAACTCATCTACTCTCTTGCACTGATTAACATGGCCATATTTTCTTTTCTTCCATTTTAATTCTTTGTCTTTTAGTCTTCCATTTTAGTTCTTTATACAATATATCTGTGCATATAAAAAGATACAATTTTTTTATGTCACAAAAACTTTCTAATCAAAATATTTAATCGTTGATTATTGATCATTTCTATTTACACTTACAGTGTTTTCATGGTGATTTCATCGTCTTCAAAAAGTTAGTGTAGAAAAATCATGATTAGAAAAAATCTTGTTGACTATAGAGAATGAAAATTAATTTATAAAAGTGAATTGGTCCATAGTATTAAAATCTATAACTATCATTTCATAACATATTGATATAAATTGATTGAGAAACAATAAAAAAGAAGCATTTGATCTCACACAATAATACAATAAACATAAAGTAAATGAATATTCAAAAAAGTATTTTATAGAATTTTTTTAATTCTTTGATCAAAACAAATAGTTATTCAAGTTAGATATTCAGAGTTTTTAATATTTATTAAATTGTATGTCTTTAAATTAAAAAAATAACTATGATTTTTTTTACTGATGAATGATTAATAATTAAATAAATACATGTTTTCATAAATGGACGTAATGTATTCTTTAATGTATTAAAAAGTATATAAAAAATTATATTAAAACAAAAATAGACCAGATGTAAAAGAACTAAATCATCTTTTTTAACTATACTCTCTATAAATCAATTTAAAAATCGAGTATTCATATTCACAAAAAAAATAAATTGTTAAACTATAACATAAATGAAATAATTTATATTAGAAATCTATCTGGTAAAATCCATTATATATAACTTAGTCTAAGGTGATCGGGCAAAGCAAAAAGGCCACACCTAGAAGAGAAGCGACACACAACGCCCGCGAATATAATAGAAGTTATATCGGCCATAACTAGAACAAAACTGAATAAAAACAAATCAATATATAATTATTTTACATGAATGTTCCATTTATTAAAAATTAGACTTTATCTATCGAATACGACTAGAAAAAAATGGAAAATTTAATTAAAATTATAAAAAATCTTTATTGATACATAGTTAAAAAACAAGTACATAAAACTTTAAGTCTGTGTGTGAATTCTAGATCACTGAATTCAAATAAAATAATAGTAAGAGAAATCTATTCAGAGTAATGAAAATTTTTTTATAACTATTAGTATTTGATAGTTTAAAAGATTGATAGTTGGAAAGCATTAAACTAAAACAAACATGGGAAAAAAGAAGTAGTAAATTTTGAAAACAATCAAAATTATAACCCTGATAGATAAATTTCTGTTCACTAATAAATCTTTACAAAAAATGAAATCTCATCTTATCTTCAGAATATTAAAATTCATATTTTTCAGTTTATAACTTTTATTCAAAGTTTCAACGAGTGTTGAATTCCACAATAGAAAATATTTCAATAGTAATGTCTTGAAAAAGTTATACATAGTAATGTTCCAGTCAGATCACTTTTTCTCTATTAATTATTAGGTTGGTAGAAAAATAATTGCTGTTTTTGTTTTTTGAATTCTAACCTTAATTTTTTTTAAAAATTACTATTTGATCGTGTTCATGTTAATATCATTTTAAACTGCATTTTTCGGTCTGTATTTTGGTAAAGTCGACTTTGGTTTTGTTATTAATTTTGCTTCTAATTGAGCTATTGAATTCAATATAGAAAAGAAGCAAATAAGAATAATTTTTTATGAGTACAAAACTGTTGATAAAGCAACAGAAACTGTTTTTAATCTAAACGAAGCTTTTGGTGTAGGTCCTTTAAGGAACGTACGGTGTAATGTAAATTCCAAAATTTTCGTGTTAGGGACGAGAACCTTGAAAATAAAGGTCACGGGCATCCTTCTTCACTTCATAACAACCAACTGAAAGTGTTAGTTGAATCAGAACCACGCACAATTCGCGTTAGTCAATAGGCGTTAGTCATTCAACAGTTCTGAACCACTTAAAACAGCTGGGAAAATCAAAAAAGCTTGACAAATGGGTGCATAAACCGCAATTATTTTTCTATCAACTTAATATTATTATTTATAATTCGTTGTTAATTACTATTTATTATTATTTTATACTTTTTAAATATTAATCATTATTAATCGAGGGGGTAGGTACTTTCGAGGGAGGTTTTTAGATACTAAAAAACTTGATTTAAAAGAATACCCAGATTATTAAATTATTAATCAAGAGTGTACTTTATTATTATTGACACGAATTTTAAAAATAATGGTATTTTATTCTGTTATAGTTTGTATAATTTTTCTAAAATATAATTTTCTATCTAGGATAAGGAGAATAATTCCAACAAAAATATTAAATGTATTATAATAAACTATTAAATCTTGAAATTATGAATAAAATATTTACTTGTTATTTGCACAGAAATGAATTCATAAACTTTTTAAAAAGTGTAGATATATTTTGTGCAGTATCTATATATTTTAGTCAGATCAGAAATTAATTTTTAACCTAATTTGATTTCTAATCAAATGTCATACAATTATTGTACTGCGTAATTGTTTAATTTCAAAAATGAGTATTTCCTTGATCCATAAATCATAAAAAAAGTTCTGTTTAAAAATAATCAATCATTAACTATTTCTTATTCATATTTCCATGTCGATGCCATCGTCCTCAGAAGGTTGAGATCGAAAAACCTTGTAGTTATTGTAAACCAATTATTTTTTTAAATAAAATCGTAATATAGTTCATTTACGAAGGTAAATATATTTTTCTATGTTCTTATCTAAACTACAATTACATTTTAGACACAATTTGTGTTTTGTGACAGTAATCTAAATTTAAATCTCTATTTCAAAACTTATCTGCGATTTTCCAATTAAAATCAACTGAAAGACACAATAGTCATTTTAAAAATGAAAACTCACCGCGACTTTGTGCATTGTTTTCTTTTTTACGATTTATAGAATCTATTCGCCGTTATATTCAATTCGTAGTATTAAAATAATGTAAAGTACGTCTAAAACCGTACACTCAGTTAGTTTCTTTGTCATTACACAATCACTTTCGCATCGATGATGATAATGCTGTGCGTAAAAGACAAAAAATGTGCTAAGTAACTGTTGATACGGTTTGATTTTGATTTTTTTCGCATGATTGATTTCAAAAACGAAAGTCTAAGTGGATTTCTATGACAATGCAGTTTTTATTTACGATTATCACTATATCGAAATATGTTTTTATATCGATATCTTACATTCAAAGCACGTAACACGAGTTTTACAACGAGATCAGTTTTATTAAAGATAAAAGTGTACGATTAAGTTGAACGCATTCAGTAGTCGATCAATAAAATTATAGAAGAAAATCATAATTTAATTTGTATTCTCGCATAATTAACTGAATTCTATGCATATCTCAAGTTCATTTTAAAATTAAATTGATGAAAATTATAAACAAATTATCTTAACATATACAAGTTATTTGAAATGTATATATATATATATATATATATATATATATATATATATATATATATGTACATATACAATATTAAGTATATATGAATATTAAATTTGTATCGGTGTTGTTTGAAAAGAAAAATAATTGAAATTTAATGATGACTAGAATTATTTTGCATAGAAGTGCTATGAAAATTGATTACTTGTTTATACATAGCACCTGGTGTAAGCTTTACAGTAGCCGAAAGTCATGCATTAATGTTAATTTCTCCTGTTTTGAATACTAATTCTTAATATTAATAACTTTAATTTACTTTCTAAGATTGATTTTTGCATTTACCAACGTACATTTTTCATAATTAATATTTTAATCGAGTAAGAGTCTAAAAAACATACATAGCCACTTAATCAAACACATTATTTATGCACAGTAGGTTACTTAATAATAACTACACAAATAAATCTACACTGTCAAGAAATAAGATTTAATTGTGTTAAAAAAATCCATACTGTTAACTTTAAGGAAAAGTAGAACATTATGTAAGTTAAATTTAAAATTTAAATTGACATTCGAAAAAAATTCAATTTATAATACATTCTACACATTTTGGTTTCTAAATTTAATACATATTTCTATCAAATTTCTGTATAAAAAATAAACGTGCCTAAGAATCAGTTATTTTAAATAAAAAATATCTCTTAAATATAAAATAGAATACAATATTGAAATTTATTTAATTTTCTTATTTTAGATCTAATTTTTATTTCATTTCCATCATTACAATCGATTTTGAAGCAATCATATTTTTAAACAATTTTCTACAATTATCAATTTGAAAATATCTGTTGAAAATAAAACAGACAGCTTTTATTGCAACATTCAATTATAATATCTATTATACCAAACAATTTGAAGATTGATGCAGTAATTTATTACAGAAATAATCATTAATAACATCTGAAGTAAGTGAACTTTAGTATCCGATGAAACGACATTTCTTCATGACTGCATGTGCAAGATTTCTAAATCAAATTGTTGAATCTCTTATACGCACATTAGTCACTATAGGTCTGTAATATAAATTAACATGGGCTGTGCAATGGACAGCAACTCGAGTGTGATCACAGGGCAAGCTGTGGGTGGGCTGTAACATCTTATAAGACGCTACCGACAGTATGTTGACACTCTGCTCTGATTTTGAATAAACATTCTTGTATATATTAAATACATTTTAATTCAACGCTGATTATATGAGACAAGAGAAAGATTATATTTACATACATATACATAAAAGGAAATAGTGAGATAAAAATATAGATAGGCAAATTAAATCTCGAAAATAAATCTTACAACAAGTAAGAAATACGTCATCGTCTTGATTAAATTTCTTCTGCTTTTATTACAATTAAACACAATAAGGAAATATAAATTTCACTCTTCCTTTACAATATCATGTACAAATGTTAAAGAAGTATATAAATATCAAAAATGGGCTCAATTAAAAAAAATATTATTCTACACAAAAATCAGAATAATTACTTACATTTATTGTAATTTCAAATAAAATACGAACTATTTATGAAATACTAAATGTTATTAATGAAAACTTATTAAAAATGAGAATTAATTTAGATTTTTAATAAAAAAAGTATTATTTTTTAAATGGCCTAATTAAAATAAGAGAATGTATTGATTATATCTAAGAATCCAAATTATAAAATATAGTCAAATTTCCACTTAAAACTATTTCTAAAAGCTTTCATTGATATTATTTTTATTATATCAGATTAGCAAAAAAAGAATTGCGGTTTCCTTCAAGGCCTTCAAATTCATATACATTTTTCATGGCTGTTTTAAGTGGTCCAGAACTGTTGAATGACTAACGCCTAACTTTTATGGAAGCTCTTGAATTGTTGTGGGTGGTTCTGATTCAAATAACCCCTTCAGTTGGTCGTTATGAACTGAAGAAGGACGCCCGCGACCTTCTTCATCTTCAAGGCTCTCGTTTCAAGCACGAAATTTTTGGAACCACCATTGAACCGTACGTTCCTTAACAGTACCCACACTAAAAGCATTGTTTAGTTTACGAGCAGTTTCTGCTCATTTACCACCCGTTTTGAACTCATATAAAAAATTTTTCTTATTTGCTTCTTTTCCATCTTTAATTCAATAGTCCAATTTGAAACAAAATTACTAATAAGACAAAAATCTATGTTACCAAAATATAGTCCGAGAAATGATCTTTAAAATGATATTAACATGGACACAATGAAATAACACTGTAATTGAAAAAAATAAGATTAGAATTCAGAAAATTAAAACTGCTTTTATTTTTCTATCAACCTAATATTTATTAATCTAATAAGAAATTTTGAAAACCATGAGTAAATTTTCGTAAAACTCGTGTAGACTTTATTCTTTTACTCTTGTATTCTTGTATTCAATTACTAGTTTCGGCACGTGGGGTCTATTCAAGTAATTTTTAGATACCTTTAAGATATTGACTTTAGATAATTTTTAGATATGCCACAAATCTTCAAATTAGTAATAGAAAACAGAAACTCAAATAATCCAAAAGAATGGAGATCGCCAAAAACAATGTGTTATTTTTATTAGAAAAAGATTCACATTTGTAAAAAAAAAACTAGATTAGAACAATAAATCTACAGAAGCAGTTTTTATGTGGGCTAAAAAAATATTTTTCTACCTTCGTTCTTTAATTATAATATTATCAATAAAACGCATATACCAAATCATAGCAATAAGAAATTATTTAACATTTTAGTAAAATAATGTAATTTACAGAGAGCGATTCACTTAAAAAAAATCTAGCTATTAACCTCTATCTATTTCCACCTTCAATATGTTTCTAAAATGTTCACTAAAAATAACAGTTATTTGAAATTGTAAAAATATATTTGTTTTTAGATTAAACAAATTCTATTAATTATCAATTGTTTATGTACAAGCTTTTAATATATTTTACTTTACTTTAATATGTTTAAAATCATAATTGACAATTTTTAAAATTTATTTTCTAATTTAAAACTTAACTTACAAATTTGTATCGACATATCAAATATATTTACATAATCTAAATATAACTAACAAAAGTTTGATTCATTATTTGTTTCTAATTAAAAATCACATCTAAGCTCTAGAAAAACTTTTAAAATAGATATATAGATATAGTTCTGTATTTATAAGTCCTCTCATTAATTTATAAAAGAATTACACTCTGATTTTAACTAAATAAAAATAAATACAACCACAAATTGTATAATTTAAAAAAAAATTCAATAAGAACAAGTCAATATATTCAATACTGTTAATAAGCATGAATTGATATTTTAAAACTGTTACAGGATCTTTGATAAAAAAAATCTGTGTAATTTAAATAGACAAAAAGCACGTATAGTACTTATTTTTTTAAAAAATAAATCAGTATAAATTTATTTAAAGAAAATATACACAGTTTATAAAATATCATCTATCTTTTATAAATAAAGTGTACTCGGTTAATTTCAATCGACTACTATCCTTGTCTTTTAGTTGTGATTTTTATATTGAAATGTTTTCTATAAAAAAAAACACTATTTATTACTACAATAAAAATATAAAACACGTTAAATTGATCCGCAATTGAAACATAAATTATATAATAATGGTTACAATAAGTATAAAAAATTCGTGTCATGAACGACCTTGACGTTAATTAGTTCAAGTTTTCGCAAATCTATTGTAACAAAACTGAAAAGAGATTTAATTACCTTTGAAGTTACTACATTTCAGTTACATACAACATTTTATTACATTTATAGATATTTGGATTTTTTAATATTTTCACAATTTTTCAACAAACATTTTTTATCTTGTATTATTTCACAAAATTTATATCTTTTTAATTTTAGTAATATTAAATAGTGTAATAATTAAAAATATATGTTACATTTTTAAAGTTATTTTTGTAGATTTAAATTTTAATTACCATTTTTTAATTGCAGTAGTTTGACAGATGAAAAAATAACTGTAACAATAATATATATTGTATGATAATTTGAGATGTTTAAACTGTACTTTTAATTTTTTTTCTTTTCTATGTTTTTATGAAGAAATAAAACTTTAATAAAAAATAATTTTAATAAACTCAAGAATAAGCATTTTACTCCAATGTAATTGAATTACAAGGTCAAAAGTTTCTACTTGTTTATATATTTTTTCATTGACTTATTCGATTATTTTATGTCCTTGAAGTATAAAAAAAAATTATTGAATAATATTATTATATTATGAGTTATAATGATATTATTCTAATTTATTTAACTCATAACATTTTAATAATGTTTTCAATTACATGTCAGAAAAAATATAAACACATTCACAGTGTGGGATAAACATTATAATCAACGAACGAACTAATTGGCACGTTATCACTTATTTCAAAATTATAAAATATGTAAAACTTGTTAAGTTTTCCAGTGTAGTAACTTGGAAAAAGAATTAATTCATAATCATTAAATTGAAAAATCCTTAACAATTAGATACATTGTAATTTTTCATTAAATAGATATATTTTAATACACATATCTCTGTCAACAAAACAACTATTCATTAAATAAAATAATAATATTAAATAAATTGATAAGAGTTTTATTATCATATTATAAATCAAGTGTTTTACTAGTGAATTCCATTTTTTTAATAATGTAAGATGTTCTTCTCGATTGTGTAATTTTTAATAAGTGGTTACCAAAGTATACTTAAAAATCAATGAAATGGAACTGTAGAAATATTTAAACATTATTATCGTAAATTACTTTTTAATCAATATATTATTCTGGGTTAAAATATAAAGATAGAGTATTTTTATATCGATATTTAATAAAATTTTATTATACTATCTAATTTAATATTATAATTGAATGTTTTTTATCTATTTTGAGATTTATATATATATATATATATATATATATATATATATATATATATATGTATAATTACATACGATTACAAATAAAACTCTGAATATTAAATCTGAAAATCTAAAATTCTGAATTCTAATCATCATTAATTCAATTTATATAGACATAAATTTAATTTATAATGCTGTAAACTTATCAAGAAGTTCATTTTCAGATTAAAAATGTTTTTGAAAGTATAATATTTATTTTTATATTCGTTATCTAGTACTTGTATTATCCTGATAATCCTCATATTGTTAAATCTCTTGATTTTCTGTTCTCTTCATCTGAAGGTAAATTTATTTGAGATTTAAATTCTACTTAAAGATAGTAAATGTGCTAAAATTTAAAGAAAACCGAAACACAAATGATCCAAAAGGTCAAGGATCAATACACAAGGACAACTTAGTAGTAAGACTTCGTTATTCATCCTATAAAATCAACAAGAGGATAGTGGATTTTAACACAGACACTTATAATAATTTAATACATACCTCAATTTTATACAAACTGATTTAATCTTGCTATTTTACACGACTACAGTAGTTATACTGTTGTTATAAATGCTTTTTCTTGTCTTTGAAAACAATTTTGATATATTTACACATTTTTTAATTTTTTTCTTTTAAATTAATACTATCTAATATGCTCTTTCAATCTTTTTTTACAACTTCTAAATAAACTCCAATATTTATCACTTCTCTGTCAATGAAAATGTAATTTTTTATTAAAAAATGTTCTCGGACTATGAAATTTAACCAAAATAACTCACATACTCATCTATTAACATTTTAACGATATTTGATTTTATATATCCACTTAATCTAATTTTTTACAAAAATATCTCTTATTTCTCTTTAGTATATTTATGTACAAGATAATACATTAATTTATAGTAATTTATTTAACAGGGGGTGTTAACTGTCCATTTTGTTATGACTTCTTCAAAATTCTTCCTTATGTAGATCTTTAAATTTATTTTCACAATTTTACTTTTACTACGTTGGTAGAGAACTAATTGCGGTTATGGCCTTCACATTCATATACATTTTTTTTAATTTAAGTGGTTTTAAATGGTCCAGAACTGTTAGATGACTAACGCTTAACTTTTGTGCAATCTCTCTATTTGTTGTGGATGTTTCTAATTCAACTAACGCCTTCAGTTGGTCATTATGAACTAAAGAAGGACACCTGTAATTTTTTTCATCTTCAAAGCTCTCGTCCTCAATACAAAATTTTTGGAACAAATATTATACATTACGATTCTTAACAATGCCTACACCAGAAGCATCATTTAGTTTATGAGCAGATTTTGCTACTTTACCACACGTTTTAAAATCATACAAAAAATATTCTTATTTGCTTCTTTTCCATTTTTAATTCAATAGTACAATTTAAAGCAAAATTAATAATAAAACCAAATCGATTTTTAGCAAAATACGACCGAGAAATACATTTTAAAATGATATTAAGATGAACACGTTCAAATTAAAGTTTCATTGAAGAAAATTAAGGTTAGAATTCAAAAAACAAAAACCTCAATTATTTCCCTACCAACTTAATACTATATTGAAACTTAAATTATGTAATTCATACGATAAAATCCATTTATAAACATTTACTTTAAGTCAGCTTATATTCAATTATTTTTTTTATTCTATCATAATATTTCTTTTTTTTACAATACAGTAATCTAACTATAAAGGCCCCTATTTTTATTGGTTTATCCATTTTTATTGAACATTCCTATGGCTTAAATTCTTATAAGAATTATTAAAATTTCGATCTGTAATAACTATTCATTACACATTTCATTTCTCTTCTTTGTATCAAGTCTCAATATTTCAATTCCATAATTGAATTTCATATAACGTTTATGTATAATTTTATATATGTATATTTACATAATGATCGTGAATAAAAAAGACGATTCTTCAAGAATAACAAATACCATAAAGCGTTAACAAATTAATAATTTTAAGCATAAAATTCCGATTCATGAAATTGTGTCAACTCGCTTGATTCGTCACTGAAAAACACCAAAGCGAAAAATAAATTGCCGGTTTTGTTGGACGCACACGGAGTGAAATTGTCGACGCGAACGTGTCCTTCCGCATTATTCATTTCTCGTCCCGCGTTTCCATAACGCGCGCCACTGACGTTACACGACATAGGTGCGAATTAATCGAAAACGAAAGCGTCAGTCGTATATCTTTTTATTATTTTTCTAATCTGAATCGATCAGATCAGGTATGATTATATTTTTTTTTAGAGATTGACAAGCGATAAATTAGTTAAGAAATAATATAAGCACTCGTATGGAACGTAATTGTGCTGTACGCATTTTTATATGAGTTCGTGCTTAAGTATTGATTGATCAATTGGGTTTTTGCACGTTTTGTTCACTGTTCACAATTGATCCAATTTTATTGAAAACAGCAATAATATGGATACGCCCATTAACACCCATTTATATATTTTTATATTTACTTAATGAATATCTTAAGAAAAATATCTAATATAAAATAAACCTGAATATATTTTATCAGTGCACGTAACTCTCTAGTTATTTTATTAACCAAAACTATTTTTATATATTACTGATAAGTATGTTAAAAAATACAATAAAATTCAAAATTAGTCATAGTAGAATAATCTTAAAAATTAACATTTAAATTTAAATAAAAAAATCTAATTTTTTGTTATTATAAAATCTTTTATACTTCAAAAAACACTTTCAGTAGACATATTTACATTTAATACTATACATATGTTATTTTTTACTAATAGTATATTTATTATAAAGGAAATTATAGAAAAAGAACAAAAATACAATTCGAAAAACTCATTAGCATTTATTGATTTTCAGAAGGTTTTAAATCAAATCGGTTTAAAAATATATGGAGATATGATAAGAAAAAGCTATATAGACATTTTAAAACAATCATATATATATATATATATAGCAAGAAGAAAAATATTTAGTGTAGGATGTAGACGAACAGAATAAATTAGAATTCACTAGGAAGCACAACAAGGATGTAGATTATCACTTAATTTATTTAACACACACACATATATATATATATATATATATATATATATATATATATATATATATGATCTTACAAATGAATATAAACAGTCAGTTAATCTTGAAATAGTATTAAGTAAGCATAATATTTGAATATTACTGTAATCTTATTTAAATTAAATTTAGTATAGAAAATATTTATGAATATTGATTACCAAAATAAAAAGAATAGCAATTTAGAAAAAATTCTCTGTATGTCCAAAGAGTTTTATCAATGGACAATACCAAATACGAGTTAACCTGGTACCTAAGCTGTTACATTAGATGCAGAAATGAATAAAGACTAAAATATTATAGTTAGATATCATCCAGTAGATAACATATTTTTTTAAAAAACTAAGTACAAATACGGTAAAAATTCCTAGTATAAAATTAAATCCAACTAACAGTAATATAAAAAAAATCATAAATGAAAGCATAAAGAGAAAAAAGTAGAATATGAACAACAGAAATGAATTTAGCGAGTAAGGTGCAGAACTCCTTAGTTTTATAAATAAATAAATTGACTCGAATAATTTTTAGAAGAACATCGGATCTGACAATATAATTTTTACCACTAACGTTAAATTAATTTCAAAAATAAAATGCTCATTTTCTCACAAACTACCAAAAAAGTTCTGATCAAAAATGTTCAAAAATTGCTTAGTATTCATTTTAATTCTTATTTATGCTCTCTGAATATGATAAGCACCGTCATCATATTACACACATAAGTAAAAATCAAAAAGATTAAATAATCAATTATTTAACACTTTTGATCGGAAAAAATGTTGTGTTGTAAAAGAGAAAAAAATCATGTAAGAAACAGAATTCTATGCTTCTCAAGATTTGATTCCAGCTGAAACATAAATTATAATTCCAAAAAAATTGAGAAGGAAAAAAAGAATAAGATTTCTCAAAAGTCGAAACTTGAAACAGCTTCCATAAATTTTAACTTTTTTAATCTTGTACTTTAAGACACTCTATTTTACATTAGAAATATATCTATTTAAAAACTTACTTTTAGAGTAATTGAATTATTATAAAAAATATGTATATTTTACATTTATATTTAGTTAAAATTTTTAAATATAAACTCAAAAATGTATTGATAATATTATTAACATAATTTGTAAAAAATAATCTAATTTTTAAGCGTTCAACTTACAAACACATTATATTCTTCAATAACATAAGATTCACAAATAAGATATAAAAAATAAATCGAAAATTTATATCTATAAAAGAAATAAAATATACACATATATTGAGAGAGATAGTCAAATAGAGATAGTGTATATGAATAAATAATAAGAATATGAATAACATTGACATATAGAAAAAATAAGTAAAAATAAATTACTGAAAATAAACAATGTTAACCATATGAAAAGAAAAACTTAAAAAAATGAAGACTTGTAAAAAGACAAAACCATTTTTTGTGAGATCATAAAAAAGTACTTGCATAGTGTAAAAATAACATTATTTAAGACTTTACTATGTTCTAAATATAATTGATAAATTTATAATTAAAATAAAATTGAAAACTTGAAAAAATATTATCTTTGATTTCTGAACACGCAAGTTTAAAATATTTAACCTGAAAGCAAAACAGAATACAGAATTTACAAACATCATATTAAGTATGATTAATATAAACTAATTTTATATAATATTCGTATAATAAATTCAATGAAAAATAGCTTCTTAATAGAACACAAGTAACAATGTAATACACTCAACATAGTTGGTTATAAACTTTACTTGCGTTTACCACCTGCTGATTATTAAATCCATCAAATTAATTGGAAGATAAATAAAAATGTTTTTTATTCATAGACACCTAAATTCATATATACACTTTGGCATACACACTTATATATATATATATATATATATATATATATATGTAGAAAGGTAATTGAACTTTATATATATATATACACATATACACATATATGTTATATATGCATTATCAAAGTCAGAGACGGATTATGCTTTTTTGATTTTTTTTCAAAATGTAGTAAATATATAATTAAATATTATTTCCGAGAAAAAAAATTGTGTACCAAATTATCTAATATTTTTAAATAGTTGTAATTGTTATTTGCGAAACATAATTTATTTTAGAGCTACCATATTGAATAATACTTTTTTTTGTTGTATAATCTTACCAACTTTCTCAAAAAATACATCTCTGTCTACATTCACAATGTATTGACTTATAAAGTCTTATTTAAATAACTAAGATTAGGAAACGATATATGTAAATAGCATGTAATGAAACAGCTACTGTGTATTGAGATTATTTATTATTATAAAAGATTTGCAATGATTAGATAACAATTTTCAAAGTTAATTACGTTCATGTTATCTAAGTATTTTTTTTATTCCATAGATTAAATAGAATTCTTGTGAAGAAAGAATAAATGACATGCAAATTTGTACGAACTGTACATTTATTTATATCACATGTGTGTGTAATGTGTATATACATTAAGTTGGTAGAAAAATAATTGTGGTTTTTGTTTTTTGAATTCTAACCTTAATTTTTTTCAGTAAAAAAAAATTAATTATTAATTTTTAGTTTCATTATTAATTATGCTTCAAGTTGGGCAATTGAATTAAAGATGGAAAAGAAGGAAATGAGAGCAATTTTTGAACGAGTTCAAAACGGATGTTAGAACAATAAAAACTGCTCGTAAACTAAACGATGCGTTTGGTGTGGGTACTATTAAA
>CM068317.1:32645000-32687500 GCA_034766995.1 Acanthacorydalis orientalis
TTGTAAGAGGAATATTTTTTTTAAAAAATATACAAAATATTAAAAAGTTATTGTAGTTAATTTCTAGTAAATATTAAAGAGTTCATAAATTAACTATAGTTTAAAAGTATTATTTAGCTTATAAAAAAAATATAAATTACCAATTTTCTAATACTAATTTTCTCTTTAATAGTCAGGAATTAATTATAAAAATTCAAAAGATCTTATAAAAATATAATAAATATTTAATTAACTTTTTTCTACATATTCATCAATTAACTCCAAACATTTCCATACAATTTCTCTATCATGCTAATCAATTTCCATAGAACGCTGAATAATAATGTAAAACCAAGTCAAATATCTTAAATAAGCTTTGAAAATGTATTCATAGCGAAATTTTTTAAAAGTATCTTTGGGTTTTGGGAAAAAGGTTAAATGGGCTAAATCGTAACAGTAAACTTGATTAACTCTTTCAAGTCCGGTGGTACATATGTATGTACCACTATTTTTTTTACGTCAGTTACTTGGTAATAAAATTTTTGTACCACCATTTCAAAAGCCTAGAACAATTCAGTTCAGTGATATAATTTATAAATCACTTAAAGAGATAACATCTGGTACTTCTGTAATGTATCTAAAAATGGCAGCTGTTACTTGAAGCTTAGAACAGTGACAAATCCTACAGGACTGGATCAAGGAGTCTGTTAAAAAAGCCTTTAACTTGTAAGGTCTGTTTTCAGTCAATGGACTGTACTTGAATGAGTTAATATTTAACGAAATTTTCGAAATATCTCTGAAAAAATTAAATTAATGAAGTGAAACATTGTCATGATAAAACAAAATTTAATAATTTAGTTATCTAGGTATCACTCTTTAATCACAAAAAAAATTTTTCCGTTAGTTTTAATGTTATCATATTGAACTGATAAAAGTATGCTGAAATAAAATCAACATAAAATTATTTCATTGAAAAAAAAGCAATTCTTTTTTCTTCCAGGCGTGTATTTCAGTCACTAGTGATTTCATTGTGAGTGTATCTAACCGTTTAACCGAAACATATCAACACAAATAGATGAAACTAGTAATGAAACACCTTGATAACCACGTATCAATTTCTACATATAATTACGACATGTTATTTTATGCATAATAGACGCGTTTTCACGCTCGTATATCGCACGTTTCCTGTACGATTCGTCACGCTGTTGCTGAGTTTTCGTCACTTCTGCCCGTGTGCCCATTTTCACCGGCCGTTGATGACAACCTTTCCCGCATGATTGCGCCTTTAGATTGCTTCTGTAATAATCATATAGTCATTGTTTGTGTTTTGCGGTCGTTTTGCACGTGATTTACTTTTTCATACACTTTTTTTGTTACTAAAATCCGTTTTTTTTTATTTGACATCTAGAAGTACGCATTCAATACGCAGATATGTAGATAAATGTTTTACTAATATAAATTAAATATTCTTTAATTTTCTTTTAAGAATTGAATTAAAAAATCGTGTTTCTTTAATTAAGCCTTATATCTGAATTCTATTCTGTTACTGATCAAATATATAAAGTCCCTCTATAAATATATTTTGGAAAAATATATTTTTTAAAACAATAATAATCAATACTCATTACAAATAAAAAAGAAATATCATAGCATATTTAATGACATGATATTTTCTTCTTTGATCCATATTTTTTTAGTATGTCTACTAAAAAATAATATAAAAGTGCATTAGTGTAAAAATATATTAATTGATTTTCTGTCATAATTTGTGTAACAATTTCTTAGTTGGACCTTATAGTGGATTCAATCAGATATTCATAGAAAGTATCAATTTTTCCGAAAAAATCATGTTTTTATAATTATTTAAAACAATACAATATGATATTAACTTTACTTTATTGACTTTTTATTTGTTTTGTAAAAAAATCATTAAATTTTTCGCTTCAAATAATAATTATATGTTTTCAGACTTAACCTTCCGTTTATACGTTTTCCTAAAGTTTTATCCTTTTGAGATAATCTTAAGGTCTATTTTACCGTTTTGCTTTCATCATGTGTGCCATTTTCTGATTGATATTAGGAAAATCAACATCAACATGAATATGACATATCTTCCGAAATAAGTACTGGAGAACAGACATTCAAGTGATCCAAAAAGACGAAAAAAATACACAAAAACAATGTAATGCTCTCAAATTTGTATGAAGTAGTAAAAATGATAACAACTTGATGCTTTAAACAAAGTAAATTAATTTACTCTCATATATTATTGCTCGTTTCAGTTTTATCTGCTATTTAAATAATAAAACCTAAATCTTGTGAAACGATTTCTAAACAGAAAGATAATCAAATAATCAATTTTGTATAAAGAAAAATAATATGTATTGAATTTATTTTAATATATTAGACAATTATTATATATTAGACAAGATTAACAGGTTAATCTACTTACTACTTACCTGATCTAAATTCTAATAATGATTTATTAAAAATAAAAAAGTCTAATTTACTGTAAAATCAAAAGAATACATGAGATAGTTATTTATATATATATATATACACACACACATATATATATATACATACACACACACACACATATATATATATATATATAAAGATGGTATCACTTGTATGTCCATGAAAGAGCATGTAATTTCCTTCGAACAGCAGAAATGTTAAATCACAAAATGTCTCCCTTTAATGTTGACAATCGCAGTATGTTCTTTATGCTTTGTCACAAATTCTACTAGACTGATTGTCTCATCATTCAATCACAAGCTTACAATACTGACCATAACGACACTTGACAATAGCTCAATCAGGAATTAAGACGGACTATTCTTGTAGACCAGTTCAATATTACAACTGAACTTCTGGTTCTATAGTTCTTTATTTCAATATTTTTTTAATAATTTTCTTTTGATGAAATTGATTTTATTTTATAATAAATACTTATACTTTTTTTATTATAATAACAGTTATTTTTAGTTTTAAGAAAATAATGTAACTGACAATAATTTCATAAGCGTTACTAATGGTAAAAATATATTAAAAGTTATTATTAAATACATCTAATGAAAGTACTTCGATAAATAAAGATGCCCTAGAGGTTAGATAGTATATTTTTTTTAAAAAAAATGATATAGTGAAAGATATTAGAAAAGTAATTGTATCGCCTGTAGGTAGTTATAGGGTGAAAAAAAATATTTGCTTATGATTAGTACTTCACGTCTCATTATACAATAACTACAGTTACAAATGTGTATCAAAAATAAACTTGTTTTTTTTCATATAAAAAGAGAATCAAAGTGTATAAGATTATTTTTAATATAAACTAAAAAGAATATTATTTTCGATAATTTATTTTCTTTTCTTAAGAGACTATCACTTAGTTATTAACAAGAGTAAAATAAAAAAATATTATTATTATTAAAAAATGTGTTAGTTTCTACGAACATACACATTTTTTATTTAAACTAAAGATATGTCTACTATTTATCAATAAATTAATAGTTTGATTTTTTAATCAAATTCTGTAGTATATAATAAGTTAAATTATCTACTATTCTTTTTATTTTTGTAACATTGGATAATAGTTCAAATATTACAAGATTTTATCTTTCTGTCTTTCTCTCTCTCTGTATATATATATATATATTATAAGGAGAGAGAAGAAGAAAGACGATGTATGTATATATATATAGGGTGATTCAATTTAAGCATCCACAAACAGTATTAAAAAAATTGCAAAATTAAAAAAAATAATGTTATTTTTTATCTAATATTTAAGTTCAATTCAATACTAATAAAATGCAATTACAATAAAATTCTAAATAGTAAATAATATGATATTTTAATTATTGAAATTATTTTTAATACATATATATATATATATATATATGTATATATATATTTATATATATCGTATTGAAATTTTTCCAATGGATATTATAATAATAATTATATCATAACATAATTTTTAATTTTTGTTACAAAAAAAATAATTCAAAAGTTGAATCCATGCAGAAGTCTAAATATTAGAAATCCAGAAAATATTTTATCAATATATTATTTTTATTGAAATATTAATTTTCAAAATATGTTTGTTGATAAATCACTTTTGAAAAAATATAAACTTTTATTTTTCATGCATACAGATAAATATCTCTAAAAATCAGCAACATGTTAAAACAATGCAAAAATTATATATTATGTTGAAAAAAGTATGATTTTATGATGATAAATTTATATTTTACTTAAAAAAAATTTGATTTTATAAGACAATTTTTGCTTTCATATATATTTTCTTCTTTCTTTAATGATTTGTGAATTATTGAATTCGTCCAACTGTTTTAAAAATAATCTTAATAAAAACAGCTTAATTAACAGCTTAAACAAGAGATATAATTCTCTCAGAAAAAATAAAGATTATTAAACTTATTTCTATTAAATATAAAAATAATAAATGCATAAATATAAAAAAAATATTTTTTATATGAACATTACAAACGCTTAATGATTGAAAATAATCAATGAAAATTCATGTCTTTTCCACATAATATTAACAAAAATAATAGAATACCCTAAATAGTGGGAAATTGTATTGTCTAGTAAAATTGTTTAATATTTATATATCTTTAAGAAAGGTAAGCACATTTGATTTAATGGGTAATCTAATTAATTCTAAAATTCATAATGATTAAAAAATTGATACATAAATATATTTATTAATCAAAGTATCTCTCACACACTATATATATATATATATATATATATATATATATATATATATATATTATAATTTAAAAATCGAAAATCAAATTCATATTTTAGATAAGACTAGAATTTCGTGGTATTAAATTAAAATCTCATCTTTAATATATATTTGTTTAATTAAGTTATAATTACTTGATTGCTTTCTTTATTTTCCTATTTATTCTTATCTACAAATTTATTCATATATATATATATATATATATATATATATACACGTATATTTATATATGAAAATCCATATTCATTTGGTCGACTGTACACAAAATCTTAGTATGGAGTCCTGATGACAATATCGGTACTTGATACATATTTACGTTCGACAATTTGAATAGATACATTTTCTCCATATCGAGCGCACGTTTCCAGAAGTGATGAGGTTATAAGACTCACACAGTTAGGAATTTTAACAACGATGTTCTTCGGAAAAGATCATTTCATTATAGTTTTATATTCGTTCTGATGTTAAATTTACAATAAAATAGAAATAGGAATGTTAATGATAAATAAGTGTTGTTGTTAAACAATTTATACCATTAGTAGTATATTGCAAGTCATTTCCTTATTTGCAACTTATTTTTTAGACTAATAAATGTTTTTTTTACATTTAACATATATTCATTTAAAATTGGATGAAGCACTGAGAAAGATATTTTAAAAGCATCGTGTGTTTTAATTCTTATATTTATAATGTAATATCTAAATAATATAATACTTCTCAAACTTAAATAGTTGTCTTTATATATAAAAAAGAAAAAAAAATTTTTTTATTTATACAAAAAGTTCTTTTCTACACTAACTGAATATTGTTACAAGAATCTAATAAAATTAATCATATAATAAAATAATTATCACTAAAGTCAGTAATGACCAAGAGTTAAAATTATTTTAAATCGGTCAAAATTCTATAAGGTATTCAGTTTTTATATTTTATCGAATCAAAAAGCATAATAGATTTTCTTTGTGGATTCTGCTACGAACTGACACTAAATAAAACACGTAGAATTATTTAATGCTCCAACAATCATAAAGTAATTAAACAACAATCAAAAACTATTGTTATTGTACTCAAAATCCCTGTATCATCGTAAAAAAGTGTTATGCGCAATTCAATAAATTTTATTTCTAAAACAAATCTATTTTTTTTAACTAAATGTATCAAATTTTCAAGTTTACTTCTAGACGTTTATTTTTATTCAATTAAAAAACTCATACACTGTAGACAATTAAAGAGATAATTTCTCTTAGAAAAATATTTGTGTTTTTAAGTCTTCTCACAAGACGTGATCAATGTTATTCGAGAAGTTTATTCAGTGATTGATTTCAACAACAAAACATTGATACATCTGTTACACATCATTAGTTTATAGTCAATTGAAACGAAATTGTGAACGGATCGGAAGTTTCCGATTACACATTTTATAAAAACAATTCGGTGCTAAAGCAATCGTAAAAAATAGTTATTACAATGCATTTATAATCAATAGGTCAGTGAATTTTATTCAACCTTGAGAGATTTTTTTTCTTACATTATTTTTAAACATTAATTAGAAATAGTGTTACAAATCAATGATTTTTAATTATTGTTATTTTTTAATTGATTCTTAATACTTACTTAACATAATTTTTACTATAATTGTTATCCCTTGTGATAAATCGATATCATAATTTAAATAAAGAATTTCGAAAAATAAAGATGTATTTGTAATTTTGAAAATTCTTAATTTAATATGATATATGTGGATTAAATAAAAGTTCAGCTAAAAGAAAATTAAATTTATAATCTGTTTATTTAAATTATTTCAAGAACATCAATCTTTGATTAAATTTCATTAAAACAGAAGCTTCTTCTACACCTTAGAGTATCATTTCGAATGAGCTCAAATTATGAAATTGTATAAAAATTATTGATATGAGAATATTTAGTATTTCAAAAGTATCTGTATTTTAAATAATTTAGTACCGGAATCTTTGAAGTAATTTCATTCTAAATGAATATTGAACAATCGATTGAAAAATATAATTATGTAAAAATAAAAAAATGTTGGTTGTTAAAATTTCATCTCAATATTTTACAAAATATTTCTATGCTAAAAAATATTTATAAATATTATTATTAAAGATATCATTTATTTTCAGTTAATAATAATGTTCAATCTTACAAGAAGCTCTAACTGGGAAATCATTATTATTTTTTGACAAAGAAAGTATTATTTCTTATTTTAATTAATGTGTCGAATATGTAAAAATAAATTCTCAACGATTGATTTTTCTTTGAAAATATTTTAATATTTTTTTATTTTATTTAAAAGTTCAAATTTATTAAAGCATATTTTCTAGACAAATCCATTCATTTTAATATAAAATCATTCAGTTAAATTTATTTAGATATCAATGATTTTTTTTATTCTTAACATTCTTTTTATTAAAAAATGTTTCATATATATTTTTAGTAATAAAAACACAAAAACAATCTACAGAATTATTGAGACTGTACTAATAAAGCAATTTTGATAAAAAAAAATAAAAAAATAATCCTCTTTACTTTTTACAAATAAATTAACATTTCTAACGCCATCAAAATATTTTTAATAAAGTAGAAAGTTATGATAAAAAAATGTGGTTACTGTATTAAATCCTGATTTCTTTCTTCATCTCTTATTATCTCTATATTAAAATTCCATTTCATATATCAAAAATGTTTTAAGGAATTAAAGAGTACAACAAATTCACAATAGGTATTTGATGTTATCATAAAATAATTATTTCTATTTGAGTCTATTTTTTTTATACTAAAGCTTTACAACAACGATTGCTTGTAATGTATGCCAAGGCGGATGTTTCTTTAAAATTATAACTGAAACATTTTATTTCACTGTGAAAAGTTTTATTCTTACCCGATTATATATTAATTCGTTTTGGATCTTAGTTTTTATTAAAAAAAAAGTTTAATGAAAGCTTTTTCATACTCAAAACGCATATAATTAGATATAAAGCGCAATCAAAAATCTGTAATATTAACTTGGTTGTGATGGAGATTGAAATATTGATCAAATTATATCTTAATCAAACTGTTCTTTTCTAGTAAAATTAATTTCTTGGAATCATTAACATTTATTTAAATGAATGTCTGATCCATAATCTGGGAAAAAAATAATTCCTGAGGTTATTTAAACTTTAATTAGACTTAAATTCAAATATACATAAGGTCTACAAATTAATTCGGTGTCTTTTTCATAATAAATGAATATTTACGAAAAAATGGAATATAATAAATTTCAATCCTTAAAATTTCTCTCATTCTATTATATAACTTTGCTCTATCTGTCAGGTAACTGACGAATTCTTTGTCGAAAAAAATGAAGGTTTTGCGTTAATGAAGTCATAATGCATTTTCGAATCTTTCCCACTGTTTTGGCATTTTTTGTATTTTTTATGGATTACAATATCTTTACCTAAAGCGCAACAAATCATTCTCGCGGCTTCAGCAGCATTTTTTCAAAACTGGAATGCGAAAAGTATGCAAATGCTGCTATTCGGACAAAATCGTCTTCACTACTGTTTTGTGAGGTTATTCCAACTGCTTATTCAAGATATATAGTGTTTTTAAATGTTAAGTTTAATACTTAAAAAATGTAAAACGACGAAAAAATATCTTAATTTAAAATAGACTTATGATGGATTAAATTTAAAGCCAGCGAATTAATTTTTACATCATATATATATATATATATATATATATATGGATTTGAGTAATATTTTCATTCATCCTTGCATTATTGGCCGCTTAGAGATTCGCTAACTTCAATATAAAAATTACTGGTATAAATTAAAATTGTATAATCACTACAGTCTTCTTATTTTTGTTAATGGACTTATTTGAAAATTTTCAAAAATGTTAATATTTGAGATTGATTAATTTTAAACTTAACACTATATCTATGTTCTTAATTTAAGATTAATGATTGTTATAAAGTTGAATAGTTTTATCAAAATATAATAAAAGATCTGAATGAGGTTATTGATCGTGCGAACATTTATTTAAAATCATTAATAACAATTACAAACTTAATACATTCGGTCATTTCATAAAACATTAAAATGTATAATTTTCGATATGGTGTTTTTAAAAATAGACGATACATGAGCAATTTAAGTGTGAAACCTGTAATTTAATACTTATTTAAAGGATGTTAGAACAATTTCGGTTTAAGTACCAATTACAACATGTATCAGTGTCAGTAAAATATGCAAAATAAATGATATCTAAATTTATATTCATATGAGTACATGTTTCGTTTGTATGCGATCTGAAATAAATCTATAATTACAAATTATAAATCAAATTACGTGCTACTTAGTTGATTACTTTTTTGTATCGTTTATGACATAAAAAAAATCATAATCTCGTTTAGACGTACAAAGAGAACCGTTCGTGAATAAAAACGACACGCTGAAAATTTCTTATTCATTCTGTTACTTAAAAAATATATAATTGGTACAAGCTTGTACCGAAAACGTACATTCAAAACAACATCATCACGATCAGTGTTTTGTGTACATTCGTTTGTACTCAAATATCCGTATCAGATATTTCTCTTATATGAATCAATTTATGTGTATGTATGCGTGTTTGATTAGATAAATCGGTACCTGTTGTCCGTTTGGCGCGTGTAAAAACGTAACCTGCTGGTAAAAAATCCGTATCGCGGGCCGTCGATACACTTTCTCTTATGGACCTGTCACGCGACCTAGCACGCTGCCTATTGCTTGCAGTATTTACCTCTTATTGCTTCTGAACGAGAGGCTGCCGGTCCAGCCGATGATTGATAGCATTCAGACCAGTACTGTGTCGACAAATATATGACGATCTTACCAGCTATCTGCGCTCGTTAATTTTTTACAACGTACAGAATTAATTATCTTGTATTCTAATCGGCTCTGATATCAAACACTCGGCTCGATTTCGACTCTGTTACATTTACACAAAAGTATAAACACGAACCTGTCAAATTAGGAATTTGATTTGGTAGTATACTTTATTGCCAGTGTATATGTTTTTAATCGGAAAAAAATATATAATTATAAATCAATTTTATTATTCACTTCAAAATGAATCATATGAGGTTAGAAGCAAATCCTAAATTCTTTAATAAATATTTCATTTCCGTTCATACATTAACAAATATGCAGAATTCGAAAAATCTTGAATAAAAACCTTCATATAAAAAGTATACAGCAATTAAAATAAAAACTAATTTCTTAGAAATGTACCCTACTTTTTTAAAATCCGTGTCTATTATTTAGCAAGCATTATAACATTTATTTATTATATATAAACATTGTTAACTCATTTCAACTAATTAAATAATATGATTATCAAAAATTTGTGAATATTTTTCTGTTCTAGAATACCATTATTGCATGTATCAATAAAATCATTTTTTTCATTAGTATTATTTTTTTACATTGTCTCAGTAGCTTACATTTAAATCGAGACGATTATTTGAACCTCATATATATATATATATATATATATATATATATATATATATATATATATATATATATATATATATATATATTGAATTATCTGGTTATTCTTCATTATTTTTTTCATATATGTGACCCTTTCAGGTAGATATCAGAGACTAATTTCAACCTAAAGATGACATATATGCCGAAACTGATACTGTAGAACTGACACTCAGTTTATCCAAAACAATTAGTACCATTAAAACACTACATCAACAGAATTACAGTTATAAATACATATAATTATTATAATAAATACAATTATTAACATATATATATATAGAGAGAGAGAGAACGAGGAACAGACAGAGAGATTCAATTTATGCTTCATGAAGTATTCAAAAACAACGCAAAAATTAAAAAAAATCATATTGTTTTTATTTAGTATTTTAGTTAAGTTCAATACTAAAATACAATTGAACTAAAAATAATAAGATTTTTTTCTAATTTTTGCGATTTTTTTAATACTTTCATGTGGAAGCGTAAATTGAATCACCTATACACTACATATATATATATATATATATATATATATATATATATATATATATATATATATATATATATATATATAAACATATATGTATGTATGTAAACAGTAAAATCTCAGTATATTGACTAATTAACTAACCCAATATTATCAAAAAAAGAGGAACAAAATTTAATTCAGTTTCATTTTTCTTTATATATAATTTACAGCAACAATTTTCTTTATATATATTTTTTAATTACATAAATATACAAAGCGACTGAAGATGCCAACTGTATATATATATATATATATATATATATATAGATTTGTTAGTAATACATCTTCTATTATTTAAAAAGCGAATTTATTTAAATTACAAAAAATGTATATAAAATCATAATTTCACGCCTAAAATTTATTTAGTTCTATCAAATATATATATATATATATTAAGAGAGGCAGAGAAGGAAAGAAGAAATGATATATTTTTATTATAATGTACATGGTGGGTTAAATCAAGTTTTCGGTGTAATGTCAAACTATGGGATGCATTTCTCAAACTGAAAAACGAAAAATGAAGTAAAGCAATGTTGAAGTAAATTAATACGTAAAACTATCAAGAACTCTTACTACCGTTGCTCTATTTTATATATATATATATATATATATATATATATATATATACATTTTTAAAACTACCTGTGAGTCATTATTTATGTTCGTTTTTTTTTAATTAACTATTACGCTCTTTTCTGTATGTACATATTATTAGAATATTTTCCCACAGTGTTAATTTTTCTAGCATATTTTTAAAATAACACCCTCAAGCAAAAAGAATACCGTTATTATTGCTACTTTGTATTTATATATATATATATATATATATATATATATATATATATATATATATATATATATATATGGAAGTAAAAATATAATGTTTCAGATCCGTAGTTAATTTATTCAGTAGATGACAGTTGATTGATATGTTGTAAGTACATCAATTAATCAGAGATTATTTTATGACTTTATGATAACAAGTACAAGTCATCAATATTTTTTACTTGTTTTAATTAAGTTTGTTTCTTTTCAGACTAAATAAAGTCAATTAATATTAGTATTTAGTAGTTTTATTGAATTGTTTATTATTCATTTTTAAATATTTCCCTGCTATAATTATTAATTATATTAAATTTATTTATGACGAATCAAAAATATTTTTTTAGATCTTCTGAACAGAATGACTGTTATATTTTTAATTTTAAATTCAGTCTTTTGGTTATTATATTTTCTTATAATGAACACTTCAATGAATTCCTTCCAAAAATATATGTGATTTAATCATCATTGTAATGAATAACTAACAGGATAGTTTTATATATAAACAATTGTATTTTAGTATCTAATCTCTTATTGGAATATCAAAATTAGATACCAACATTAACAGGTTCGAGAATTTTCTGGTCATTATTACTTTGATATGATACCATCACCATTGAAATGCATATAAGTAATGATTATTATTGAAAATTTTTATATAAAATTTGTGTTTTAAGAGATAAGTGAAAATTTTCTTTGTGAAATGAGTATTGTCACAGTTTCAAAATATATTCTAATAACAATTAATATATTTTCAAGATATTTTTTACGAAAAAAATGTTAAAGTACAAGAATGCTTTTGATAAATATTGAATTTTCACACATACTTTTTAAGAATGATATTTGTTTATTTTCTTGAGAAAAAATAACAGAATTTTTAAATCAATCTCAAAATAATTATGATCTTAATAACCATTACACTTCAAAAACTCATTTTGTGTTTTATACTCATGTTTTAGTATTAAATTAAGCATCATTTTTGTCATCATTATAAAATAATTTACAAGATGTTCTATTATATACGATTGTATCTATGTGTGTGTAGTCAGAGTAAACACTGTTAACATGACAGTAATAATTTGACAAGAAATAAATATAATTATATATAATTTTGTTTTATTAATAATAAAAAATAATTTTCTTAAAAAAGACTGTGTTAATATGTATAAAAGACACAAGTCATCGTATATTTTTTATTATGAATTGTATAAAACTACATAATTTTAAATGTTTGTCTACTTTTTATATCTATATACTCTCTCTCTCTCTTTCTATCTATCTATCTATCTATCTATATATATATATATATATATATATATTATATTAGTGCAAAAAATTACTATTTTTATCATTTCAAGTTTGGTGCTAATTTGTCTAGTTTCCGTTATCTTTTGTTATAGTTATGTGATACATCATTGTAAACAATGAAATTATCATTACTGGTTTCAGATTATGTCCACTGTTTTCATTTTTTAGTATTGTTGGATATAACCTCTTAAACTAGTCATGGGAAAACACAAATTCGCGCGATTTTTTGGTATGAGTTCTAATTGGGACATTAAGTAACAGAAACTGCTCGAAATAACAAATTTGTTTTTGACGAAGAGTCAATTAGTGAAAGTACAGCTCGACATAGGTTCCAAAAATTTCATAATGGAAACGAAAGCCTTGATGATGAGGAGGGTCGTGAATGTCCTTCAGCTATAGACAATAATGATTTAAAAACGATTATTGAAGCAAACCGATGTAAAACAACTCAAGAAGTGGCAGAAGAACTGAATGTTGATCATTCAACAGTAGTTCGACATTTGAGTCTAATTGGAAGAACAAAAAAGCTGGATAAATAGGCGCTTTATGAACTAAACGAACATCAAGAAATTCGGCCGTGCAAAGTCTTCTCTGCGCTTCTTTTGCATAACAAAAATGGTCCATTTATTAATCGCATTGTTACATGTGGTGAAAAGTAGATTCTCTACAACAATCGGAAACGTTTATCACAATGGCTAGACCTGGGAGAACATCAAAACAGTTTTCTAAACCGAAGATTCATGAAAAAAATATTATGGTCACTGTTTGGTGGTCGACAAGAGGCATCATTAACTAGAACTTCTTAAATCCTGGTTAAACAATAACAGCAGAAAAATAATGTCAGGAAATTGAAAAAAATGCATGAGAAGTTGCATCGTTTACGGCCAGCATTAGTCAATCGAAGAGGACCAATTCTTCTTCATGACAACGTCCGACCACACGTCTCTCAAATGACTTGAAAAAAATTAAATGAACTGGATTATGAAACTTTACCTCACCCACCTTATTCTCCGGACCTGTCTCCGACAGATTATCATTTTTTAAACATTTAAATATTTTTCTACGCGAAAAAGTATTCAAAAATGAATCATCAGCTCAAAGCGCTTTCGATGAATTAGTTAATTACAGGACTTCAGATTTCTATCTTGTAGGAATAAACAAACTTGTTATCCATTGGGAGACATGTGTGCAGGCCAATGGTCTTTATTTTGATTCAGAAATGTAATTTTTAATTGATATGTCTTTATACGCGATACGTAAAAACCACAATTATTTTTTCACCAACATAATTTATATATATATATATATATATATATATATATATATATATATATATATATATTGTGTATATATATATATATATATATATTGTATATATATATATATATATATATATATATATATATATATATATAAACACGTGTGTACATAAAGATGAAAAGATAAACACTCACGCAACAATCATGTAAGTATTAAACAATATTTACAAATTTTCGATCTTCGCTGCGATATAAACAAGTTCTAGCGATTACCAATGGATGTAAGTTCGAAACTAACTGGACCGCGAATGTGCAACGGCGACAACAAATGCAGTTTGAGTGCATGCACGGATCTGCATGCATGCATGCATGCTTGCGTGTACACATGTGGTGCATGATACATGTGAGATTAGTTTTCTAATCGCGCGGACGGACACTCGACTTTGCCGGTCGCTCCGGTCAGCTGCGTTCTCGAGTCGTGTGGGCGTACGCCGGCCGCCGATACGGTTATTGAACCCGCGATCTCCGCAACACAAACACCGTGTCGTGTTTATCGATATTACGGAAAATCACAATTATTAATTCTTTACTAACAATCATTTTGTGTACGACCTCAGCGCTTCATATATTACAGTTTCAATATTTATGTCTACTACATACATATATATATATATATATATATATATATATATATATATATATATATATATATATATACTTAATTATAAATTAATATTTTTTTTAAATTGTTTAAATTATTTGTGTATAAAAATTCAAATATTTTAAAAATCAGTTAAAAAATGTATCTTCTAAAAAATTTTCCTCTTCATAAATTTGAAAAAAACGCATATTTTATCTAAATAAAGGAGTTGTATTAAATATAAAATTTTTATATTAACCCTTTAAGTGCCGAAAAGCATCCTCACACTCCTGCATGCATATGCAAGTGTTAGAAGCGCTATCGCGCTCATCTCAAATTAGTTACAATAAATTGGGAAAATAATTCCATACACTGGCATAGTCATATTGTCTTATATGTCAAAATGTACCGAAAATAACGATGCATTACATGGTGTAGTAGAAGTATATGGTAGTACATAAATTATGGTAGATTACAATGAATCCATGGGAGGTGTATATGGATCTGGCATGATGTTATATTCATATCTTGATGAAAGAAGAACATTAAAACATTGGAAGAAAGTTATATTCAACATTTTCGGGAGAATGGTTTAGAACTCGTGGATTATCTACTAAGAAAATGTTTCTAGAAAAAAATGTCGTGTTTGAAATTCACTTCTTCTATTATACGTTAGCTAGAAATAGAATGGTTAACAGAAAAAATATCAGAACAACTACAACTTCCGAATGATTCTGGAAATAGAAGTTATGGATTAGAAAAATTGGCAGGTCGTAATTTGAGACGATGTGCTGTGTGCAGTAATAATGATGGTAGACCGGTAAAACGATCCAACCTTATATGCTTAAACTGCAAAAAAGGACTACATGGAGTGTGTTTAGGAAAACATAAATGTGTCTGAAAATGAATTCTATTTTTTTTGTTTTGCTGATTATGAGTTATGTGTTATATACATTATAAAAACAATGAATTAAATATGAATATAAACATAACAATTGGTTCATAAAGTCTGTTTTCATTTTATTTATAAATATTTTTTCAGAATTATATATCCTTTTATGCAGAGTTTGAAACATTATTTTTTATATTATGATCAAAAAATACAAAGTAATATGTTAAAAATAATATGTAAAATTTCAAAAAGAATACTTCAAAATTGACTTTGATTTAAAGTATTCGCCGCACCATTGCAAAAACGCATAAAACCCGCTACTATTTTCCCATATGTATGGAAAAGTCTCTAGAACTTAATAGGATAAAACATTTAACTAAAAAATATTTGAAAAATTAATATTTTCTATTAAATCGAATAAAAATAAGTTCTTCCATTTGTCTTCTTCATTTTAATTAAAATTATTTTAATGTATAATAAATTAATAATTTTTATTGACCAAAAAATAGAAGCATAGTTATGATAACACAAGATTTTTGTTGTAATTTATTTCATCAATTTTTTTAATCAAGACTTTTTCATTAGAGTCTAGTCTATTTATATAATTGCTGTTCAATTTGATAAAAATGTCACAAATGGCAAATTTAAATTATAATTTAATAAACACTTGGAATTTTTTCAAAATGCTCAGTAATGATTTATGTCAATAAATTATTGTATCTTAGAGCTCTCTATTTTTATACTCCGAGTTTAGTTTAACATCTTATATAATTTTCAAATCGTATTTAAATTTAAAATATGTGCATTAAATAAAATGAACACAACTCTTATTTTTATTCAAGAAATAACATTACAAAAAAATGAATCATATGTTATTTTTAGCATACATTTTCATTCACTCTCAATGTTAATACATTTTATTTGAATCAACTTACAGACATACACACAAGTACAAATATTTTCATCTCCACTTGACTGTACAAAAAATCACAATCGTTCATTTTAACAACGTCTTGTTCATAATATATATTTTTGTATCTTTTTTTTAAATGAGGTTACGAGTGCATTCCGTAATAATTATTAATCGACATGTAATAGAATCGTTGTAAAAAGTCTCTCGGCCAGTAATTGTATAGACGTGCACTTGGTTGACGTAACAGTAGAGGAGCGTAGATCTTATCTCTGCATCGTAGTCGATCGTTAGGTCCCAGCCAACCATTGTTATTTGCCACTATTGCAGGGTTCATTAACGTTCGCATTCAAACCGATTGTTAGTGAGATGAGTCAATGCCGTTGCTTGATTTTTCACTTTTTTTTCGTTATACTCGTTCAATGTTTCGAAATAGTGTCAGGAGTACGGTATTGTTATTCTTATTTTATTATTATTATGATTTTTCAATACAGTGTGTATTAATAAAGCGTGACTGTATTGAATCGCAAATGAAATGGTGATGTCACACTTTAAGCCATCTTTTTACATACATACATATATATATATATATATATATATATATATATATATATATATATATATATATATATACATGTATATATTTATACATGTATATATTTATACATATATATATATATATATATATATATATGTATATATATATATTTATACATATATATATATGAATATATTTACACATATATATATATATATATATATATTCTTACATATGTGTTTTTGTTTTTATAAACATATGTGATTTTATATGTGAATCAATTTAAATAAAATGCGGATAATTAGAAAACCTGTAATTATTTCTCCAACAGAATATTTTTTTCTTATTTTTTATTATGATTCAATTAATTCTAGCTAAAAATATTATAGTAATACACAATGATCCAACTTATTATTAAATTTTTCTGTTTATTTCTTGATTAGTCGGCGATTTTTATATTTCCTTACGATCTACAAAACAGAATAAATAAAAAACTCAATAATTATTCAAAAAAAATTAGAATACAATTTCAATAATTCTTTGGAAAATTAAAAATTGCATTTCAATAACAATTATATATATATATATATATATATATATATATGTATACATATAACAATTTTAAATAGCAAATACAATAGCCTAAATTCCAAAAAAGAAAAAATTCTGTATATTCCTACCTACATTCCTTTTCAGTCTATACTTATAGGAGTTTACTGATAAAAAACTTGAACTATGAAATATTAAACTTTACCTCACCTACTTTTTACAATTAGCTAATTTATTTTAAAACATATGATCACAGAAGAAGAAGGAGCAATTCTTCACATATATCTTTACCATGCTGAGTATCTCACAAATGATTTAAATGTACAAACCAAAATTAGAAGTATTCTTATTTCCTCATTTTTTTCATTTTTTCATTCGAATTCTTGAATTATTTAAATTACTCTATGAAATCTGAAATGTCTGTTTAACTCTTTACCTTACGATTAAATTCAGGACAGCACGTACCATAGTCAAGCCAAAAGTCGCCTTATCATGAATCTCACACATGTTTCTTATATTTAGCCCGAAATTCATATCACGATTCTGACTCGATATTACAAATCAAGGAGTTAAAACAAATTGTGATGCTTTTCTTGATTTTCATGGTAGAATTTGAATTCCATAATCTCCCACCATGATAGGTCTATGTGTCACTGTCTAATAGCGCTTGATGTGTACCATTGTATCAATTCATTAAACTTGTTGTCAATAAATATATGAACACTGCTAGATCTTATTTTATATTAGTCACTACTACTAATTGAAATATAGATGCAATATTTTATAAGATTAGGGCTTAATTTTTTACGCATAAGCCAATCTCGTTAATTTATAAATACTTTTTCTACTATTGCAGAACTTCTACCTTAAGTAATTTAATTTACAAAATTTTGGCTGTTATAACTTTTATAACATCTCAATATTATTCTAGACTGCTAATAAAGTTTTATATAAAAATTATCGCTAACTCAATTCACAAATCCTAACTATAAACATAAAATCAATCGCTAAAAATACTATTTATTAAATTAAAATAGTTTTTCTATATTCCTGTTCTTATATAATAAGATCATTTTTTAACAATTCTAATTAATGAAGTATCTAAACGAACGCACAATAACTGTCGCATTCTTATCTATATTTTCTATGAGAAATGACAAATTAATAATTAATATAATATTATTTATAAACACTTTCTATACTTATAATGCATCCATTCGTCTAGAATGTCGATCTTTGATGCACATATATGGTATTCATTAAAAATGTTATCTACATGAAATAGATTTTATTCCGTATTTATTATATTTTGTAATACTGCTTTAGTTTCATTGTATTTATTATGTGTATGAGACAAGTAAAAAATCAAGTGTATATATATATATATATATATAGTAGAAAAGAAATACAACTTAGTGAAACTACAATATGTTGAGAAAAATAAAAAGCGGATTAAAAAAATGTATATAAATCTAAATGAAAAATTCATCAGTCATTATTGATTTGCTGCTAGTATATATTTCATTATAGAAAATATATAAATGAATTATTAAAGGATTTTTTACACGAATACTTTCAAATCAGGTGGTGTGACTCACACAGAACTTGTTGAGAATATCATGAGTTCAATTCCAAATTTGTCAAGTATGTCATCTTTTATTTATATATTTTTTTACACAATTTATATATTCAAAATTTATTATATGCTAGTATATTGTAGTTTAATCAATTTAATTAATTTGCAGTATTTCCATACAATCTATTTGAAATTATTTAAATTTCATTTTTGGAATGGAAACAGATTTACTTATTTCTTCACGGTAATCATAAATATTTGAATAAGTTCCTTGAATATTATAAGTTGTTGATTCCATATCTGATATAATATGTCTATCATAAATATATCTTTCTTAAAGGAAATAAACAGGAACAAATGTATAATTAAAACTATTATTAACATTATTATTATTTTAATGCCTATATTACGTTTTAAATAAATTCTTATTCATTGTTGATTTTTAGACTTATATATTTTTAGTTACCAAAAATAGTTGGTATTTTTTACTACCAAACTGATAATAAAAGAAATCTTGCAATAAATCTGAAGATTTATTTCAAATTTTTAATTATATTTCAAAACTAACTCGATTGTTGTTGACTTAACTCCATTTTTTGAAAATTTCAACTGGTTAAATTTTTTTTACAACCGTGGTATATGAATTGTTCAAAAAAGAATTCAGTATTGGTTTATTCTTTCATTTATTTATTTAATTTTATATATTTCTATATTTGTTTTAAATAATTTTTCATAAATTTCATTATTTAGAATTTTTTATTTTTTTTATTTTCAAAATAAATATCATCTTTTCGTATATAAATCGTAAGTATGTAATCATAAAATATGTTATTATAAACTAATATATATATATACATGACAAATAAATTTGAAATCTAAATAAAATAAACAAAAATACAGTAAAATAATATAAACATTTTCATCACCTTATTTAAAACCAAACTGTTTCATGCTTTAATTAAAATAATAATATTATAGAAAAAAATATATAAAAGTTTGTATTTGGAAATTTCTAATCTTCTGTATGTTTTGAAACATATAGTCAGCCCACAATTTAACAAAGAAGAATGTTCTTAAGAGGAATTAATTTTCTAGATATATCCAAACGATTATATTATAAAAATGAATGTTAGTATGGAAATATGCTGGAACTAAAATTTATATGATTTTTTTCACTTTTTAACTGTGATTTCGTTATATCTGAACTCGTTAAAAATAAATTCATTCTATTATAAAATGTACAAAGATTAATTTTAATATGTTAGATTTTTTATGTTAGAAAAATATAAATGAAAAACATATTTCTCATTCGTCTAAATTTCTGAATTTATCTTCATATTCATATTTATTATAGAATGTAAAAAGTAAGCATTAGGTTAGTAGGAAACTAACTATGGTATTGTTTTCTGAATTTTAACCTTATTTTTTTTTAATGAAAGTGTTATTTCATTGTGTTCGTGTTAATATCATTTTGAAGTGCATTTTTTCAGTATATATTTTGGTAACATCGACTATGGTTTTATTATTAATTTTTCTTCAAATTGGTCTGTTGAATTAAACATAGAAAAGAAGCAAATAAGAATATTTTTTGCGTGAGTTCAAAACGGGTGGTAAAGCAGCAGAAACTGCTCTTAAACTAAACTGTGCTTTTGTTATGGGTACTGTTAAGAAAGTTATGGTGCAATGATGGTTCCAAAAATTTCGTGATCAGGATAAGATCCTTGAAGATGAACAAGGTCGTAGGCGTTCTTCTTCAGTTCATAACGACCAACTGAAGTAGTTAGTTGAATCAGAACAACGCACAACTATTCGAAAGCTTGCCCAAAAGCTAGGCATTAGTCATCCATTAGTTCTGGATCACCTAAAACAGATAGAAAATCAAAAAATCGAAAAATGTATATACATCTGAAAGTCATAAACCGCAATTATTTTTTTTAATAAAATACTACGAAATAATTGTCTTCTCTTATGAAACATTTCTTTCATTGATTTTCTATTAAACATGAATGTTATTAACCTCTTTAATGAAGTAATTATAATTATGTTTGCGTGCCAATAAATCAATACAATTTTTTTATTTGATTTACTTAATTCCTAGAATACAATAGCCGCATGAAAACAAGTCAATAAAATATAAAATCCCTCATAAAATATATTAATGCACTGTTGTCGACCTTCTTTCATCAAATACATTACTAGGATATTTTTCTGTTAACGTTGGCGCTTTTAATTACAAACCATTTTACGTCGATCAGATACACATAAATCTGAACGTTTGCGGCCACAGAAGCATGAAAGTATGACAGTATGGATTTCCAACGCTGTCATTTTAACAAGAAATATTGATATCGGTTTCCAAATAGCTTCGACTCAACTATCCGCCTGCCGCAGTGTTATGTTTCATCACAACCCACTCTTTCGACATGAAATTGTATTAAGAATAGAAACAGATTGTTATAAGACGACCTCCTCTTCCTATTGGTGTGGTACAAACATCTGTTCGATAAAATAGGTAATGTGTTGTTCGGTGATTATTTTTTTTTATCGGCGGGCAAACGTTCTTATTCGCAAAAATATTTAACAGATCCTGACGTATGTAATTAACATCTATTTAATTTATATCGTTAAATATTAATTATACTGTTTTTTCCCTCGCCCTGTAATAAATATATGGTAATTGTTTATGACGACCTTTGCTCTATATCTAATAAGATAAGCTAACATGTAAGTTTTTATTTATGCTTAGTTGTCAGAACACCTTTAAATAGAAACAAGTTAAATAATATATTTGAAATTATACCTTATGGCTTTAAAAGAATCCACCCAACTGTAACAGGACGAAACTCGTTTTATTTCGAATTAAATTATGTAAACTATATTAAAATTATACTAGTAAATATTTACAAATTTTCAAAATGATATATATATATATATATATATATCAAAAATAATTTGTTTAAAAAAACTACATTATTAGAATAATTGAAATCGTTTATTTTAACACATTAACGAATCTTCTGTGTGTAATAAAAATTTCTAGATTGATTAAGGAATATATATATATATATATATATATATATATATATATATATATGTATATTGTTATACTAGTTTTATATGTAGTCATTGTAGCAAAATTCATTTTTACAAATCAATTTTTCACTACACCACAAACTATTTTCTAAACAAAAATATTTATTAATTATTAATCATTTTCGATTGTTGCTTATGTGCATTTTAATATTATCAACTTTCTCATAGCGCTAACATGAAACAAAATTTAATTTTTTAAACGTCTCTTTTCCACCACTAGTTTCCATTCATATACCATTTCTAATAACTACCTGAAGATTGAAACTAATGAGCGAGACAGTCGTTCAGGACATCAATATCAGTCAGTAACACCCTAACAAATAACAAATTAACAAATTATACACACAAAACAATCCGCCTAAAATATAAGTCATAAATATTTTATTGAAAAAGTTTATAATAATTAACTTAACAAAATGAAATGTTAAAATGTGTAATAATGTTTTTTAATCTAAAGTTTGAATGAATACAATATTTTCAATAAAAGTTATCAGTTTTGCATTGAAATCATGTACACCGCCAGAGATCTACATACATGTGACTGATGTCAACCAATCAGAACAGAGAACACGCGATCTCTATCAACCAATCAGAACACGAATAATCGATTACACATGACGACGATCACGTTTTGATTTTTATTAATAGATAGGTAAATAGAAGGATGATTCAATAATTATATATTGTGCTATGGTTAAATCATAAATCTCTTAACGTGTCTGTTAAGACTTGCATATAAGTATTCATTACCAGAAGTAAAAAATACTTTAAAATCGCAGCTGGCCAGTTCATACGATACAAATGTTATCTATCGTAGTTGGCCAGTATATATATTGACGAATTTCATCTGTCTCTCGCGCTGTCAACAAACAGTATCGGTTAAAATATTTGCTAGTCTGCAGTATAATTCAAAATAGGATCTGCTTAAGTCTTTATTAAATAAAATACACTTATCATTAAATTAATAAGTGGGTCCAGTTCGACATTACAGAAGATCTGCAAATGTTTACTGCACCATTTGCTTAATTTTGATGGCGCTTGTCGATTATCTGACTCAGTAGATGATCCCATATTAGTGGTAATAGTAAAAATTCTAATTTTATACAAAATCTTGTGTATCTTGAATGAAATGTTGAACTTACAGATTCGTTTATTCGTGTTTTGATTTGATTTAACCCTTTTAGCTAACCCATTTACTCTCGTGCATGACAAATTTAAAAAATCGGCGAACTCCTTTGTAACGAAATTTGATTGTGATCCACTGTCTAATATTATACGTGCTTGAATCATTTTACCATATTTATCCTAGAGATCAACTATAGCTTATGGACAATACTACTTGTGTAGAGATGATGGCTTGAAGAGCTTTTATTGTTGAATTATATGAAATTTTTGCTGATTCGATTCTTTTTACGCTGTGGTCATTTATTTGGCTTGTGCTTCTCTTTTCTCATTGTGAAGTAATGAATTATGTTTTCTGTTACATTTTTTTACATCCTAGCCACTTGCATTCGGTGTTTCGATGTTCACAATTTAGACAGTTGAAACATAACTTATGTGTTTTTGCTGCATTAGTTCTTTCTTTTACTGCATTGTCGATGGATAATTTGAGAAAATTACCACATGAAATAACTTGTGCGACCATTTACACATGGGGCACAAGTTCAATTTCACTGCTACTGTTAACGTATGACATTTATTTGTATTATAAAACGTTGTCTTGTTAACAATGTCAGTAAAAATTAATAATCTAATGAAAAATCGTTTAAAATTTCTATCCATTCTTCCTTAAATGAGGGTTAAATTCAAATATGAAATTCTCTCAGAATGCAAATCTGTTAACAAATCAAATTGACTATATTTTTTAAGAAATTATATACAATACATTTTTCATAAGAATTAATTGTAAATATTTTTTCTTCTATACGTATACAAAAATTTACAAAAATGTATTCATGCAACTCAAGAAACTGTTAAACGAGACAAGTATGTTAATCCGATTGGTGAATTGATTGTTGGTACACTGTATCTTGTCGAGATTATAAAATATGGTAAACGAAATATTTTAAATATGCTAGATAGTAAATCATGGACAGATATTGAAGCTTCTATCACACAAACAAAACGTTTCGATTCATAATAAAATGTACGCGCTTGAACGATTTCAGTGATACAAGTCAACACTAACAGGTTAATAAATTAACACCAAAAAAGGAAGTACTTAATCTGTTTATATCATGTATACGTATTTTTCAGTCTTAGTGACTATTGAATAGTTTTATTTTCGATACATGTACACATTTATATTCTCATTCAATGCTACCTTGAGAAACGCTATTTTATTATAGCGCTCTTTTTTTTTTGAACGGAAACAAATATTTTTCATAATTCTCTTACAGAAAAATAATTCATTTTATTTATTAAATAAATACATATATATTTCTCAATAATATATATATATATATATATACATATTCTTGAGGAATAATAAATTTTCACCATTGAAACAAACTTTTTAAACATGAATAATTTTAAATTTTAATTATTTATTTTTATACCTCAAATCGTGACGATTCTTTGTCCAAATAGTATTTGTTCTCTTGAATCTCTTGAATATCTGATTTGAATAATTTAAAATCTACCTGAAGATAGTAAACATGCTGAAACTAGTAGACGAATAGAAACTCAAATGATTGGGAATGATGAAAACCATTTAGAAAAATGAATTAATTAGGATCTTATTAATACCCCATTCAAATCCCTGAATGTAAAAGTAGTCTGTACATAACCACATTCAGTTTGCATATATATTGTATAATATACATATATATATATATATATATATATATATATATAAAAGTAATTTATTACTACTTATTTTATATTTAAAAAAATATGTTATTTAAAAATCTGCCTTTTTGAAAATCTTACAATCAAATAATGAGAATAAATATATTTTTTCTCTATATAAAATCAAAAGATTGAATACTTTTAAATATATTTCTTCTTTTATAAAATTTATTATTTGTTTCTGTTCGATGTGTCTTATTTCATAAGTTTGTTTTAACTATTGCAAATCGATAGAATATAAAATTATAATAAAGAATGAAATCAAAATAACTGACTGAAACGTACAATTAATTAATTATAAAAAAAATGTATAATATACAAAATGCATTTAAAAAACTATTTCGTACGTTAAAATAAATTGGAATTGATTTTCACAAAGCACTTGAAACTATTTTATCAAATTGTAATAACAATTTATTTATCCGTAAATTGCGAAAGCAAATTTTCATATGAATTTTTTTTATATATAGTACACAATATTTTTAAAATATATATATTTTATTTTCAGAAATGATTTTTCTGTATAATAACGTTCTGATATTAATGACATCGTCATTTAAATTCACATAATCATCAATCAAAAATGAGAGATAATCAATTATTGAAAAATGTTATGAGATTTTTTTATACTTTATTAGAAAATATGTTTTTTATTTGTGACCACAATACCATGAACGAGTTCGTATGATTTTATCTTCTTCAAAAAGTTGGTAGTCTCAATTTAAAAATCGATCAATTTCAATTATTTATGTTGTAGTTTGTAGATCGAGAGAAAAAATATTTATGAAAGTGAATTTAGTCACAGTGCCAGAACTATATTTTATATATATATATATATATATATATATATATATATGTACATATATATTTATATAAATATTTATATATAGATATATATACATTAATAAATATATATATATATATATTTATATATATATATATATATGTTTTATGATCAAACAAGTCATCAATTATTTTCAACTCTAATAAATATCGTGCAACATTTTGCAAGAGAAATGAAAAATAAAACATAAACAACCATTTTTTTCCAAAATACAGAATCCTCATACATTAGTTTGGTAGACAAATAATTGCGGTTTATGACAAACAAATTCCCATACATTCTTCTCTTTTTAGATTTTCCTAGCTGTTTTAAGTTGTCCAGAAGTATTGGATGAATAACGCATATGATAAAAAGACAATAGGATATGTGTTTTATTATTTAAATGAATTCGGTGTATATTCGAATTGATAAGAACTCCGTAAATTAGAAACAGAAATAATCACAACCACAAATAAGGACAAATCGGTCTTTAATTATTAACAATGCAAATATTGGGTTGGTAGAAAATAATTGCGATTCATAACCTTCAAATTCATATACATTTTTCTATCTTAGCTGTTTAAGTGGTGCAGAACTGTTGAATAACTAACGTCTAACTTTTGTATAAACTCTTCAATTACTGTGCGTGGTTCTGATTCAACTAATGCCTTCAGTCAGTTGTAATGAACTGGAGAAGAACACCCGCGGCCTTCTTCATCTTCAAGGCTCTCATTCCCATCATGAATTTTTGGAACCACCATTGCACCGTACCTTCCTTAACAGTACCCACACCAAAAGCATAGTTTGGTTTAAGAGCAGTTTCTGTTGCTTTATCTCCCGTTTTGAACTCAAAGTAAAAAAAATGCTCTTATGTGCTTCTTTTTCATCTTTAATTCTATAACCCAATTTGAAGCAAAATTTATAATAAAACTATAGTTGATGTTAACAAAATACGAACCGAAAAATGCACTTTAAAATGATATTAACATGAATACAATAAAATAAAAAAAAATAAGTTTAGAACTCAGAAAAGAAAAACCGCAATTATTTTCCTACCAGCCTCATATATATATATATATATATATATATATATATATATATATATATATATATATATACACCTTTGATAGTGTTTTCTCCTCTTTCTCGTCTCAACTTCAATGTGTGATTTGTTTTCCATGTGACACGATTTTAGTAAAATTACAAAATCTTTTTTAATTGGAAACTTATTGAAAAAATTCGAAAGTTTTTAATTTTGAATGACCAGAATAGAAAAATGACGTTTTAGAATCGAAATATGAACTAATTATCTATTATATACAGACACATATTGATCAACTTCCGTCGTACTAATTACTAATCCTCAAGTATTTCAGTCACAAATTTTATTAAATATATTAGCATATTCAACTAACATATTTATATATTCGCTGGACACACCGATATTTATGTAGAAACTATTAACTGAATTTCATATACTCATATCAAGTATTTTTGATACGTTATTCAACGAAAGTCGTATATAAATTACTTCCTTGGTTCAAAATTATGATTACATTTAGTATATAACATAAGTAGTTCAACAATCAAGAATATAATATATTAAAATTCTATTAAGTGGATGCATGCGTAAATATGCGAAATTACATACACATAACTGATGTCTGTGTATGTGTTATACATATATATATCATTAAACATTGAGACGAAATATTAATAAGCGTAATTTATTTATGTCGAACACCACTGATGAATTGATATTTGTACTAGATACATTCCGTTATACTTTTCTAATAGCTTAAGCCAAACATAAATCGACATACGGAAAAGGTATATTGCTCAACTGGGATGTCAACTCTTCAAATTACTATCAAGAGTGATGACATGTACATATATGTGTAACTGTATCAGACTTTTAGATCTACATTAGAGAAAGTTGTAAGTAAAAATAGATGATTATTAGCCTTATTTGTCATTTGTGCGTATATAAATTGCGCATTATATACATATATATATATATATATATATATATATACATATATATATATATATATATATATATATATATATATATATATATATATGTAACTAATATTTAACTTATCATAGTAATTATGAAAATTTTTTCACAATAATCAAATGCCAATAAAATTGTTTTGATTTATCTTCAATTAAGTTCTTTACTTCTCTTCTAAGTATATTAATATCCAATATATATATATATATATATATATATATATATATATATATATATATATATATATATATATATCAACTGTTAATCAGTTAATGAAAGATTAATTCATTAACATACCTTATATTGATTTATGTGCATATATCATATATATATATATATATATATATATATATATATATATATATATATATATATATATTATGTATCAAAAAGTATATAAATTATGTTTTTAATTAATGTCTTTTTGTAACTCTAAACAGCTTCCTGAAATTAGAAAATTAACATTTTTTTGATCAACTATTAATATTGGTATATATATAGATACACATATAAATATATGTATATGTATATATATATATACATACAATAGTCTTCCCCTATTCGCGGGTAGTGCGTTCCAAGACTTGCCGCGAATAGTAGTCGCTTTTGGTTTATATAAATACCTGAAATAAATTGATTGTTTAATTGATAATTTACATACAATAATTTCATTACCAACTTAAAATAATAATATAATACATTGTACATTATTATACTTGTGCTCTGCTACACTCTTTCTCTCTCTCTCGAATGAATGGAATTTTGACGTCTTAGCATAATCCACAAGGAACGTTGGAACAATGACAAATATCTTGCACATACGCAGTTTAAAGACATTTTTACATTTGTTTTACAAAAAATCGATTATTTCTGGAATTTTTTGTTTAATATTTTCGGGTCACTGCAAACCGCGGATAACTTAAACAGCGGAAACCAAATCCGCGCATACGACGGTCATACTGCATATACATATACATCATATATATATATATATATATATATATATATATATATATATATATATATATATATACTATGGGTTAGTCCTTATGCTGATCTCTTATCATAGCAATTATTCTCCTTGAATACATATACCTTCTACACTTTTTTTTGGGTCTTTTAGATTAAGTGTGTTTGTATATGCATATACATGTATTATATATATAACAAAATTCATAAAAAAATGTCTAATTTTTATGTAAAAGACTCTTTAAAAAATCAATATTGATGTATTTAAATGATTGATATTTTTATGCAATTTATACTTTGAATTCCATTTAAAGGTCAATTATTAATTTGTAAACAAATTATATGTTATGAGATTTTATTACAATTTACAAAAAACTTTCTTTACTATCTTTCGGCGATGTGTTGGGATCTCTCTATTAAAAGTAAAACTGATATCCTCTTCATAAAAAGCTTTTTACAAAATCATCACTAACGTTACATGGTGATACCTTATTAATGAATTTTGAAATATATTAATAATTTTAAGAGTATCCTCTGCAATTCACCGTATTTAAATTTTTTCATCTCATATTGATAAAAATTCTTAGAGTTCTAAATTGACACTAGACAACTATATAAGTGATTTTAATAATTATTATATTTTCAATGTAAAACCTAAAATAAATAGCATGTTTACATTATAAAAACTTTGCTTTTATATTTGACTTTGGTATATAATAAAATGGGGAAAAATCCGATAAATAATAAAGAAGTAGTGAATTAAACTTCTGATATTGGACTTATTAATCTTATGTAAGCGTATATCTATCTGGATGGAATATCTATCTACTTATATGTATATATATATATAAATAGATAGATATTCCATCAGGAATATGTTTTATAATTCATTCAAGTACAATCAGTTAATAATTTTATATATAAGAAGTGTATCTTGTATATTTTACATTATCGTCTGAGTAAAATGTAGAAGCAGATATTTATTTACGGTGCGTCACTTTAGATTTATCTGAATATTGTTCGTTTGTATAATTGGATTAATTTCGATTAGTCAAGTGTAAAAAAGCAGCTTAATCCAATTTGATAAAACGAAATTAACGAAGGCAATGACCCAGTTGCTTTGTAACATTTCATACCGCACATTACGCTAATGAATTACGATATATATCTCTCATTCTGAGTTCAAATATCGGAATGTAACTATTTTACGCCTAGTTTCAATTGTTTCCCAATACAAATCGATTACCGTTTATGCACGGCCACTACAATTACCAATTCCATTAAGTATGTGCTAACAATGTAAACAGCGACGTGGACGAACCGTAAGCAGTAATCAAAACAATAATAGCAACATCCTATAAAGTGCAGTCGATCGGTTCGTCGGCGTGTATAGCAGCCGAGACATATATTAAAGAACGTCGAATATTTCGTTCGCCGCCGCAACGTGGCTAAATAGCAAACGGTGTTGCGAAACCGTGCAGATTGCTCTATTTGCGAAACAAACTACACTCTCCTAGTTTTTGATATGATTGTGTGTGGTGATCGAGATGGCCGCGGCGGCGTTGGGCGTGGCCGCCGCCGTGACGTAATCGTGACACGCTGCGATCCCTGACAGCGGTGGCTGAGCGAGAGGTGAACCGCACGGTACCCTCGCCCGATTGCCGTTGAGCGCCGCGGGCACGATACGCCGTGTGCTCAGCTCGTGCTGATACTGTGCGCTGCCTGTGTCGGGCCGATCGCCAAGGCGACGCTCGGCCAAGCGCAGTTGCCGTCATCTCGTTGACTCATTGTCCTACACTTTTCACTGCGTTCGCTCTATTCAATTTCACTGCGCATTTAAACTTGAAAAATGTCTCTGTTTCAACATTTTTCGATATATTAAAATAAAAAAAAAGTAATTTAATACTTGCATTCCGAATATTTAAGTAGTTTCATTGAAATGAACATCAAATAATCACCAAGAGACAAAATCACTACTGAAAATTACCATCAAAATAATTTTCTGTAGTATTTTTAACGTTAAAATTATAATTTTCTGTTTTTATACTTGTAATCTCGTTTTTTTATAGTCCCAGTCAGTTACTTGAGCAATCTTAAACATCCTGTACATTTAATTTCAGCTCTTGAATCTTCTTAAAGTAGATTTATGATATACTTGTTATTATCTTTTGATGTTAGTTCGCTTAAATATTTCAGAATTGTTCAATATTCTTTAAAAGCCTCCAAAAACTGATAATCAACTATATGTAAAACATATGGAAGAAGTATATGTAGTATGCTTAAACTTAATTTTCTAATTTGAAAAATTATAAATATTATTATCTTTACTACAAAATATAATATTAACCTGCTGCACTCCAAGCAATTAGCAATATACTCTTGATAATTATAATATATTTCTTTCCATTTATCTTTGCATTGTTAAAATAAATTATTTTATTATTCAAAATACTTATCTCACATAAGTTATGTCGTACAAAATACTGATTACATTTATATAAATTTTAATAATTAAATACATTTTTATCTTTAAAATCCGATCTTCAATTAAAATACTGTATATATATATATATATATATATATATATATATATATATATATATATGTATGTGTGTGTATGTATATTTATAAGCAATATAGAGAAGAGAGAAGAAGTTTTCTTCTCCAGATATTTTTTTTTATTATAACATGTTACATTTTTCTCTTATATACATTTTTAAACACAATTGAAATTTGAAAATATAGCCATTTCCATTAAAGAATGTCTAATCATTGCAATTGTGTTAGCAGTAAGTTGTGTTAAATAACCTTGTTATTAAATCTGAATTTATTTATTTCCAATGCATTAACATTTATAATTAATTATTCTTAAATTAAATTTTATTGTTAAATTTTAAAACACACACACACACACATATATATATATATATATATATATATATATATATATATGTTTTAAGGATAAATCTAACTGAAGATGAATATTAAAAAAGAATATTTAAATTTTTTCATTTTTTGAACTGATTAGAAATTATTTAATATAATATTTAATTAAAAAGTAACAATAATAAAATGATTAAGATGTATAGAGTGATTTAATTTAGGATTCCACATGAAAGTATTAAAAAAATCACAAAAATTAAAAAATAAAATGATTTTCTTAATCTTAATGTGAAAGCCTAAATTGAATCACCTATATACGAAAATATTTAGTGTAATCAAAATATTTTTTCAAATAGTTGTTTTATTCTATAATTTGAAAAAATTAGTGAGAATTTTCGACTTTACATTATCAAATATTGTAATTTTCGACTTTACATTATCAAATATTGTAATTTTATTAGTGCTTTCCGTCGAGTTCATAGTATTTTCCTATAAGGATAATTCAATTTTGTTCAAGTATACATTGAAAATAGTGATAAATGTTGAAATTTGTTACATATTTTAATGAAGAAACAACATGTTAGAATACATAATTTGTATCTACGTGCACAAGAATTTAATTTACGATATGCATGAACACTTAAATCGAAAGTCACCAACCAACGTCACTAGAAGACTAATCGTGTTAGACATTCGTTGCGTTATTCTAAAGGAGAATGGACCTTGTTATATGAATGTGTATGTGAGTGTGTCTCGGTGGCGTTGCTCTTCAACGAGACTGCTCCAGATCTGGACGTGGCGTAACTGTGAAGCCCTGACCACTCGCTCGCAGCACACATAATTACCGTATTGTTGGTGCATGCCGTGTTACGACACCCGCAATCGTTGTTGACGTTGTCATCGTTTTGCTCGCCGATTGACTCTCGTTCACAATAAAAAAGAACCTTCACTCGCTTTTTCTTTGCCATATCATACTCTTATCTTGATACCCGTAACAAGTTGTGTATCTTTTATCTCCACTATTGCATGTTGATCATATTTTATTCGATATATATATATATATATAAAATAGATTTCATATCAAAGACATAGAATATATACAACAAACAACGTTATAAACTTTATTATCTGTTACTTTTTCGCAACATTTCGTCATCAATAAATTAAACTTTGTTATACGCAATTAACAATCTTTAATATTCGATCAAACTATCCTACTTTAAAATATCAAATATAAAATAAAACTTCTTTTAAGCTTTCAATAACATTTAAAACAAACCTTCAATTCAAAAGCCATTACCTAAACCCTCATTGTTATTACCAGATCTCAGTTTTAGGTGTAATTGAAAAAATATCATATTTATAATGAGTTCTAAAAAATAAACTACATAAAAATTTTTCAAGAACATACATAATATATACTGCATACATTTTTGGTAAAACTTTCTATACAACGTCCATTATTTTACGTGAGTCTAATCCTCGACATTTACTCTGCAAACAATTCAATCATGCAGAACATAAATGATTTATTTGAGCCATTTATCAAAATGTTTAAAAATTGCGTGATATAACATTTCTTGTAAATTTACCCTCATTTCATACATTTCTTAAAGATCGTATCTGTCTTTAGAAACACAATAATTAGACACGTGTTTTTTTTTAATATTATAGTTACATATTTATTTTGTAATTTTTATTTATTTAAAAGTTATATTTTAATATATAAAAAAGAAACTAAATGTTCCATCTATAGATATTCTTTTTGAATTCTCTATTATATCTGAACTCGGCGATATACCTTTTAAAGCTATAAATAATATATAAAATTACGAATATATTATAAATAAAACATTACTTAAAAATCTCTTCAACATTTATTTTTATTAATATGAATTATAATCTTACAATAGGCGGAACGGATGCAAAAATCAGATAAACTGAATTGATTCTATGTTAAGAAGAACCTGTAGGCTGCCTCTAGCATTTTTGTTTATTTTTTTATTAGATATAACAGTATATATTTATAATGCATTTCAATAAAAATATTTGTAAATTTAAACGATCTCCTGCTAAAATTTCATTTACATTTTTTACTATTATTTTTTTATAATATACTTATTAGATTTCATTTTCAAAATCTAACAATGAAGGTAAATTAATTAAATATTAATAATTATATCAAAATTATAAATAAAATAAAACATACTTAATAAATGTACAACGTATATGTTTTATGAAATTAAATTAAAACTTCTTTAAATATTTTAATGAGTATTCTGAATGCAAAAAATATTTTTATATATTTTATTTAAAAAATATTTTAATGTCTAAACACAAGTCAAAACTATGAACATTATGTACATATAGATATGATACTGTTCTGAAATATATTTCTGTTTAGAAATATACTTTATAAACCGTTTGGGTACAGAAATCTTTTTGGAAGAATCAAAACACTATTAAGCCTGTATATATACTTTCAGAAATAATATTCACAGAATGGACTAGGTTTCAGGCTAGGCTATTACTGGCTCATTTCTTTTAATATGTTTTTTTTTATCTCTAGTTATTATTCCAGAAAAATGTATTCGTTTAAAATATGTAATATTGTAATTAAAAAATGTTGTTATAAAATAGAACCGACTGTATTAATTTCAAAGATGAGTGCAAATGTAATAGTTGAAAATATAAGAAAGTATAATTGATTAAATAATTTTATAAAAATAAAATAAAATCTCAGGTATACAACATTCAAACAAGGTTAACAATTCTTAAATTTAAATAAGGTGTTTTTTTAGAGTCACTTTGGAAATTTTATTTGATTTATTTGAAATATTTAGATGATTTAACCCTTTATTCATAATTTATAGTTCATTAACAAGAAAAGTTCTAAATTTAATCGTTAATAAAAATAATTTTTATTAGAATTAGGAAAAAACATATTTTTAATATGAAAGACAGTAAAATTTTAAAAATTAAATTTTAAGTAAAAATACAATAAATGCAAATACTCATAATTATATAAAATAAATATTCGTGAGTAAGTCATATTAAATCGGAATTATGTTCGAAAAATGGAGATGAAAAAGCAATAATACGAATTTCCAAACTAGCATATAAGACAATTTATAGCGGTACGTTAATGAATTTTGAATAGAGATATTTTTATACCAAGTATTGAAATGAACATAGAATGTGTTTTTCATTTGAGTGAAATAGATATCAAATTATAAAGAGTAAGAAAAAAAAACATTTAAAAAATTATAGCTTATGAAGTAACATTAATAGAATTTAATCGTTATGTAAAATCTGATAGTTCCTAATATTTTCAAATAAACATATTGAAAATTTAGAGCAAATGATAGCAAGATATTATAAAATTTTAAAAATATTCTTCTGAAATCAATGAAACAAGTATTGAATAGATTTTGTTAAGAATTATACAGTTTTTTAAATTCTAAGATCCAAAATTTATTAAACATTCAGATTTGTTGATACTTTTGAAAAATTAATCTTTATAAATTGAATTTTACGAATTGCAAATTGAATTTTATAGATAAATAGATTATGAATAATTTAAAATGATATAACAGAATTTTTCCCTAATTCGATATTAAATCAAAAATTTAAAAATTGGAAAGTTTTTACTTCTTCAGTGTCTTTTTCTTGTTGACATCCTCATATTAAAATATATTTAACTATTTCATATAAACACAGAAGTGTTTGTTATTTTAAAATAAAACTTATAAGAACACGAATTAAATCAATGAGATAAATTTAAACTAAGTTTCTAAAATATTAAATTATAAATTTGGTAAAAAAATAATTGCTGTTTATGACCTTCAAATTCATACACTTTTTTAAGTAGTTCAGAATTATTGAATGACTAACGTCTAACTTATGTGGAAGCTCGAATTGTGCGTGATTCTAATTCAACTAACGCATTCTTTTGGTCGTTATGAACTGAGAAGACGGACGCCCGCGACCTCCTTCATCTTCAAGACTCTAGTGCCCAACATCAATTTTTTGCAACCACTGTTACACCGTACGTTCCTTACAGTACCCACATCAAAAGCATCGTTTAATTTACGAGCAGTTTCTGCTGTTTTACTCATACAAAAAATTTGCTTCTTTTCCATCAATAATTCTATAGCCAAATTTGAAACGAAATAATAATAAAACCAAATTCGATGTCACCAAAATACAGACCAAAAAATGCACTTTAAAATGATATTAACATGAACACCATGAAATAATACTTCCATTGAAAAAAATAAAGTTAGAATTCGAAAAATAAAAACCGCAATTATGTTCCTATCAACCTAATAATTAATCATCTATTTCAAAAAAAAAGAGTGAAAAATCGTGTTATTTTAAATTGATTAAATTAATCCAATTTTATAAGTGCACAATATTCAGTAACACATAAAGTTGCAAAGCATAAAAATGTTTTTAAAAAGATTTCATTTTAGGATCTTTATAATCCACAATGCAAATAAACTATTTTTGCTGTAACATAATTGGAAAAAAATACTTGACTAATCAATTACACTTCATTTTTGAGTTATGAAAATTAATATAAAAATATTTAAATGACCTCATGCCTAGTCAGTAATGAATTATAAACGTGTTATATGTATACATATATATATATATATATATATATATATATTGTTTATGTATTATTAATATCCTTATTAAAACTCCAAAATTAATTATACAGACGTCATACTAAGCACGTAATAACATTGATCAAAACGAAATTCAAATTTGAATGTATACTGTCACTTATATTGTCAAATAAATAATTCGCTATGCTCATATGAAAAAGAAATAAACCAAATAAATAATCACCAACTGTTATATCACAACAGAGGTAATTATCTGGTTGCAGAACAGATCCACTCCCTGCCTTAAGGTTAACTCCGCAGACATTTATCAAAATTTGAGTACGTGTTACACATTGCACGCCATTTAACACCGCGAGCGAATCAAAATGGCCCCAGTTATTTATATCTAATTATATCTATGTAACACTAATAGTCAAAGTTACATCAAATGACAAATGCGAATTGATAGTTCGATACTTCGGGCCAAACTGTTACTTTTTTCTTGAATTCTTTACGTCTGGTGAAATTAAAAATCGATTTTGACAAACGTATGAAAAAATCTAATCATTTATTAACAGTAATTTGTATTGAACAGTATATAATCTATCTATATATATATATATATATATATATATATACTTATAAAGCATACTGAATCATTAGTATGCTGGTATCATTTATTAAAAATATAATTACAATATAAATAAAAAGCATACATTTTCTTGTTTGACATAATACAAATTTAATTTGTTATATTGTCGGTTTCTATTAATTTCTTTATTCTATTTTACTATGATTATTTTTTTGTAAAATAATTTAAACCAAAAATGTAAGAGTGCAGAAGAATGTCTATGTTTATAAAAAAAAATAATTTTAGTATTGAAAACAGACTTTTAATTATTAAATTATTTTATTAACATGGTTGGGAAATAATTGTAATTTTTTCTTTCTGAATTTTAACTATATTTTTCAATGAAAGTGTCATTTCATAGTTTTCATGATAATATCATTTTAAAGTGCATTTTTCGCTATGTATTTTGGTAACATACACTTTGGTTTTATTATTAATTTTGTTTCAAATTAGGCTATTGAATTAAAAATGGAAAAGAAGCAAATAAGAGCATTTTTTCTGTAAGATTTCAAAAGAAGTGATAATGCAGAGAAACTTCTCATAAACTAAACGATGCTTTTGATGTTTGTATTGTTAAGGAACGTACGGTGCAATGGTGGTTCCAAAAATTTCGTACTGGAGACGAGAGCCCTGAAGGTGAAGAAGTTTGCTGGCGTTCTTCTTCAGGTCATAACGACCAACTGAAGGCTTTAGTTAAATCGGAACCACACACAATTCGAGAGCTTATACAAAAATTAGGCGTTAGTCATCCAACAGTTCTTGATCACTTAAAACAGCTAGGATGGAAAAATGTATATGAATTTGAAGGTTATAAACCGCAATTATTTTTCTACCAACCTAATATTATAGGTCTGCGTTGATCATCTTGTTTAAACTTTTAATTAAAATGAAAAAATCCTTAAATTCAAAATAATAAATATGATTTAAATGTCATTAGGTAAAAATTATTAAAATTATCGAAAATCTTAAAACAGATATGAATCCATTATATATATATATATATATATATATATATATATATATATATATTAATAAAAATATTACATTGAATACAATTATTTCCTCACTAAGAGTGAGTTGATATTAATCTGTTCTAATAACAAAAACCATACGTGTTTTTTACTAACGGTAAAAATATTAAGTCTGTTTTTCTAACACAATACAAAAAATTAAAGATTCCTTCATAAAAATAAATAAATTAAATTCTAAGAATAATTTACTCGCTAATAAATTGGAAATTTCGTAATTCTTCATTGTCTTGAAATATTAAATTTACCTTTTTTAATATTTGTTGAATTTTGTTCTTACATTTCACATTAGTAATACATGCTTCTGTTATTTTTATGGAAATTCCATCTTTTCAACATTTAATTTATATTGATACATCATCTTAAATTATTATATATTTATATTTAATAACCTGAAAAAAATCAGTTTATAAAATCAACTAAAAAAAGATTTAAAAGATATTATAAAATATAAGGAGGAAATAACGAATGTATTAATATATATATATATATATATATATATATATATATATATATATATATATATATATATATAATGAGATTAATTTATTTTTTGTTTCTCTATTAGAGAAAGTCTAATTCGAATTCAAGCTCAGTTATATAAATAACCATTAAGAAAATGACTATCTGAATCGCTTAATGATCTCTGATCAATGAAAAGTTCTAAAATAAGCTAATTATAAAAATAAAGAAAGGTATACCATCACAACACAGCTAAAAACACGATTACTTTTATTTATCACACTGTCAATCTGTAGCTTGACATAAGTAAGTTATTAATTTCGTAGTGACATATTAATATACATATTAATTAAAATTGTATTCAAATTATATATATATATATATATATATATATATATATATATCAATAACAACGGTAACCTATTAATAGTTTATGAGTCAGTTTAAACATGGTAATTAAAAAAAATATATTTTATATTCATAAATTTATATACTCAAACACAAAAATAAACATTACTATCAAATTCATTTACAATTTTGCACTTTTAAAACTAGTTTATATTATTATAAATTTAAATTAAAAATTCTTCAGTTGTAATAAGTTATCCATTGAGTAATTAAATAAAATTATGTAGCTACAGAAAAGGATATGATTAACTGACGATGTAATTAAGATAACAACAGTTGTTGAAGTTAATTGTTTCATAAATAAATTATTTAAAAAAGAGAACATGCATGTATGTGTATATATATATATATATATATATATATATATATATATATGTATAATATACGAGTATATACTTCAAATCAATTCTAGATAGAATATATAAATTATACTGATATTTCAACATATTCTTGACAATAGATAATAAAAATATTCTTTTAAACGTCAAACGTAAAGTAGTTTGCACGAAAAATACATGCATTCAAATGTTTAACTAGTCTAAAAAGCATTCATTAAAATAGAAGATCAGTTAATAGCATAAATAATATCTGTATTTTTTGTATAGTTAGAAAGGAGTGTGTTCTGTTTTACAACATAATATCAAATTCAAATATCAATAAAAAAAATCCTTAAGAACTTTTTTTTTTAAAAATCCTCCTAAATATTTGTCACTGTTCTTTAAAAGGTTTGTTAACAATGAGAATTTTAATAATGGTTGTTCTTTAATAATCAGGATAAATTTATTATTGAAATTATTCACATTTAATTAATTTGAAGCTACAGGAATTGTAATATAATAACAATTGTATTAGTTTACTTATGTTTTTATATTTATACATAATCAAGCATACACATTGTGTTACCTAGTCAAATTATATATATATATATATATATATATATATATTTAAAGATAGATAGATATAGATATAGAAATATATATATATATAATAAAGATTCTTATTCGGATTTTCTAATTAAATTGTCAATTATTAATTATATATTTATACTTAACCAACTCCTCATTGTGATATCTTGTAAAAGTATATATATATATATATATAGTAAAGACTCTTATTCAGATTTTCTAATTGATTAATAAATTATAGTTTACATATTTATAAATAACTAATTATTCTTATAAATCAAAATTGTAGAAATTTCCATCCAATACCAAAATAATGATTAAAATAATGATTCACAATTTAGTTGTCTCTGAACCAGAAAAATATATTATTATTTATCACGTATTGAATGAAATTCTGCAATTTCTTTTACAGAAAATCATTACTGTAATTGAATCCAATTTGCATGCATTTTTGATAAATCAATAAACATATATATTTATTTATATATATATATATATATATATATGTATATATATATATATATATATATATATATATATATATATATATATATATATATATATATGTCTATATGTATTAATTTAATGAAATATAGTAATTGATAAATGTGTTATCGAAATATTTATAATGACTATTTTTCATCATATTATAAATAATAATAATTAAAAAAAATACATATATAAATACACACACACACATATATATATATATATATATATATATATATATATATATATATATATATATATACAGAACAATCTATTCATCGATAGTATATCGAAATACAGCTTTCCATGTTTTATAAAATAGTCAGTAACAGGGCGTAGGTTCGCCTCCCACCTGTAAAGTTATGGCACGCTTCGCTCGCTACTGATGGTGAAAGTCAATTTTATAAATCTCAAACAGCAAGATACACGAATACTAGAGCAGATGTACTTGTACGTTCCTATATCGAAGTATTGATATATCGAACCATATATCTAAATAATTGTTAATTATTAACTGCATTCGTATGTACTCTGCAGGCTATCGTGATAATTTGCTGCTACCGAGCAGTAATTAAAAATTTCGAATTTAGGTGTTTGTTGTTACAACATATTTATTTATGCATATGTGTACATACATATACACCTTCGTACATACATATTATATATATATATATATATATATATATATATATACATACATGTATGTATTTAATTAATTTTACAATATATAATTAGCATGCATAATAAACTTACATATCTTAACAGTCATTTTTATAATTTATTAACTCTTATAAATTATGCTACCTTTTTGCAACCATTTTCATACTGAAGATTATTCATCTAGAACATGTACCGTTTTATTCTTGAACTTATTATTAATTGAAAACATCTTCCGTCTTAAAATTACTTCTTTTCGTAACAAGTCATTTTTTATGTTTCAGTTCACAAAAGAGATGTTGATGGTTTGATCTTTATATATATATATATATAATATATATAAATGTATATATAGAGAAAGAGAGAGAAGGAAAGAGAAAGAACGGAAAAAAAATGTGGGAGAAAACATTTAGTATCGGATGAATCTACTATACCATTTTCTCATTACTTTAAATGGCAAGATAAGATAATATTTTCAACTTCATTTTTATAATTTTCTATTAATAATATATAATATAATTCATAATCTATTTATAATACAATTCTATCACAATTATATATTTGAAAATATTGATCACAGAATCTATAGTTGTGCGTTATCGACATATCAAAAAGATTTCACATCAGTCAAATATAGGAAAATGAGTTCGACCTGGAATTTCAATTTATTGATTAAAATAATTATATGACCAATATCGTTAGCAACTGTTTTATAAATGTAAGTAGCTATGTGATCGAAACATAATAATTTCGCTCCACAAATAGTTAAAAAAATAACATCCGAACATTGTAGTATGAAAATATTTTTAGAAGCATTTATTATTTTTTTCTGAAGTTTTTAACTAAAGTAAAATCGATTGTTAAAGAAAATATGAGACTGAAACGCATACGATACTCTCAATTAATATCTATCTTTGCCCTTAATTCTTCTATCACAATCATTAATGTTGATTCGGTATAGTATCGAGCATGAGCATAAAACATTACATTGTTCACAATTTCGGTTCTAACTGCTCGATTTTTAAATTTTAAACGGTTATTTTCCTCTTTCGTCGCTTACTATCGAATTATGAAAATAACAAATCTAAATTTAAGAACCGAAAAAATGTACAATTTATAAAAACATTTTGAAAACTACTAAAACTCGAATTAAAAAAATTGTTAGCACAATGAAAGCTTCTAAGCTATCACTGAAACTTCCGAAATTGGCAATCGGAAACGTTAAAATGTTAAACGTGTTTTGATTCTTTCTATTCCTAAGATCATTAACCTTGTCTAAATCAAAGATGTTTTTACATAAAAAAAAAACACATATTTTACGTGCAAAACTCACCCACCTTTTGAATTAAGTGTTAT